>CAUEEP010000727.1:2197500-2637500 GCA_958450365.1 Mesorhabditis belari | reverse complement strand
AAATGTAGCTGACGATGTGATCTTGTAAGGGATTAGAGTATTGAGCTTCTGCAAAAGCTTGGAAACCGTAAAATAGTCATCAACTCGGCTCAGCGGCGTGCACTACTATTAGAGAGAATACGGTATGTGAAACTCAAGCGATTTGAGGTAAAAAAAGGTTCATTTGAACGTTAAATAGTTGACAAAATCATGTAAATATATTATATTACATATTAATATTTCAATCCTCACCAATCTCGATCCATTTTTCTCCTCTTGTGTCTCACTTTCAATTGGTCTAAGGGATGGGAGCACCATGACTGTTGTATGCGATCGTGGATATGGATAACTACCCGATGATGTTCGTAAAAGGCTTCTAAAAAATTACATTTAACTTTAATCTATCTTTTCTGAATCTTTTACTTTCTCCTAATATGAAAGCACGATTTCATTGGGCATTTTTGCGCTGTTTCGTTAGAGAACGAATTTTGGAGGAGTCTAATAGATAACAAGGTATAATCTAACTATTGCTCTATGAAAAAAAAAAGAAATTTTTGTGGAAATAGTCTCCTTGACGACTGAGCCTCTCCTCGATTCGATTCGGGCAAACAAACGGGAAATTATCACTCCCACCACTAAGCAATTTCTTTAAAAGCTATTCCAGAAAATATTAGAAAGGTTTTTAAGAATAAAACAAAACAAAATTTGATCTGCACCCCATTCCATTTGTCAATTCAATTCAAATTTGTCTGCTATGAGTCAATAAATTCGATCAGCATGTTGCAAATCGAATTATATACCATTAAATACTCGTAAAATACGAGTAAAGCTAGTGTTTATTTCAAAGAAATTGTCTATTTTTCTTCACTGATGAAGATGTTTTGGGATTTGATTTGCTGGCCTGTTTGGAAACGTAAAAGCTGATGGCTAGATCAGTTAGAATTGGCTTGATAAAATTCCCACAACTTTATTCCATCTCTTGACAGTATTTCAATTCAAGATCATAACTTTACACTGCACAATTTAGCATAAAAGTTGTACACTAACAATTCTTGATTTGAACTCGAGGCGAAAATTGTCGTACCGTTAACACAGCACAGAAGCCTAGACCAAATTGAACTAATAGAGTCCAAAAAATGCCAAAAATGTGAGTCCAAAAATGCCTAGATATGCCTAATATTTGAAAAACATAGAAAGAAAACCTCAATGATTATTTTTCCATCAATTTGTCATTGTCACTTTTCTTATCGAATTCTCTACCTGTTTTCCCTTTTCGTTTCTTCAATTTTCTCCTTTTCTTTCTTCTTTTTCTTTTCTCGTTTTCTCGTGAAAAAGCGTAGAATTTGTAGCATGTTATTTGCTTGTTTTTCTTTTTTTTCTTCAACCCAAGCCGTCATTCAGAATATAAAAAACAAGAGAGATGGATGGAAAAAGATGACCCGTTTAACTGATGCTCAGTCGTCATGCAAGAAACATTCATAGCATTGATCTAAGAAATTGTGATTGCGATTGGAAAACATTGAAATTGAAAAGAATTTGAAACATAAAGAGTCAAAGGATTTGAAAACAACATTGATAAAGGCTGAAAGCTAAGGGATTTATCTAACTGGCATTTCAAGGTAAATTTGTGGGTCTATCCCAAAACAGCGCCGCCAAAACAGCGCCGCCAAAACAGCGCCGACCAAAACAGCGCCGCCAAAACAACGCCAATGCAAAAACACCCAAAACAGCGACGAGCAAAAAAAATATTTTTTAGATTTTTGCTTTTGCTTTTTCTTTGCTGTTTTTAACTTTTTCTGTTCACTTTTGTGTTTTTAGGGTAAAAAAAGGCGGAGAATCGCGACCTAAGGCTTTTTTAAAGATTTACACATAGAAACCTGCGATAGCGTTTATTAAAGTGATTTTAACCAAAAATAGCAATTTTTTTTCTTTTTACTGCCTGTTTTTTAACGTTTTCACTAACTTTTTATTTCTACTACGGATCACTTGAAAGCTCTAGCCGTTTATGTTCATCATCGCTAGTGTTATGATGTTTCAGAGTTTCTTGGACTATTAATTTGATTCTATTTTGATGTTTTTGATGTTTTTTTTATGCATCATCTAATTGTTATCGTTTATTGTTGTTGGTCATGTTATTTTTAAATAAATTATCAAAATTAAAAGCTGCTAATAAAAAAATGAATTGTACATTGTAAAAGAGAAAAAACTTTGTTTTGCATCGGCGCTGTTTTGGGCGTTTTTTCATTGGCGCTGTTTTGGGTACGGCGCTATTTTGGGTACGGTACGGCGCTATTTTGGTGGTACGGCGCTATTTTGGGTACGGCGCTATTTTGGCGTTTTGGGTGGCGCTGTTTTGGGATAGACCCAAATTTGTTCCTAGCTAGATCATTGTTTACGTTTTAGAAATAGAATTTTGTTTATCTTTGAATATAATACCTAGTAGCTTTTGGCTACTTGAACCCACCACAGAATGCTTTCCAAAACATGAATAACTTTAGATAAAGAGATAAAGAACACAGTTAGCATAAGTTTCAAGCATTGTTTTATTAGACAAATGACCCAATTACAAGAATTATTGCTAAACGAGAAAAATGGGTTATAAATCAAAATATCTTCACTCGACTTATAAAATAGTTGCTATAGAAAAGGAAAAATATGTGTGGATGAAGTGGGAGAAGACTTTTTTCAGAGCTGAATTCAAAATTTCGACTTTGAAAGAAAAAAAAAGGGTGGATGAAAGGAGGAAAAGAGGCAAAAAGAGAGGTTCCCATTGGGTATTGTCTCAACAAAATGTGTGAAGTGAATGGAAAAGAAAGGAAAACAAATGAAATGAAAGGGATTAGAAAAAGAAAAGAATTTCAGAAGATCCGACTCGAATTCGATACACATTTTTGGGAAACCCTTGCCCTATTAGTGCTCATCAAAAATGAAGTAAATGGGAAGAAATGTGTCTAGAATGGACTAGGACTAGAGCTTTCATGAATAGATCACAGAAAATCTTCATTTTGTTAGAAATAGAGAAAAGAGAAAGGAGAAAGATTGAGTTTTGGCACTAATAGGTAATTTGTTAGCGATTTTGTTGATTCTTCTCGGAAATCCGGATCTTTTCATTGTGAAAAGCTATCATATACAAAACCCAATTATTTATTTAGATTTTATGATGAAAATGAATAACAGAGAAAATTCCATGTTAGAATGGTTATATAACAAAAAGAGGGCCCATCCATTGAATGAGAAACGGGAAAATTTTGTTAGTTTTTCTCGAAAATCCTAGTCTTTTCGTTGTGAAAAGCTATCATATACAAAACCCAAAGCCAATTCGATTCTCTTGGTACTTTTCTTGAGACAAATGGTTAAATGGTTAAATGGTTAAAGACAAATGGCTAAAATAAACAGCGTCAATGGGTTGAGGCTAAAGTATTTCACAGCGATCAGGCTAACGAAGAGAGCTCCGAATTGGGAACGAGTCTCATTAAAACCAAATTCAGTCTTGGTTTTAGTTGATTATGGTTTGGAAGGATGGAGAATTTATAGCAAAAATCCAGCCGAATTTGAGGCAAGAATTGATCCAAGACATTTAGGCATAAGGACTTCTCTTTTGTTCTGTAAATGATTGAGATTTAATGTTAAAAATTTGTGCCCCGGAGTTTTCAGAGTCGTAGAAACTGATGGCAGAGTTTATTTTAACCCTCTGTCTCAAGAAAAGCCTCAAAAGAATCGAATTGGCCTTTGTTTTGTATATGATAGCTTTTCACAATGAAAAGACCCGGATTTTTGGAGAAAAACTAACAAAATTTTCCCGTTTCTTATTCAATGGATGAGGCCTCTTTCTGTTATATAGCTATTCTAACATCGAATTTTCTCTGTCATTCATTTCGATCATAAAATCTGAAAAATCTGTTCGAACTTCGAGCTTTTTCAAGGATTAAACCATGTCTTCTCTTAAAATTCAGTTAGTATATAGGGATTATTGAAAAATGCTAGTAAAATTTCTTGATCCGTCTTTGAATCTCACTAGTTTCTCTAGTCAGTTTATATATAATAGGTTGATGCATAAGTCTTTTTGTTCCTTTTCGTCTGCCGTTTCAAGCCAACAAATGCACCAATTAAACTACGGTTGATTTCATTAGAAAAACCAATTATTTTTCTGCAAAATAACATTAAAACGGGTTTAAAAATATTTTATGCCTGGATTTTCTTGAGAGTATGAAGTCGGGTAGTCAAAAAGGGCTAACTCGATGATGCGGTTTAGACACCTTAGCTAAAGAAAACCTATCTTCGTGTCAATAGATAAAGATAGAGAAAAAAAACGTTTGATATTTCGCCAAAATTTCAGAGAAATTCATTCAGCCAATTTTTCCGTAGAGTTTTTTATAGATTTTTACGAAAAAGGCGTTTTTCACTCTCGAATTTGCTTGAAAGTGAACCGAAATTGATTTAAAAAGATGGAAATTGAACAAAAAAACACTTTTTTTATAGAGCAAACTATAGATTAATTGGTGAATTTGTTACTTTTTAACAGAAGTACGAAAAAAACGAAAAGACTTATGCATCAACCTAATATATAAATATATATATAAATAAAGGCCTTGATCAATGTAATTAAACTTAAATTGATCTAGAGTTCCTAAAAGTTTTGAGAACAAGAAATTTCAAACTTTTGATCAATTTCTATTCACTTGATAAGTAAGATGGGATTGTGTAACCCTTTATGAGTCCCCCAACTGCACGAAACGATTCAGAGGTGATACTTGTGAAAGTTCTTCTGTACAATTCTTCCAAATCCTCATGTTTTACGTTATGCTTGTTTTTTTTGTTTGATTCTTGTGTCCCTTACACCCGTTCAAGCCCTCTACCAGTCAAAGTGCAAAGTGGTGATTGTGAAGGGGAGAATTTGGAAGAGTTTGATGAAAGAGCTTCCCCCCTCACTCAACTCTCCCACTCTCATGCAATTAGTGACCGATTCAAGCTGATTCCTCGTCTTTTCCAATCATTTAGAAGCAAAAAGAAGAGAGTACTCAAGGGAAATCACATTTCATCAAAGGATCGCAAAAAGGAATGTGATCAATTGAAGATTTGGAAGAGTTTGATGCGTTGATTCTCGCTTATTTTCCCCGGTTACTGTTAAAAGCAAATTTCAAACGAAAATAGCAATATTATTAGACCAAAGAATATGCAAACTTTAAATGAATGTTATGCAACGTTTCAACTGACCAAAACTGTCACTTATATGTAAATTTAAAGTCCTGCAAAGCATCTAAAAGTCGATAAGGATTGATGAATCTATTCAAAATGGAAAAATGAATAACTTTTAAAAAAAGAAACAAGCTTCAGTTATCTATTTGAATATCTATGTGAATGTGAGTGGTTGTCGTTTTTCGGGGTGTTGAAATCGGATATCTTTCATCTCTCCATGAAACACGGGCAATCCTCATGTAGATAACATTTTTAGCTTTTTTTTTAAAACCTTCAGAATATTTCTATGTTCATTTATATTACTGTGCATTTTTTTCTGTCAAAAATCCCTTGTGTTTTATTTTCGAAAACCCTAATCTTTTTTTTCGTTTTAATCAAGTAGAGTTCGAATATGTTCTATTTGAAAAATGTGTTCAGTAAATGGGCGTATTTATTTCCCCACACAACAGCCTATTTCAAATGTTTCCCTCTTTCTCTGAAACATTAAAAATGCATTCGATGGAGTGACTCGGAAATTAGCAATCCTTTTGAAAAGGAAAGAGTAAGGGTTGGGCCTTCGATCCTTTCCCCCAAAGAGACTCGAGGTTTTGAAATTGGTCAGAAATGTGGTCACTGTGTCTCACTTAGCAAGAAAATGTGCTAAATTGATTTGAAGATGTTGAAAATTCAAAAATAATACTTGCCAAGTTATTCGATTCTTTTCTTGGTTACTTTTCTTGAGATACAAAATTTTGAATTTCATTTCTTGAAAATAAAGCTAAAATCTAAAATCAAGAAGAATCTTTTTGTCAAATAACTATTAACCGGGAGTGGGACAAATGCTTTTTAGAGCTTTTTTAAAACACGAAAAAAGGTGCGCTAATGGGCAAGGTGCGGAAAAAAAGGTCGCATTTGTCCCACTCCCCTATTAACCATTAAGATTTTATTTAGCCTTTTCCCATTACTCTCGAAATTTGTCCCATCCAAATAGCACTTTCTTCCTCATTTCATCTTGCTTAAAAAGAGATTGTACAATTTGTTTTTGGGATGAATTTTTCTCGACGACGAATCCTCAAAGAGTGAAATCCTCAAAACGGGCATTCTTCGAGGAAATTGAGTGACCCTTTTGAAGAAATGTAAAGAAGAAAGAAATCGTGAAAATTGGATTCGATACGGGAAAAAAGAAATGATGATGATGAAGGGGAAAACGAGGGATTTGAGAAGGGGAAAGAAGAAGAAAAGAAGTAGAATCACACTTCAATTCAATGTCATTACGATTAGCTTTTTACAAATGATTGCAGCTGTTTAAGGTGTTGTTGGTGTTGAAGTGTTAAACAAAGTTATGACAAGATATCAATAACAAAAATTGGCAAAAGGATTCAGAAATTCGCTAGGTTTACATTACAGAAAAAGTTTAGGTCCAAAAAGCACTAGATCTGTATTTTAATGCCTTTTCTTTATCAAGAATTGATTTTTTGACACGTTTACCTCATTTTGATATGCTAATGATCTGAAAAATATGCTAATTCGAAAAGCCTAGACGAAATTCCCTTGTATAATTATCATTCAGGGTAGTACTGTATATCTAATACGGTAGGTAGTACGTGTAAAGTATTAGGTTGGCAACTAAATAATGGCCCTCGCCCTTTTTTGATAAAATCTTTTAATCTTTGCGTTTAATCTACCCTCGCTTGTTGTTAATTGAATATTACTGAATTTCTGGTGCATTATTATACGTTTTTTACTTTCCTTGATTTGATACTTTTCAAATAATTTTGTTTAGAAATGGAAGATCTCAAATATCGAATGCGTGTCTGTCTCTGGTACGACTACAAACAAGACAAAACAGCTGCCGAATCCCACAGAGATTTATTGCGAGTTTTTGGTGATGAAGCTCTTTCCGAAACACAATGTAAGAGATGGTATCGACGGTTCAAGGAAGGGGATGAAAGTCTTGAAGATGAGCCTCGCCAAGGACGACCCGAACTTCTGCAGAACGATATTTTGGAGCAGCTTTAAGGAGGATCCAAGTCAAACATCACGCGAGCTAGGGGTCGATTGGGCTTTTCGCATACTGCAATCGAAAAGCGACTTCATGCATTGGGGAAAAGTAACCGCAGTGGAAAGTGGATTCCGCATGAATTGAGCGAAGAAAATAAGGCTACTCGTGTTATCACTGCTGGAATACTCTAAAACTTGCGAAAGGAGCTTCTTGGTTCCATTGTCACTTCTGATGAAAAATGGTCTTTTATGATAATCGAACGCGAAAACGACAGTGGCTTAGCACAAACGAAGACCCAAAACCAACTCCGAAGCCGGATATTCCTCAAAGAAAACTCTCCTCTGTGTGTGGTGGGTTCTCGTGGGTTGGTGCATTTCGAGGTTCTCAAAAAGCCGGCAAACGGTTAATTCAGAACTCTATTCGTCTCAACTACATCGTGTAGATCAAGCAATTCGCTCTCAAGGACTCGAACCCTCTTCAATTCATTTTCTCCATGATAACGCAAAACCACACACTGCAAAACTTACAATGGAGAAAATCGAGGAGTTGGGCTGGAATGTTCTTCCTCATGCGCCATACAGCCCGGATATGGGGCCTAGTGATTACCATCTTTTTCGATCGATGCAACACTTTCTAGCCGAGAAAAAGTTCAATGACCTTGACGAAGTCCGAATTTCAGTGCAGAAGTTCTTTGACGATCAACCAGAAGAATTTTTCAAGAGAGGAATCCAGTTGCTCCGTCAAAAGTGGAAAGAAGTAATAAAGAATGACGGAGAATACCTTTTGGATTGATGTTGATATTTGTTCATCTTGTTAATAAATTTTTTGTTTTTACTGAAAAGGGCCATTATTTAGTTGCCAACCTGATAGTATGGTAATTAGTAATGTAAACTAAGTACAGGTTTGAGAGATAACAAAGATGAAAGTAACTCCAGGGACATAGTCATATTGGCATATTGTTCAGGTCATTAGCATATCAATAACCTACAGTACCCTATCAGCTAGCAGAGCTATCGAAAGTACAGGCTTGAGTACCAAATAGATTTTGGAATATTTAAAGAACAGGTACATTTGTTTATTAGTAAGCTGCAAAATAGCCTGGCACCTCAATTTTGCATAAAGGTTCCCAAAGGGCATTCAAATCTTAAAACCAAGAATATGAATAGGTGGCTGTTTGGAGGGGAAAAGGGAAAAGCTGTAAATGGAAATATTGAGAGAAAAGAAAGCTGAGGTATGTCTGGCTTTGGAATATTGAAATCGCGCGATTTCCGGCCTACCCTCCATTCCCTTCACACTTCTATGAACATGAAGGGAAAAAGAAAGAAATGAAATCGATTGAAATCTCTTGGCCAAACCTCTTCTAAAAGAACAGGAAACAAGGATTGAAGTCCATTTCCATTTCAAATTTTGCTATTTATCCCGATCTATTCTTTTACACTTTTTGTCTTTATTTTTTTTACTCTTTTCCATGACTTCTTTGCTCTTTAAGATGCTAGTTTAGTTCAACTAATTAAGAAGGAGATTCGGCTTAAAACCTATAAAGTAAAGTAGTACAAAATCGCTAATATATAATGTCCAAATAGTTTGAGTTACAGTAAACATTCAACAGATCGTTCCTATTTGGCACTAACCGCAAAAGCTTTTGGATAATCGATAACAAAGATGAAAGTAACTCCAGGGAGCATAGACATATTGGCATATTGTTCAGATCATTAGCATATCAATAACCTACAGTACCCTATCAGCTAGCAGAGCTTGAATGTGACTAATACTAAGGCATAAAAATTTCCATATAAAAGTGGTCAACGTTTGAGTCTTAGCTTTAGGCTAAACTAAAGACTGTGAACTAAAGACTGTGAAATAAAGTCATCATAGATTTTGATCATTAAAAGCAAATGTCTGAAAATTTGCACAAAAAAGTGCATATTTTAAGCCATGAATAGTACAAGGTTAAAGAAAATTCGAAAGACTCGAGTTTTTATGTGCTGTGGGGCGCAAATAAATCCTCGATGGCAAATTGGTGAGAAGGAAGAAAGACTGGGGAAAATGGTGATGAAAGAAAAGAAAAGGGGAAAAAATGGATGGGCATTTCATGCATTTCTTTGTAAGCCAAGAGAAATTGGTATTTTTTGATCGAAGAGGAGATGGACGAAAAAAAGGCGCAGGGAAATTGCTGTTGACCGGCTCTCCTTTTTGGAGTCTTTTTTGGAGGGGCAATTTGGTGAAACAAAGAAGCTGAAGCTTTTAAAATAAAGAGAGGAATGGCCATTCAAAGGGGAAAAGGGGTAGATCCCTTGGGGACCATTTTTCACCCATCCACCCTCAACTGGGCACACACGGTGATGACAAGCTGAGAGACAATCGGAGACTCAACATCAGCACTTTCCATTGGGAATCTCTTTGGGTTAGTGATTGGATTGGATTCATTGGATTCATTAGATTTATTGGATTCATTACACTTAATAGATCAGGCTTGCTTTTCGTGAGTTTAACTCAGTTTCCCAACACTCTAAAGATGGCAAAGATCACTTGATCTTGCCCTAACAAGTCCCAAATCAAAATAACAAGATTTGATAACAAGGTAACAAGATAACAAGATCCCAAGATAACAAGATCTTTTGATAACAAGATCCAGTACTTTATTATTTCTTGATCTTGATTGAAATTGAATTGATCAAGTTCTTAATTGACATGAATTCTTATCTTTATTGAGTACTATAGTTTTTATTCTCAAAAGTTTCCCTAGACTCACTTCAAAGTAAGTCAACGGATCAGCGCAAAACCCAACTTGCTCAACGACTCCAAATAATCACTTACTTGCTAGCCATCTTGAATTTTTTTTTTAGATTAAATGAATATTGTGATGAAATGAATTGTGATGATGGATGTGATTGAGCTTTTTCCGCGCGGAAAGACGCGAGTCTTCTCTGCCATTCTCATTCTCCAAATTCTCCCCTTTTTTCTCTAATCTCTCTCCATATTTCCCCTTTTTAAACCCGTCTTTCCCCGTTGATTCTCCCTGACACCCCGAGTTCTTCTAAACTTCTTCTCATCTTCTCTCTTTCTCCAATCTTCCCTTCTAATCCCTTCTCATTCTCTAGCTTTCCTATTTCTCGCCGGGATTTCATCTTTCCTCCATTTAGGGCCCTCCCTCTCTCCCCATTCTCACATTTTCCGAAACGGGCACAGCAACTTGTGTCCTCTTCTTGCTGAATATTGATCAACTTCCCTTCAGTCACACCACTTTTCTTCTCCTCTTTCCCGTTTTTCTATGCCCCCTTTAGGGACGCGGGAATGTCCCTCGGGGCCTCTTTTCTCGTGTTTGTGAGTATAGTGAAGTGAATGGCCGAGACGGGCCTCTTGAGGGGACACCGCTCACCTGCACACTCTCCCCTCCTCGCCGCATTAGTCCATCCGCTTAATGGGATCCACTGGATGGAGAAACTAATGGCCTAGATATATTGTGGAGATTTATGCAGAATAGTAATTTCTGCTTTTGACAATCTGTTTTAGGCAAGTCTGTGTGGCTTTTTTTTTGTTTACAAAATCTCCAATTCTCGTCCAGTTTTTCAAATCAAAGATCTGTCCAGTTTTGAAATCTCAAAAACTCAGCTTTATCGAAAAAAGTTTAAAAATTCTTTGAGGCATTATTGTTGAAACCGTTCACACCCGGTGTCATCGGCGTCTTCGGGACAACACGATTGTAGCTGAAAGTGATAGAGTAAAATAAAATTTCTTACAAGTGCAAACCTCTTACAAGTATCAGTAAAAGTTTCCCCAAAACTCACCCAAAAAGTGTATTCTCTTCTTGTTGATCTTTCCAGAGGAGTTGAACGAGAAGTCGCTGGTAGAGATTGCGAGGAAGGATGCTGGAAATGAAATTGGTGTCAGAAGATAAAGTCACTTGTGTAGTGATTGGTTATATCTAAAGCTTAGCTTATTATATTACTGCGAAACAAGTACGAATAGTGTAGAGTTTTGAACTTTTGTTAGACGACAGTTCTAGGGAAACTAGAGTTGATAAAATGGTTCTATCAAATCTAGAATAGTCTGCTCCGGATACACTTTAGCTATTTGCTAAATAATGTTAAAGAGGAGCAAAGATTCAGCGTCACTAATACACTCTCGATTTAACGATTTTGAAATTCTAAAACCCATCCTTGGTTTCTGTGTAGTTGCCCAACCAAATGTAATCGTTCAGGGCAGCTACGCAAGGAATTTGAGGCACGTTTTAGAATCGTTAATCAGATCAAATCGTTAATCAAATCGCTTTTAAATCAAAAATTTTCGTCCCAAGTGAATCGTTAAATCGAGTCGACTGTACCAAAATTGGCTACTCGAATATATTTATAGACTGGCATGTAGTTTTTCAAAATAAGTGCTTTTTAGAAAAGAATCTTACCCTTTAATTCCCGATAAGAAATAGAAGATAGCGGGAACAGCCAGAAGTCCTTGCTCTTGTTCGATCGCTCGAATGACTCTTGTGGCAACCAATGTGGGATTCATCAACTCTTTCGTTTGAGCGGCTCTGGAATCGGTTTTTAAGTCATAAACGGCTCAAAATTACGGTAGATTTTCGGCTGACGTGAGTCTTGTTGCGATATATCCAGGGCAAACTGTCGTGAATTTCACTCCATTTTTTCCCAACACTTTGCACTCAACTTCGAGTGCTTCTTGGAAAGCGATCGCTCCCGATTTCGAGGCACTGTAGTCGGACATTCCTGGAATTGGGGAAATGATGGATAGAATCTAGAATTCGAGAATGAATTTGAGGGCTTTGTTGAGTTTGTTGAAACGAATATTGTTATCAAACCTGAACACCCAAACAATCCAGCAGCCGACGCGATCGAACAAATATGTCCCGAATCTCGGCGAAGCATTGACGGCAAAAAGGCTCGAGCTATCTGAAATACAAAATATATCTTTTATAAGATTGTTTTTAAGCTTTTAATTTCATAAACGAAACCTTTCTTATGCCAAAAAAAATGCCTCACCCAAAAATGCGAGAGTAGATTGACGCGAATGGTTGCTTCGATCAAATGATCCTTCTTTTCGGTGAAATATTTTTGTTGAGCGATTCCGGCATTATTGATAACTAAATAGCTTCAATATTTCTAAAATTTAACAAATTTTTCACTTATATCTGGCTCTCCGATTGTTTCTTTAAACTCTTTGGCGGCTTGATCAATATCGGTTCGACTTGAGAGGTCCACTTTTCGCACGGATACCTGAAGATCGAATATATTTGATATGAATATCGTAAATAATTACACCGTAACTCTTTAACTGAATATCTTTTAAGCATTGAGCCAGCATACTTTTACTGGCTTACTGTAAGGCTGAGTTTTTTGTTTTACAGTACCTTTAAATTCAAAATTCAGGCAAGCTCAATTTCAATCTAAATCTAAAATCAAACCTTGACGCCATTTGTTCTGACCATTCTTGCCGTCTCTTCAGCTCCTTTCTCATCGATATCCCAAATGATGAGATCAACTCCTTTTCTTGCCAACACCGAACACATCTCTCGTCCCAAACCCATCGCTCCGCCCGTCAGCAAGACTTTCTGAGATTTTACTACAGTACTGATAACTATTGGGATTGGATTACTGTAGTCTATCAAAATACCTTTCCACGTAGATCCTTGCACGGTAAAAAGTGTCCATCAAAAACATTGAACCAAATCGCTTTGATCACCTCGCCGATCATTTGAATTGGCACTGAACGTTTAAAGTTACTGTTTAAGTGTTTACTGTTTAGTGTTTAGATTTGAGTTTAGAAAAGGTTTGGAACTAGTGGGTCATTAAACAAGTCTATTTTAAAAGAATTCACGACTCACCCATAATATAGCCGATAATTTCAGCTAACGATGACATGTTGAATCACTTGTAGAACTGGAACAAACGAAAATCTAATAAAATAGTGATACTTGTGACTCTTTATGTTCATCACTTTTGGTTCTAGGTTTTTGAAAAAAATGGGTAAATAAAAATGCAAGTCAAATTCGACCTTATGTTAAGCCCTTTATTCTCTTCAAATGAAAACTTTCTCTGAGAAGTCAAGTTGTACCAAAGTGACGAGTATAATAGTCAATATAAAAGCGTTGAATACTTGAAAGCAATGAAGAAATGCTGTATATAACTGAAAGAATCAAAATGTGTGAACTAAACTGTATGGAAAAGACTCAAAGGTCTGCTTTTCAGACTCAAAGATCTGCTTTTCAGGGAACTGATACTGAAACCAAGGTCCGATGAGTGTGTTCTGAACGGAGAAAAGAGAGAAAATCCGAATCAAAAAAAAAGAAAGGCAAACTTTTCGTGGAAAAGCACTGAACAGGCTGAAATATGAGAACCTGATAAAAAAGAAACATAAATTTTGGTGTCTCTCGAAAATCTAAAGGTTCACTCTAGAAGTTTGTTTTCCATAAAATAAGCTCAACTTCTCGACTTTGCCACTCAATTTATCTCACTTTAGAATCTCATCCGCGATGATTCGAGATGACACCCCAAATGAGAAGAAAATTTCGATCATTCTTCTCTCTCAACATTGACACAAAAAAGTGTTCTCTTTTCTGTCACTCACTTTAAATGTTCCCATTTCTCATCGAGTATCTCTTTAGCTTGCAAAAAGGAGTCGTGTCTCTCAACAAACACAAATGTTTAGTTTTCGAAAATTTGAACTCATGGTCTCTTGATGGAGAGGCGTTCGAGAAATCACGCCAGAGTATCCAATGAACTATGCTTCTAGAATTGA
This sequence comes from Mesorhabditis belari, assembly GCA_958450365.1. Taxonomy (NCBI): domain Eukaryota; kingdom Metazoa; phylum Nematoda; class Chromadorea; order Rhabditida; family Rhabditidae; genus Mesorhabditis; species Mesorhabditis belari. The sequence goes on along the minus strand of CAUEEP010000727.1, from coordinate 2,623,594 downwards.
TCAAAGCTGAAAAGATGCTCTGTACTTGGTTAAAAGTCTGTTCTATTGATCGACAGGTTCACGAAAAGTATTAGCTACTTCTATTCTGCAATAAGCGGGAAAATTTTAAAAGATTCAATCAACAACAAGTGATAATAGGTTAGATATGAAAGTATAACTAGTGAGTCTTAACTCACTACTCACTACAATGTAGGAAAAGTGTCACATAAACACAAATTACCACACTACCGCAGTAAAGACTTAATATCTTTCACCGATGATATTAAATGAAATCACTAAAACTGACCTCTTTCTCTTCAAACTAACACTTTTCCGTATACTGTATACTACTCACTAGTGAGTCAAGAGATTCTGACATACAATGGAGTTAAGAGATTCTGACATACAATGGAATATTTTTCTTTAAAGAAACATTTTCCTATAAGTAAAAAGCCGATGAACTCATTCTACCTATCAAGTTCAAAATAAAGAACTCCTTCTCTCATTTCAATCATCAAATCAAAGGGATCAGTGTGGCATTTCAAGAAGAAAACGCTTGGCGATAGAATAAATATTTGCGCGTTTTTGTGATCACTTTCAACGGATCAGTCACTCTCACTTGAAATGATAACAAAAGGGAAAGAAATGCGTTAGATAGAGAGTGACCCAATCCGTCCAAAAATCACGAATTGATAGCTTTTCATCAAAACATTCAATTCAGTCAAAATGTGCTTTTACTATTGCAGACAGGAAATTGCCGAGAAACTTCTCAAACATTTGAATATGAACTCAAATTGCACACAAATTTACATTAATCCTTAAAACCAGGAATTCTATTTAAGGGGAAAGAATTCACGCTTTTTTCATTTCTACTTGCCCACCTTCTCGCAAGAGTTGCAGAAAGTAAGTTCTTAATTTTCTTTTAAGCTTTTTTTATGATTCTATTTTTTCCAGTCAGAATTGATGTCTCAAAGAATGCTGTCAGTTCGTTCTCGATCGGATAAAGATTGGAAGAAAGTGTGAGTGTCTTCTTGTCTATTCTTTTCGTCTACATTAATTGTTTACTTTTTTCTTTACAGATTCGAAATGATCCCTCAACTTGGAGAAGAAAAGTTGGTGATCGAGTTAAAAGATGGAGGAACGCTTGTTCGAATCGAAGGAGAAATGGTATACAATTTAACTTTTTTCTTTTCGTTTTTAATATTAAGTATAAGTAATTTGGTGATCCAGATTCCTTCTGGTTTAATGTTTACTTCATCTTATAATATTTGGGCTTTAGAATGATCGCCGCTTTCTTCTTCACAGTCCTGCCGATTCAAAGGGTTTTCGCGCTCGGATCTACCTTGAAAAGAATTCCTATGAAGGTAACTCTCTTCGAGCCCTATCACTTATAAACCCTGATTTAGATTATCTATTATCTGATGTGATCGATCGAGAGGGTAACCGATGTCTTTCCTCTTCTCCTCCTGTCGCGGAAATCTTCCCAAAGAAGATTCGTGAAATGTGGCTCGGAAAGTGATCGATCGTTCTCCAGAGAAACGTCAAAGATTTATCTTATTTTTCGAAAGGTTGTTGTAAATATTTGCCATTCAATCGCATTTTTGTTCTGCACTTACTAACTAAAACCCAAATAATCGACAGTAATGTTTTCGTTTCGTAACCATGGCAACCAGCTTGTTGAACCAACACACGAGAAGTTGAAAAGTTATTTGACTAAAACGCCCTTTTAAAACGGCTCTTTCCCTGAAACTAAGTCTTTTGAAAGCTTCATGGTTTTTTGGTCAAAAAAGACAGTTTTGTGGGAGCACTTCGGGGACGGCTGGTGTATCCGTCACAAAGACACCGGATTGTTCTACCACTTTGGGCGCGCGTTGAAGAATCACTTCGAACGATCGAACGCCGGGCCAATAAGCGATGTGGAACGTGCACGTCGATGGCAGGGATCATTTTACGGCAAGATCTACACACAAAGAAATGACCTCTAGGCTGTGGAGGAAACGCCCGTCGTGTCAAATTTTTTTGTTGGTGTTTAAATGTGTTTTAAAACCATGGTTGATGAAGAAAAAAACAGGGAAAAGGCAAAAAATTCAAAAGACCACGAAAGTTACTTTTTTTGGCCAAAAGACCACGTTTCAGGGAAGGAGCCTTTAAAACTGTTAATTTTGAATTTTAAAACGCTCACTTATAGGATTTTGAAACAAGTCACACAGTACACCGTAACGAACGAAGCATGGATACTCGTGGATTGGAGAGTTGGACGTCAATAATTTCAAATCCTTGCTCACCGAGGTCCTCTACCAATGGTCGAACATTTTTGGATGAAGTCGATGCGTGTTTGTATGATGGAGTATCTTGTTCTGGTTAGTTTTCAAAGTTTAAAACTTCAAACAACATTTAGACTCCAAGCTGACACAAGAATGTGAGCTTTGGAAAGAACGTTTCCCGCATCTCCGACTAGTTGGTAAACAAATAAGTGAGTCCGTGATTGGACGCTTTAAAAGGGTCTGAATTAGATCCACCGCGACACGAGCCACAACAAGACGACTTCAGAAATTTGGTCGCTTCAATTTTGATAAACGAACAAGCTCTTTCAAAAGTTTTTAACCGTACTAATTGTTTCACAATTTATCTTTAGATACAGTTAACAAATGCTCCTAAACAACGACTACTCAATCGTCCACAAATGAAAAAATAAATCTTTTTTGAGAACTGTCAACAAAACAAAGTAACAATTCGAAAAACAACAAGAAATGTAACAAAAACAACAAACAAGCAACAACACCAAATGTTTAATCGTCGAATTTGGTGCGCTTATTTTGGCCGCCACCTTGGTTTCCGTCGAACGATCTCTTGGCACCATAGTCTAAAATTAAAATAAAGTTTTACAATCATTTTCTACTATAAAGATCACCCCAAACACATAACAGAAACAATCCGCATCTCAACCTTGCAAATTAAAAGTTAAAACAACTCGCCTTGTCCTCCACGGAAGCCCCCACGAGAGCCTCGGTCTCCACGCGATCCACGATCTCCTCCTCGGAATCCACCACCACGATCACCACGGAATCCGCCTCGGAAACCGCCGCGATCTCCTCCTCGAAAGCCACCACCGCCACGGTCACCTCCTCGGAAACCTAATTAAGAATTCTGATTGAAAGCACAAAATTGATAAAACCTCCTCCACGACTTCCACGATCGCCACCTCTAAAGCCACCTCCACGACTGCCTCCTCGTCCTCGGTCACCACCTCGTCCACGTCCACCCCTTGGCTGCTAAAAAGAACCGTTAAATGCAAGCTAGAAAAAACTTACTCCTCCGCTCAGAAATCTTTCCAGTGGTAGCAATTTTCCAGGGTCCACAAAAATTTCTTGTCCTGCTTTAAAGGAGCCGACCTTCACGCCATCAGCCAATTTGACGGTGAATCCCTAAAGAAAATTTGCGTTACTAAGACAATTGGTAAAAAGAATTAAAGACTCGCTATAAAAATTACATTATCTTTTGGGCCTCCAAAAATCTCATCGACTTTTCCAATTTCGGCCTTATTCTCGAAGTAAACGGGCGCGTTGAAATATGGAATTTTGCCGCAAGTTGTTGCACAAACAAGGTCCTCTTCACACGGATGGGTGAATTCTCCGAGTACGACAACCTAAAATTAAACTTTTTGACCTGCTTGGCTGATAAGTACGCTAATATTTTCAAAAGTACACTGTCATTACTTTGGTTTTCTAACTAGTTTTCCCTATTGCCTATTCAACTCAACGTAGTCAAGTACCTTTTCCAACCTAATTCTCAAATTAAAAACAAACTTCTTCAGGTGGTCCTCCGTAGCCACCGCCTCCGTAGCCCCCGCCTCCTCTTCCTCCGCCTCGTCCACCTCGAAAACCGCCTCCACCACCACCTCGTCCACGATAGCTCATCTGAAATGCAAACCTTTCAAAACAAGAAAGGAAAATTCGTAAAAGAAGAAACGAAATCTTATCACGTGCAAGATAGCGTGGGAGCACTGGTAAGTCGGGAAAATGCAAATCTAGCTGTGCCATGAACATCCCAATATTTTGAGACTGTTTTAAGTGTTTGAGGAAAAGAAACATTTCGTTAGAAAAACTCATTTGCTTAAAAATCAAAATACAAGAGATTCTCAAAATTCATAATGGCTCCAAAAGGCTTGGCAAATCGCCACAACCCTTCGAGACCCATTAACAGGTGGAAACATGTTTACAAATATTCAAAGAGCAGTGCTCCAAAAGGCTTAGTAAAGGGGTTTATGACGACAATTGGCACGGTGCAATTAGTTCATGGTACAGCAATGACAACTTAGGATGGAAATGAACTCGGAATTAGACAGGGGAAAAAACCAAGAGAAACCTTTCAAAATCTAGTCATGCAACAGAAACACCTCCGCGAAAGCAACCGCCGAATGCAAAAAAAATATGTGGCGGGATGGCGCAACTGCGACTTTTTTTTGCGCAACTGGGTCAAAAGAGCAACTTTTAAAATTTTAGAATTTAGAATCTCCTAACAAACATACCTTTAAATCGGAAAAGACGTAGGTGGACAACCAAATTTTTCTTATTTTGACGCACACTCTTCAACGGCCCCCTTCAGGAACTCATCTATCATTTGTTCCGGTAAATCTTGAACCCATTCACGGATTTCCCCCTCAACTATGGATTCGTAGGTGGATTTGCGCTCTATTGATCTGAAAGTGCACAACTGGCCTACTAATCCTTTTCTTTATGAGATTTGCGGATTAGCAGACTGACGGGTTTTCGTTTTAACTTGAAATACCGTATTTTCTTTAGTAGAAGTTGGTTAGACATTTCTCTTTGCGCTGAAATTGATCATGCTGCGTTGAACCTGACTTCGCTTTGTTACAATTCATGCATACTTCTCAAAAACTCATTAGCAGATAGCAAAGAATGATAGTTGCCTTTATTGCTGTATTTACGTACGATCTAACCTATCTTTGGTGAGCTAGTGCGCATGAATTTTTCACTTTTAACAACTTTTTGCCGTGCAAAGTCGAGCAAATAAGCAATTTTTATTGTGCCCGTACACATCTTTAAATGTATGCAAGTAGCTTTCCTTTCAACATGCTAGTATCCGTTCATAGGTATTAGATTGTGAATATTGAAAGTATCACGAGTGTCCAAGCAAGCTGAGTGTGGGTTGCCGTGTTCGATTGTGCTGGCGGCGGCTGCCCTCTCTGCCCGTCTTCCCTCTTCTCAAAGGGCCTCCTATCGCGCGGCGATCCTCTCGTCCCCTCCACACGCCTCACACTCTTTTCTAAATTTTCTCACGGTCCACCCTGCCTGCCTCTACTTTCCCATCATTTTCGTTCCTTCCCTAGTTTTTGGGAAAATTTTTGCGACCAAAGCCGCGTCAACCCCCCCCCCCCATCGTTTATTCTTGGACTTTTGCCACGTTTTGTTATTATTTTTGAAAAATCCTTTTTTCTGCAGAATTTGTATTCGATTTTTAGAGCATTTGGGCTCAACTGCTATGTGCTGGCTTGGGCTATAGAAAGCTGAAATACCGCTTCGGTTTGAAATATCAAGGTTTGCGACTATGCTTTTTTTATATTTGTGTAAAATTTTAGTAAAAGAATGCGTAAACCATCCAACTCTCAATCCAAGGGTGTCGAAGAAAAAGCCGAGCAAGCAACGCCATCGAGTACCGTTTCTCAGTCGCAAGATGTCGCTAATTCACCATTGGGTGTAGCCGCAACTAGTGCACAGCGGATCAGCGCGTAACCCTTGAAGACTTTATTTTGCAAAATCATATTCTAGTGAAAGTGCATCTTCTGCTGCTTCTGAAGGAGATCCATCAAATGATACGATTACACCTCGCCATAAGAGTAGTGCCACAGCATCGGCTGAACAATCAAGGTGAGTGAATTAATGGATTTTATCATATACCAATCGGTTTAGTGCCGGTTCTACTGCAATGAAGCCTTATGAAGAACAAGGAGCTTTAGAGAAGGTAACTCTATGTATTTAATTTTGACCAATTGTTTTAGTTTCAAAATCTTGCTCAAGATAACATTTTCAAACCGTTTCGATCGATGGTCAGTCAGAATCGTCGACGTTATCAAGTGGGGAACTTCGATCTGGACCTAACTTGTAACCTGATTTTTTTAATCTTTTTAAATTTTTTTTTTTAGATATTACTGATAGAATCATTGCAATGGGTTATCCTGCTAGTGCGTCGGAGGCCGTTTACAGGAATAGTATGCCAACCACCCAGCGTTTTCTCGAGTCACGACATGGAAATCATTACAAAGTTTTCAATCTGTAAGTTTGAGCTATCCAAAATAGAACATATTTTTGCAGGCGTGGACAATACGTGTATGACACGGCCAGATTCCAACATCGCGTTGTTTCATTTGAAATGACGGACCATCATCCACCACGTCTTGAATTGATGGCACCATTTTGCCGCGAGGTATTTTGGTAACTATTAACACCAAGATTCCATTTTTTAGGTTCATGAGTATCTTGAAGCTGATCCACTCAACATCGTGGCTGTTCATTGTAAAGCTGGAAAAGGGAGAACAGGCGTGATGATCTGTGCTTACTTGGTATATATTGGTTTCTACCCGTCTCCTCGTCAAAACATGGATTATTATTCGATTGTGCGCACAAAGAACAACAAAGTAACGTCAATTTTGACTATAATCAGACAACTATCATTAAGGGTGTCACTATTCCATCACAGCGGCGTTACATCTACTACTTTTCACATCTTCGTAAGCACTCTCTTAACTACATGCCATTACGTGTTGAGTTGATTGGCGTCTACATGGAGCGTCCACCTTGTTCTGGCGGTAACTAGAAAGCTTTCCAGTACGTATAATTTGAACTGCTAGGTGCTTTGTCGCGTAGATTTTTATCATTACGAGTCGCAAATGAGGAAGTTGATGTATTTCTCGGCGATGAAATAAAAGTACGCAAAGAGGTATCTTGTGTCTAGTTTTTAAAAGACAAATGCCTTTTAGGTTATTACTCAAGAAACACGCGAGTGGCGTGGAGCGGGTGGATTGCCACTTTGCTCTCGTGGTCCCGACTCGTATGATCCTTTGAACCCGGTTGCTGGTAATGACGTAGTTTCTAGGTAATCAAATCTTAATATTAGTTTCATTTTTTGCTGTTTTAGAAGAGCGTACGGCTGGACGGTTCCATCCAACAAACGGGTATTTCTCGAGGGGGACGTTCGCGTTGATATTTATTGTAAGGAAAAGATTCGTATTGTAAATGTGGACAAAGAGCGCGACAAGGTAAGGTCTAGCTTTTATAAAAATCACTTAAATTTTAGATTGGACACATCTGGTGGAATACTATGTTTGCGTGCCCACAGTTTTGTGGAGGTTGCTATCAACACGGGGACGAAGCGCACCCTTATCCACCAGGTTTTAGCAAAAAAGTTACATTTACATCACTGTTTTATCCAGGGGAAACAACTATTGCCTGCCGCAAAGTATCAACTGCATCTCAAGAAACGTCACATGGGATGCGTACCAAAAGTGGCAGCGCTTCAGTTCCAAGCTCACCCCCTGGATCACCAAAGGTAATGAGTCGATGATTGTGTTTTTTTATTTCTACTTAACAGCTTGAATCACCGGCAACACGTGTCCCTTCGTTTGATGCGCGAAAGTCAAAGTCATCCAGTTCAACAGGCAAACTGCAACATAACGCCGTAAGAAAAGGTTTTTTTATTTTTTGAGCTTCTAATGCCACCAACTTTTAGTTACCGAGGGCATGCTTACTCGTAATAGCGAACCGAACATTGAAAGAAATGTCGAAGACAAACCTTCTGAAAGACATCGGAAGAAAACTGATGCGGGAACCAGTGATTCCTCCAAGTACAAAATCGTGACCGAGGAGCTGCAGCTCGTGCTGCCGCCAGGGTTAGATGTTCATTGCCCAAAAGATATGTTGGACAAACTTTATCCTGCCAAAGAGTGAGCTTTAGTAACTTTTTATAATCAAACCAATTGTTCAGCCATCCTCGCGATGAGATCAAAAAAGTGTTGATTAATGCGCATGAAAAGAATTTAATTTCGGATGAATATAATCGACAACGTCTATCAGTGCCTCAAGGTAAGTACAATTTTATTGTTTATTGTTGTTACGCGACTCAACTCAGACACTTTAGAAGGAACTCCAGTGTCAAAAGCACCGGATGGTCGTCCACGTGCAGATGGCACTGATCCTGGCCCCTACTGCATCACTCGTGCATGCGACGAGCACGTTCAGGTTTTTTTTTGCTTCAGAGTTTAATATCTATTTCTACGTGTAGACCTACAATGTCTTGGAGATTGATCGTGCGCACAAAAGGAAAGATATCAATCCCGGCTTTAAATTAATTGTTATTACTCGATGTGTACCAAACGATGGACCGGATGCACAGTTGGCTCAATCATTTCTGACGGTGACACGCGAAAAACAGATGGCTAAAAATGTGGAGAAACAAAATAAGGCATCGAATCTGTTTTTATAGTTTTTTAACTCTGTTTTAGGTTGATGGTCGTCTACGTAAACTTCAAGATCATGGAAGCAGACAACGGGAAGGAACCAATCAAGATAGTTTTATGTATGCAGGACACAATGAGCTTTTCACATAAAATTTGTTAAGTGATGACTCTCGATGGGTTGGCGATGAACGTATTAATGACCCGCATTTGAAGAAGTTTTTCTATCGCCAACGTGATGACTCGGTTAGCCGTTATCCTCCTGCACACTACAAGTATGCTTGAAAGAATAATCTCCGGCGATCAGGTATACTTTAGGTGTCCTTTACTCGAACAAGGTGAACCGTCTTCATCATCGGCCCCTACTTTGATCGAAACCGTCGAGAGTGAACCTGCAAATGTTATGGTACTTGATAAATATAAATTTGCGATACATATTTTATTCAGCCTTCACGTCGTGCAGCATCTTTGGGCAAAGACGATGGTGTCGATGTCAGGAGTTATCATCCAGAAAGTGCGGTTGAAGAATGGTCTGAACATTCAGAAGCTTCCGCGTCCGACGAGGAGGATGATGTTTGGATTTCTTCTTTGCAACCAATAGTTATTTTTAGATCACATTGGGAGCTGACGGCAAGAAGCCTTCAAATGCAGCTGACGAGGATACTGTTCAAGATCAAGATGATGATGATGATGACGACGACGAGACAGAAGCAGAGATTGAGCCTTCAGAACAAGATGATGAAAAACCCTCAACGTCTTCAGCATTGCCAAAGTAGCTATTATTTGTTGATTAGCACCTTCCTAGATCATACCAAATTTTTATGGTCCGAGCTTATTTTTGCATTTATCCTTGTTTATGGTCTGTTTCCAGCTTTCTATTTATACCCCTCAATTTACGTGTGCTAGGGTGTCTGTTTATGCATTATTTTAAATGTTAGGATTTATTTATCAAGGTATCCATTATCCTATTTGAATAATTTTTAAATGTGGCTGGTGGTGACCTCCTTTTATGATCATAACATTTAAATTTTGGAAATGCTTTAATTTTTTTGTGTGACCTGCACTTGTATAAAGCTGTTACGTGTTTTTTTTAAAAAATTTTTTCCTTGTGAGAAGTCGGTCTGTAACCAAATGCATGCGTCTTTTGACATTGCACAAGATGAGTTCCTTTACCTAGGCTTTTCTTCATTTGGTTTAGTGTCTAGTTATGTGTATGCAATTCCACCGGTGTTTTTATGGTTTCAACTGTGAGTTTATCATTCTGTTTATTCCAGGTTCGGCATATTTTCAGAGTGTTTCTTTTTCCTTCCAATGCGTGTATTTGTCGACTTTGATCCTCGTTTATGATATTGCAATTTAGACTATCCAAGTAAAAGTTTTTTAACTCTTGAAGAAGGGCCGGCCACAAAAGTAAACAATAAAACTTTTTTTTCAAACAGAAGGGTGGCACAGATGGAAGGAGTTTCGATTTTTAGGGAAATTGAAAAACAAGAGGTCGGGGCTTTATGATCAAAAGTCGGTTAACAATGAGTGCCCTTGTCACGGCGTTTCACTCGATTAGATTTTGACTTGAGAGGGGTGATGAGTTTGTCTTCTCGTTTAGCTCTTTTATGTTCGAGAAGATTTTTCTCCTCCACTTCTCATGCACAAAAAAAGAAATGGGGGCGGGATGGACACATCGTCGTCAGAGAGAAGGTCTTCTCCTTTTTTCTCCATTCATTTCGTTCTCTTTTTTGTATGGATGTGGTTCATTCCTTCAGGCGTGATTGTGACAGATCCAATCTCTCCCTTTCCTTCCAATCCACTCTAAACTCAATCAAATGCTCGCCTCTCTGCACACATCCATCCATGCTCTGTTTGTGTTTCTGAGGGTAATTAGGGGAACACTAGATTCATCCATCCATTGAATCATCCCCAGAAGCTCCTCTTTTTACTCTATGACTTTATCACGCTTTCCCCAGTTGCCAAATGAAATGGCGTCAGTTTTGAGATCAATTGTTGATTCATGTGAATTTGAAAGTACTTTTTACAGCACTCTTTTGCTGGTAGTCTGAGTGACTTATCCCCGGTTCATTTCGTTTGAAAGAACATCCATAGACCAAATTGAACTGGTCCAAATGAGATCAAACTTGAAAATGAATTATTTCAAGAACTCAACTAACAATAAGCCATCAACCTTTGATTTCAAGAATATCTTGGCCTTTGATCATCCTCGAATTACTGTATAGTACTTCAATGTCTATGTATCTTTCGATGAATGTCTATTTAAAAACTACCGTAACCTCATCAGTTTCTCGTTGTTTACTTGATTCTGTGAGAATTCACGAAGCATGTCGAAAGATCTAAAAATAGACAGATTGGAGAAGAAGTAGAGGCGAGATTACGATATTTTTTGAAACATGGCAAGTTTTAGAAAAGAAAGTGATTAGGAGGGGCATCCAAATTTCTTAAGCTTTTTTAAATTTTAGATTTCTTTTGGATTTGGTTCATGGATATCATTTCCTTACCATATTCTGCTATTTATTATCTAATTCCCCTAGAAAAAACCCCAATTTCGTGTGGCTGAACGGGCCGGCGGAAATATTTATGTGTGCTCATTTAAGAGAGGGTCCTTGAAATGAGAAAATTCTCACCATTTTCATGTGTCTAACGGCTTTCCCTTCTTTGAAAAAAACAACTCGAGTTCCCCCAGGGTTCATTTTTTATTTACCAATCTTTCCCCAAACTTAATTGATAGTGTTTCCCCCGTGCGCTCGCACTAATTTCGTTTCCAAATTCGAATTCTTGGCGTCTCGCCGATGATCAAATTTGGCTGAAGTGGGGAATTTTTTTTCGCGAAATTTTTCAGAGAAAATATTTTCATTCTTCAAATCTCAGCCCCATTTTCTGATTTTTGCAGATTATCTCCGCTTTAGTGAGCTATCTTTTGAAACACTCTCACACATTCTCATCCGTTCCATTCTTTTCCGTGTTTTGCTTCTGATTCATAGCTTCTCAAATATTCGCAAAATCTTTTTCAGATCCTTTTCCCCTCATTTTGGGTTATCTAATTGAATACAAAGCACACGGAAATGTTGAAAAGATTGTGCTTTTTGTTGATGGTTTTATTGATGGGTTTGGCGAGTGGAGCTCCGTATGGAATCTACGAAAAAAGGTTTGTGAGTGAGAATGTGAGTTAATTGAAGACTTTTAAAAATTATGGACAATCAAGATCTCGAAGGGTCTCACTTTTGATGAACCCTTTAAACTTGCGAGGAAAAGTTTTCTCTAGAGCTACTTACAGCTGATAAAGTAGACTTGAAAATAAAATGGATTACGGTAGAGAACAACTGCAAAAACTAGAATATTTGACTAGTTCGTGATTTCTATTTGACACTAGTTTTACCAATAATAAGCTTGATGGGAATTTCTCATTTTGTTTAACAGATCTTTATGATTTTATGGCTCTTTTTGAAAAAGTAAAGCATGCTTCACTCTTAGAAAAAGTACAGACTTTAAAGCCCTATTTGAACTCTCAAAATCTCAAAATTCCACCTCGCTAAAGTTAAACGAGTTTTTGATCTTTCTGAGTTTTGACCATTTCTGTCCCCAATGATCCATCATTCTCTCCTCAACTGACTGGTTGTTTTCATTTCTCAATCTTTCTCACTGTTGTCTGAAATGATCTTACAATCCGTGCTCCTCATGCGTGCCAATTTTTTATTCAATCTTGATTTTCTTTTCTTCACACTTCTTTTATCCAAAAAAAAACATTCAATCTTTTTCTCCACTCGAAAGCTTCTTCAAGATTAACGCTAATTCGTTGTGATCCGAAGGGAAAAAAGAGAATTGAAGGAGTAGAAGGAATGAATGATTTGTATCGAGGAGAGTCTCTTTCAATCCATCACTGAGTCATCAGACCAACAAAGAGATTCAAAAAAAATTGAGAAGTTTTGATCAAAGCATTCCATGGCTAAATGAGCTTTTGAAAGTGGATAAAGCATCATTCAAATTAGTGAATGATTCACGAGATTGAAATTACTTTTTGACTTGAGAATTTTGCTCAAAAGTCAAGCAGAGATTTGGCTTATCGCATCTACTTTTTGAGGAAAACCGAAAACGAAAATTCTGCTTAATGGCTAAACAAAAATGATGCCCTGGACACGATTCTCTTGATTCCGATCGCGTTTTGGATTCTCTTCTCTATCTACACATATTACACTTATCTCAGGTTTAGGGAAAAGAAAGGCTGAGAAATTTGAAAAGGGAACACGACGAAAAGTCCAGCTCTTGCCTAGCATTGTAGTCCTGGACTCTAGCCTAACTTTTTTTTAAACTAAATCAGTTTTTCCTTTACCACAGCCTGAATCCTTTTTTTTTTAAACATCTCGGATTTTATTTCATTCTGAGTTTGTGATGGAAAACCGGTTTTTAGCTTCTCAAACTGTTTCCAATGCTACAAGAACTACGCCTTGACCATGAAATTACTAATTCAGTAAACTTTTAGCAACTGATGCAACTGATCCACTGATGAAATTTGTTAATAAAACCGAAAAAGTCAAAAAATCCCCTCAATTCTATTGGATGCCTCAGTCGAACAACAACAACAACAAAAACGGCTTTGCAAATTTCTTCCCAAAAATTATGCGAACAATCTGAAAATACATTCTCAATGATATTTGATTTTTAAATCCATTCTCCATTTTGCGTGATGAGAAAATTTTCCACTTCCCGGTCGAGAAAAATCAAAAACTGGACGTCAATTACCGAAGAGAAATGGAGTTTTCCATGCAAAATTCGAACAAAGCTTTCAAAACGAAGAACTTTTTCCTTTTCTGTTTTCGGAAAAGGGAACCCTCATTAGGATCGAGAATTTTTCTCTCAAAAACCCCAAAAAAAAGGCGAAGAGGGGTCATCCAGAACAACGGCTTTGTTACAAAAAAGGAGGGAAAAGTGAGCTGCTTTTCAGAAGTTTTTAGAAGCAATTATGGATAGAGCTCTTTTTTGTGTCAACTTGACGAATTGTCAACTTGACGTCATGGTCATGAGTTTAGACAAGGAAGGGGGTGATGCTGAGTTGGATGAGTGAGAGAGAGAATACCAAAGTAACAGCAAAGCGCTAGTGAGCTTAATATTTTTGATTATGGGTCTTTAGTGGTTTGGTTCAGCTACCGTAATCTTCATAACTTTCAAAAACTACCGTGCCTAATCTTCATTTATTTGCCATTGTTCTCCATTTTGAACTTCCGTTGCAAGTCCATCCACGTAACTCCTCCAGTTTTAACATTTATCTACGTTGTGTTTTTATGTGTTTGCTAACTGATCTAAAAGACCCTTTGGCTCAATTTCTCGACCAAGCCGAACCTATCAACACGTTCATTTGATCTTATCCTCTCTGTTTTGATCACAACTAAACTCTACTTCTTTAAAACCATCGGAAATTCTATGCTATATTCAACCTCAAATGCGCCCTCAAATGAATGAACGAGAAACGCAAATGTCTTGTGGGCGGCAATGACAAAAAAATCTTTTTGAGATTCATCGAATTTTCATGGCTAATTGCGGGAAATCATCATAAACTCCTGAAAACGAAGCATCTCATAATGAAATTTCTTTCAGAATGTTGGGCGGAGCGGCTTTCGGCAGTTTGGATCAATTCCGCGGATTGTGGAGGTGAATTGAAAAATTTGAAAGTCAGAGAGAAATTTCAGGCAAAATAATCAAAAGATGACACCCGAGAAACGATTCGGTAAGTTGATAACAAATAAAATGAAGATTATCAAATTTTAGGTAATTTCGCTCGTCAATGGAAAATTCTACAAAGGGAGGGCTGAGAGAATTTGTGGGGAAATTGTTCATTTTTGATTGATTGCCTATTGTAAATTGCTCGTTTTCAGACACAGAGATCTCATAGTAATCGAATAAAATATTTCTTGTTGCGAAAACTCTGTTTGTTTTTTCTATATATTTATTAACAAGCCAAATCTCTAAAACCAGCAAGCAAAAATCACAAACCACTAAACCATTAAAAGAAGCCATTAAAATTATTTTTTACCTTGAAAATCTTACGGCACAATTAACTAAGCACATGTTCTAGCATCCCTTATGTCACAATAACAAGAAAAGAGAACAAAAAACAACAGTAAAATCACCCACCAAGCCTCGATCGTAAAGTGTTGAGACTTTCGTCCAGTTGATTCTTGATCTAAAACAGCTTCTGTAATAATGATATGGCCATAGAACATACCTCGGCATCATCCTTATTTTTCAGCGAAGAAACAACGAGTTTTTGCGTCTCTCCCAACAAATCGTAGATTTCCTAAATAAAATGATGCAATCGATACTTCTTAGCTAAGTAGTTGAAATAGTTGATGTTGTCCTTTACCGTATCAATAAGAGTGACAAGTTTGGGAACCAATTGTGAGACGAATTTCCCAGATCCGTGTACAGCTACTCCCTCTTTTGCATATAAATAAAGAACCTAAAGTGCGTTATTTGAATCGTTTGATAATGTGCATTTACTTTGGATTTAGCCAAAAGTGCCAACGTTTGAATTGGAGAAATAGGCGATATGATTGCCAAACCATGCTGCGAAGACAGGTTTCTTTGTAAATATCGTTTACGAATATTGTTGGCGATATGAAGAGGTAAAACTTGTCTAGCATGAGCTGATCGCTTCATTTGTTGCTTGAGAGCCTTGGCCAATCTAACTTTTCGCATTTTTTCCTTGTTAAATTTTCGATTGCTTTCTGCTGACATCCTGATGCGATAAGTTTCTTTCCCCGTTTTCCGTTTCTTGTTGAGGGATGAGGCTTTCTCTACCTGTAAAATACAAATCATTAGTTGAAACCAAAATTATGTAAACAATAAAAAAAAGAGTCAAAATTTTGATCAGAAGTGAAGAAAATAAAAACACATTTGTTAGTTTCATAATTTTGTTTTTTTAATGGTTACGGTAGTTTGCCCACTCTTTAGCGCGCAGAAAGTTGAAAAACGCCACTTTAGCGTTCAAAAGGCATCAACTTTTCACAGATTCACCCAATTGATCTCGTTTTGGTGTCAAAATGTGGACAAGACCCTTGAGCATAAAGTTTGTTATATGACGCTCACCAAAATTTCCTTTTCGCCGAGAACCAGCCTGTAAAAGAGAGGCAATTTTAGCGTTTATATGGAGAAATAGTGATTTTTCGATTTTTTTCGTATTAGAAAAATCTGTCAGACGGATTTGAAAAATTCTTTCAAATTTGAATTCAGGACATTTTTTCGCATCGAATAGCACTCACCGTGAGCAAATTTGACGGCGATCGCATTTTTCGCCTTATTTCGCGCAGACGTGCACCAGGCAACTTCGTAATTAGCTTTGTGTGCATGGGTCTCAAATTCATCCCAAGCACTTGTGAGCCGTAATAAAAGTTTTGCAGCTAATTCAAAACCCGTTTTCATATCGTTTCGAAAACAGAAACTTTGGACACTAGTATCAGATGAAGATCGTCAAATCATTTTTGCAGATGTGAAAGTATGTTTGAAAATTCTCCACTTATTCCGTCGGATTTAGAAAGTTGTTCATAAACGGGCACTTGCAGCTGTCAAAATATGACTCAAACCAGGAGTGCCGCCAATAGCCACTTAAAGTTTTTCTCATTTTGCTTTGAAAAGGGATCTTTTTTTGAGACACCCTGTATAGCTCTGTTCTGAAGAAAGAAATAAAAAACTAATCTCAAGTTCTAGTACCTAAAAATTGAAGACTTGGGCTCAATAGCATTTTTAAAAGGTTCAAATATGCCTATTTACTTATTCATTTCGTTTGATGTTTCCAGAAAAGCGACATCCATGGTGGCTTGTTTTTGCAACGAAAACTTTATTCAACGCCCCATAGTTAGGGTGACTTGATCGTAATTGGCATTGCCGTTCGATTTCGCACTCCTCGAATCATCGAGACACCCATTATATAGAAGTTCATCATCAAAACTCCATCCATATCTTCGTCGACTCGATGACAAACACAGGAGCCACCGTTGAGCACTTCATCCGACTCTGAATGTGTTTGCATTTTATCATTGCTATCTCTATCAACATGTAAAGCTACAAACCCGTAAAGTTCCAAAAGTGTTGAAAGTTGACGCGGTAAGTTTGAAAATACGAATGGGCCAAATGGGGGGCTGATCAAGACAGCGCCCATGTACGCTCAGCGAAACAGCGGCGTGTACAAACAGCTTGTACAAACAGCCCCAAAAACGAATGCTTGACAAAAAGTGAGCGGCCAGCGTTTCTTTTCTTTTTTCTTTTCATTCTCTTGATATTATTCAAAGATTATTATTGAAATTTCAAACTTTACCGTACGACATAGGCATTGCTATAAGGTGCTTTGCCATAACCTGTGTTGTACTTTCCAACAATTTATCTTATGAAAGGGTTAAAAAAGTAAGAGCGAAAAATAATAAGAAAAGGGAAAAGCATAGTTTGACTACAGTTACGACAGACAGGCACAAGACATAAAAGTCAAAGACGCACAATTTTTATCCTCACAAAGCTTCACATCAAATTTGAACAAGCATCGCTTGGAGTATCGAATGAAACTCGCTCATTGTCATTAATGTCGAAGAATTGTTTTTATGGATTTCAATGACAACTGTTTGACGTTAATAGTTGAAAGTTAACATTTTCATGAAAAGTATTTTAAAATGAACTTGTATTTGAAACGGAGAACAATTAAGTTAGCAAATCCAAAAAAGCAAAAGAAACACGTAGAAGGGCGGACTCGAACTAGAGAGCTTATAAGCTCGGGGTGTGATTTTTGAAATCCCATACAAAACTTTATAGTTTACTTTATAGAGCGCTTATAACTTCTGACAGAGTGTTGTGTTGCAAAAGCGGGATGCAGATTCGGAATGAGCAAAATGATAGGACCACTACGTTTCTTTTTGATTTTCTACCTGTAATAACCATGTTTCTTCCTTGCTTTTTGCTCATTTTTATTTTTTAGGAAGATCGTGCGTGGAAAATCGCTTACGCGGATCGAACAGATGGAAATTTTGATTTTGAAAGGAAGAAAGTTGTCAAATCGAAAGATCGCAAAAAAATGAAGCGCTCGCACCAAGTTGTCTCCAATTTCTTGAAGGATGCTTTCAAGGACGTCCTTGCGGATCAACTACTTCCTTTCCTAGCAAAAATTGAGGGAAACGCTATATTTTTCAACAAGATAATGCTTCAATTCATGTCAGCCAATACACTAAAGCTTTTCTGGAACGTCACAACATCGATTTTCTCGAATGGCCTGCCTGCTCACCGGACTTAAACCTAATGGAAAACTTATGGGGCATCCTCGTGAGGAATATTTATGCTAATGGAAAGACTTACGACACGATTTCGCAACTCAAAAAAGCAATTTTGCAAGCTTGGACGTCAATTCCACAACAAACGCTTCAAAACTTAGTGAACTCGATGAAAAGTCGACTACTCGACGTCATCGAGAAAAAGGGAGCATTTATTGATTATTAATGATCTTTAATCAGCTTTTCATTCGTTTTTCTTTTGTAAAAGCTATTTAAAAGCTAATTTAAAACCTTTTGATTTTGGCGCTGTTTGTACATGGGCGCTGTTTTGATGAGCTCCCGCCAGTTTAAAGTTTAGATAAGCACTCCAGCTAAGCAAAGGTCAAAATATGAGCCTGATCGGTCTGATATTTTTATCGTAGACCGATCACAGTCTACGATAAAAACCATCCCCTTTTGATTTAAAAAACGAGTGGATCTATAGTTTTTGGACAAGGCGTATTAACCCTTTAACAAACCCATTGAAAACACTTCTTTGCACGATTGCCAACAGTCAGATTTTTGAAAATACTTTTTCAAAGCCACCAACAGATAGCCAAAGTGAACGTGGTCGTCGGTGGGCATAAGCTTAAAAGAAACAATGTTTTTTAGAATATATTGACAAGCTTATTGATGAGTTGACCTTAAGTGGATGAGGCAAGCCACTTTTTGTGTATCCAGGAGGCGGTATCCACTGCCCATTCGTCAATTGCATTGAAATGAAGCAAAATGTGAAGAAAACGGACACCTTTCGAATTTTGCACATTTTTCAGCTTGTCGCTGCCACTGAAAATCGGAAGACATTTTGTCTTGATTCAAAGTTGATTAGAAAATGAGTTCAGAAAATGAATTGAGAAAACGCCACAAAATAGTAGTATTTTTGGATTGATCCCTTTCGAGAAACACTGATGATTTCATATTGACATATTGATATTGATTGATAGATTGACAAAAACTTTTTCAAACAATTTTTTCTGTATAAAATCGTGAAAAATGGCGGAAAAATGGCGGCGCACCGGATAGAGGTCGACTACATGTAGACAAAAAAGACTCATTAAGTATGAGAAACGAGCGTTTCACATCAATACGTTCACTAAGTAAAAAGCCAAAAGGCTTTCTCTTATATACAGCCAAAAGCCTTTCTCTTGAGAGCGATTGTTTTGGTGCGCTCAATATGACACATTTGATATGACACATGATTAAGATGGAAGATTTGCCATCTAAAGAGAATTTTCTTCGCTTTCTTCACTTTTTTCTCAATTTTTTACTGGCTGATTGCGAAAGGGTAGAATGAAATTTAGGATTTTGAACATCAGGAACTTTAGCTGCAAGTAATGGCGAACAGTTGATTTCGATGAATTGAACAGAAGAATTTTTAGAAATCACAAAATTGGTCCATAGATGGAGAATTAGAGGAAACGATGGCTGTGAAGAGGTCGCTTTTTATGGTAATCTCTGGTACGGCCAGTTTGACACATTGTATAGCACGTTTAGCAAGTTGGGAACAAAACAATTTATGAAAACTATGAACTAATTTTGTGATTTCTAAAACTTGTTGCGGGTAATTTTGCCCAACCCTGTACATGCTCGTTTGTCTATATGGAATCATGAGTGTTTGTCGAAAGGGATCAATCCAAAAATACTACTATTTTTTGGCGTCTTCTGAATTCATTTTCTAAAACTTTGAATCAAGGCAAAATGTGTTCTGATGCTGTGTTCTGATTCTGTGTTCTGATGGTCTGTTCTGATGTTGTGTTCTGATTTTCAGTGGTAGTGACAAGCTGAGAAATGTGCAAAATTCGAAAGATTTTTTGACAGATCTAGCTCAACACTTTACATGTTGATAGAGATAGCAATGATAAAATGATAGAACGGGTGCCTCGATGATTCGAGGAGTGCGAAATCGAACAGAAATGGCAATTACGATCAAGTCACCCTAACTATGGCGCGTTGAATAAAGTTTTCGTTGCAAAAACAAGCCACCATGGAGGTCGCTTTTCTGGAAACATCAAACGAAATGAATAAGTAGATAGGCATATTTGAACCTTTTAAAAATGCTATTGAGCCCAAGTCTTAATGTTTATGTACTAGAACTTGAATGTATTCACCGCACGGTACCGAAGTATTTTTATCGTGATCTTGATCCCATAAAAATCGTTCATTGGGACCTTTGTCATCTACTATATATAAAACAGAAGAGACGTCCGTCGGTCCGTGCGCAAACGCGACGCTCCGCAATTACGTCTGTCTGCCTGTCTGGGTTACGGTAGTTTTCCGCTGGTTTTAACATATTTTGAGTTTCATTTGTATAATTTAGATGAAACCACCATTGTGTATTTTAATACAAATAATGCCTTTATGAAATCATCCGTGTTTGCCGATCAATCCAAAAATACTACTATTTTGTGGCGTCTCCTGAATTAATTTCCTAACACTTTAAATCAAGGCAAAATGTGTTCTGAGTATTTATTATTTATTAACAAGCCAAATCTCTAAAGCCACCAAGCAAAAATCACAAACCATTAAACCATTAAAAGAAGCCATTAAAATTATTTTTTACTTTGAAAATCTTGTGACACAATTAACTAAGCACATGTTCTAGCATCCCTTATGTCACAATAACAAGAAAAGAAAACAAGAAACATCAGTAAAATCACGCACCAAGCCTCGATCGTAAAGTGTTGAGACTTTCGTCCAGTTGATTCTTGATCTAAAACAGCTTCTGTAATAATGATATGACCATAGAACATACCTCGGCATCATCCTTATTTTTCAGCGAAGAAACAACGAGTTTTTGCGTCTCTCCCAACAAATCGTAGATTTCCTAAATAAAATGATGCAATCGATACTTCTTAGCTAAGTAGTTGAAATAGTTGATGTTGTCCTTTACCGTATCAATAAGAGTGGCAAGTTTTGGAACCAATTGTGAGACGAATTTCCCAGATGCGTGTACGGCTACTCCCTCTTTTGCATATAAATAAAGAACCTAAAGTGCGTTATTTGAATCGTTTGATAAAGATTAAATAATACCGCTGAAAGTAGTGCTGCCGCTGGATCTGTTTGTTCGTTTAGCTGGGTAAATAAATGAGCCTTGTAGGTTTCACAATTCTCACTTCTAAATCCAGAATAAATGTATAATGTTGGATGAATCATTCACCTCATCTTTTTGTCGAGCTTCTTTAGATTTAGCTGCAAGATACTCGGCGAACAAACGTCGAAAAGATTATCGTTGAGTTTCTAAACAATATACTAGTTTTGTTTTTATTGAACATTATCATTTTACCTGAGTGTCCTCAGATTTCAAGCTGTCAAAAAGAGAGTTAAATGCGTCTTTAATTCTCGATGGAAGAGAGTTAACCGTTTCTTCGCGTTGCTAAACATCGTAAAACTTGGTTGATTTTCTTCAAACATACCCTTTCTTTCATCTGACCAACGTTCGGAGTGTCACTTGCATATCCGAGAAGGAAATTTGCAAGCTCAGTGCCAAGAGTTTTCAATAAATAAAGGCACAAATCGTTTTGAAGAGCCCCTTAATTGCTAGATTCTAATTGCCCAGACAGAACGATTACCTGAGAAATGTTCTAATCCAGATTCAAACATGCAGAGATTTCCATGTAGTTGCGCAAGTTGTTGTTCAGTTTGTTGGTGGGACCTAAGAAACATTATAATATTACTTTCACAATTTATAGTAGGACCTTTTATTTGACTGAGCGGCAGTCGTAGCTTGAGTGGCAGCCAAATGAGCAACGCGTTCTCGTAATTTGTTTGTTACCTGAATAACATGCATGCATAACGAGAAACAATAAAGTGATACCGTTTCAGCGATGCTTTCTGAAATTGTATCGAGTAATTCTTCGGGAATAACAGAAGTAGCTTGAAGCCATTCGATGAGCTAAATTTACAGTAAACAAGAGTCTTAAAAAGTTTCAATTGCGATTTTTTTACTTCATTAAGTATTACTTGGTCAGGTTCAACTACGATGTTCGTCGAATCGTTTGTTTCCTCGTCTCTCTTTGATGATCGTCCTTTTGCCGCTTTTCCCCCCTTTTTACCTTTTCCACCTTTTCCCTCATTCCAATCATCCTTTTCCTAAATAAAAAGTCTACAGTAAAATTCCTGAAACCAACTTGATTTGCAGTTTGTGGCATCTTTTTGCGCTGCTCCAATTTGTTGAGTTCAATATTGGCCTGTTCTTCCAACTAGATTTGAGTTCAAGTAGCTTATTTTACTTCAAAATCTTACTTTTTCATTCAAGGACGTAGTAGCATTTGTCACCAACTGTTTCGTGTAAATAAAGCCATCAGAAACAAAATATTCCTAACAATGCTAACTGTTTAGCAACCTCTAATTACTAAAATAAACCTTGTTTTTATTTTTCAGATTCGTCACAAAAAAGTCTGCATCCGAAACCTCGAATGGTATGCCACTTTGTGAAATGATAGAATAAACGTTGGTGTAGTGTCTTTGCAAGAGTTCCTCTAAAAGTTGAAATGTTAGCATTTATGAAACGTATTCGTACAAACCTTCAATTAGATTTGCTTGAGCTTGAACTGTTTCTTTTGGAAGTACGATTGAGTGTAAAAACTGCAGCGCATTGATCTCTTCTGGTACAAATGTGGCTTTAATTAAAGCCGTTGAATCGACAACTCCCATTTTCTTTAGCTCGGAAAGCACTAAAGTAAAGCTCAAAAAAAATTATGCAAGTCTTTTCTATTACCAATGTGTCCTTCTTGCGTAAGCATTCTTTTCACTGCAGCTGCCAGCAACTGTTCGTGTAAGTGAGGCACATAAGTTGCGGTAGAAGAAGTACGTGACCCAACAATTTTCCCCGGTACCTAGAAATTTAATCAATTTTTTGATTTGAACGACGTTACTCACCTCACCAGCTTTAATCAAAAAATCCAAAGCCGCAAAAAATCTCGAGGGTGGAAGTTGCAGCTTTTGTTGAATATTTGAAACGGCCGTTACTCTAAATGTTTTCTTGAAAAAATTCGTAAGCAACAAAAACTTTGTAATCGCACTAAGTGCTGCTCTCAAAACCGATGTTCGAGCCTCAAGAAAAGTCCGCGTGTAGATATTTTCTCCATCGACAACGAATTCGCTTCCTTCTTTTGGAAGTTGATCGAGAAGAAGTGAACGCAAAAGTTCTGCTGGCAATTCCCATTGACGGCACAAAGATGGCTAAATTTCCAGTAAAATTATGATCAACTGCCTGGTAGCAGTCTTAAGCGTATTCCCTCACCAAAGATCGCATTCCCTCTTCAGCGAGCAATACATTGAGTTCACTTTGAAGTTTATTGACATACTCTCTAAAATTGTTTTAATAAAAAGAATAATAAACACGCCTACTTAGCAAAAAGCTCCCCGTTATTCAAGATGAATTCCTCATCCTCGGCAACTATTGCTGAGGCGGCATTGGAGATATGATCAAAGTCAACATTCAATTTTGCTGATATATCAGTGAGGGACACACGACCACCGACACCCAGACATTCATTTCGAACCTGTAGAATGACAGTTTTCCTGTAGACTGACAGTTTCCAGAAAATACCTCGGTTCGAAGGTGCCGTCTCGTTATATAGGACGATCCATCACGAGTAAAAACCACATCGATCAACTCCCTTTGGATTAACTTGCTGATAACTTCTATACAATTTGCTTCGGACAACCTAAAAAATGAGTAAAACCTGTTTAGAAAAATAAAGTAAAAAATACGACGCACTTCTTCGCTGCTTCTGATAGCTGTACTCGCTGCAGATCGGCGGCTAGCCGCTGAATCTCGGCCCAAGCACTACTCATCTAAAAATTCGGAGTATAAAACAGTAAAACGGAGTAAAACTTCCCGACTTTGCAAAATATTTTAGCGTACAATATACCCTCTCGACAAAGAAAGTGAAAAATTCAAAAAGTATTTATTCTTAACAATTTTTTAAGTAAATTTAAAAACAACAAATTAACAAACATAAAAACACTAAAGTAGATCAGAGATCGCCAAAGATGACTAGGTAAGAAAGAAACAAAACATGCGAAATGAAACGAAAGTAAACAAAAGAAAAAAAATTAAGACTTTCTTTTAATCTTTATCTTTGATGGATTTGCGTCTCGTTTTCTTTGCCTTGTGTTCTAAAAGGGGAAATAAAATTTGCTCATTTTCCGAATTAGGTAAACTCAATTAGCTAACAGCTGTTTAACAATTTAACAACCAACCGTGGTCTCGAGAAGAGTGTTTTCTTTTTTTTCGCGAATGCTGAAATACCTTTTTTATAGAGAAATTCGTAAATTATCTTGCCTTTTTCCCATGTTGTTTATGTTTGCGCTCCTTGCCACTTTTCCCGCCAGCCCGTAAATCCTTGATGTAATCGTCGAAGTATTTTTCACGAAGAGTGTCCGTTTCAATCTAAATCAATAAAATACAATAAAAGCAAAGCTCAATATTTACCGCCTTAAACGCTGGTTTGCCTTCAATTTTTGGTAAAATTTTACTCCACTCGGCATCCGTGTTCATATCTGCTTGAGCACCCAAAAACTTACTAAACATAACAAACATTGTTATTTACCCTAAGAAACTTACTAAAACTCTTCCTTCTCTTGTTTTCGTTCTTCTTTTTTCTTTTGAATAGCCTTGAGGGCTAGTAACTCGTAACATCGTAACAGAGTACTTCCGTCTATTTTCTCAATTCGGTTATTCATTTGCACCCATTGGGCAAATTGATCATATGGCGTATCAAACTAAAGATAAACTTCAGGATTATCAATGTATCAATATCTTACCTGCAAAACTTTTCCTTTCTCTGATAAAGCCTTCGCTATCAGGGACGCTCTTGTTGAGATACGGTCTTTCAAATCTTCGACGTAAAACTAAAGAAAAACAAATTCGTATGTAAATTATCAATTTGATTAAACCTTAAAAATGTCAAGAGCATTGGTTCCATTTTGCAGAAACATATTGTTGAATCGAACGTCCGATGAAATGATAGGACGTATCGAAGACCATCGCGACTCGGAGTGAATTATCCCTAAAATTAGAATAATATTCTTAAATTCGCATGCAAACAGTCACATTTAGTAAATTTCATGTAAATTTAGTAAAGTAATAGTAAATTTTACAAAATCATTTTTAATATGTGGTCTATTGCCCTATGGTTCGTAATTTTTATTTACGATGTGGTAAGATTTATGATTTTGGCATTTAAATAAAAATTATTTTTAGGATAGCGTTGACTATGTGCAGCCCTTCTACAATCCGAAGGGACTTGATTGGATATGTGTGGGAATAGCTTCCGGTTTCATATTTGTCTACACGCTAACATGCTCCATTATTCTGATCTTCTATTGGGTATCAAAGTTTATCGCGCTTAAAGCTGCTCCTTTTTAGTTGATGCGGCGGCGAAAGAAGTTGCCTGAATTGCAATACATGTTCAATATGCCTCAGGTTGGTTTTAGTTTAAATTGTTTTTGGTTTGGGTTTTCTATCGTTAGATACAGCCATTGTGTCTATTTAGGGTTCTGGCACCGATTCACAGCCCAAAATTCATCCGCAACCAGAGGTACATTTTAGCATTTAGTGCAATTTATCGAGCTACTGAACATACGAACTGGAAATATAGATCTTTTCCATTTAAAGAGTCAAGATCAGGAGGATTCGCGGATCAACGATAATGTTGAACTCGAGAGAGCTGGCACCGGAAGCAATACAACTGAAAGTCATCTAAACAACGCGCCATGTCCTGATCAAGAAACCACCGCCCAATTTGATCATCCAGATCTACTAACGGCGGATTCCCGCCAGGAAGGATTTGAGGATTTCACCAAATTAGAAGTAAGTCGTCTTTTCATGTCCTTTTTAAAGCACTGATTTAGAGTACTTACACAAAAGCGCGCCAAACTCCAAATCAAAGCCAGAGTGCTACTTCTGTATGTCCAAGTAAAGAATAGTTGTCCTTTTCCTTTATATTATTTATTTAGGTTAGCTCGCTGTCTAACATGTGAGGTCTCCAAAACCTTACTACAAGCAAATTTCTGATAATCATCTATAATAAACCTTTTTGATGTAGTTCGTCCAGCAGTGCAATGTAGTTTTCACGAATCTTTCGTTTCGTTCTTTGCGTCAGATTGTCTTGTGCAGTCTACTAAATAAGTAAACCAGAGTAAACCATCAAATTCACCTTCTCCGTTTCGTGAGCTTTCTCCGCTTGAGTAGTGTGTTTCTCAAAAATCAAAAGCGCATCATCTTTGTGAAGTTCTAAATCAAAGTATGAATATAAATCAGTCGAGAAGAGTGACCTTGCAAGTCAAAAGCTTTTTGAAATCGCTCATCTTCAGCCAACAATTTTTGAGTTTTTGCCCAGGTGGTTTTGTAGTCGATCTCTTTGATTCCTTTGAAAATATCCAAAAGTGCCTAAATGTTTCACGTTTTGCAAGTTCAGTCCGCCAACCTTATGATTTTTTTGCTGAGCGCTTTTAACAGCTGCAAGTGCCCGTTTATGAACAACTCTCTAAATCCGACGAAATAAGTGGAGAACTTTCAAAAATACTTTCACATCTGCAAAAATGATTTGACGATCTTCATCTGATACTATTTGCCAAATTTTTTGTTCTTGAAACCTTTTACACGCTGTACGGTATCTAAAATAAGGTTCTTATTAATAAAAAGTCACAAAATACATTATATCCGTCTTCATTTTTGGATGCTCCAACAGGTAGGCTGTTAAGTCACTTTTTGCTTTGTTACGAGCAACGATCAATTCTTTCTGAAACTATATACATATTCTAGAATACTGCAAAAAATTAACCTGTTCCGCGTTCATACGTTGCACTTTCCAAGTATTAAATATTTTCCTTTTTTCGCTACCCTAAAACTATCAATCTTTATGAACCGTTTAAACAGTCACTTTAGTAATAATTCCAAATCGTGGATCCGAGTTAATAAACTTCACTACGTAGTCCCAAGAGTCTGTCACAGCAATTTTGCCTAAAAGAAATAGCAAATTATGTAAAAACACACATTTTTAAATAATTTATTTGGTCTTTGTTATTGTGAGTGGTGATTTGTAGGGAACAATACCTCTTGATCTGGGGTTGTCCAAAATGAAGAGTCTCATCTACTGAGCACACTAAATCTTGTTTTGTTTTCGTTTGTTTTATTAAGTACTATCTAATAACATTGTTGTTTTTAAAGATGTGTAAGATAATACAGGTAAAACTAATTTACCTTGATTACATTTAGATTCAAGCATTTCAGAAAATATTTCTTCTCTTCTTTTTCTGGCAGGCAAATCCTCTCTTAGGTTTGGCAAAGATTTTTGTAGTGGTAACTTTTGAAGTTCACGCTATAAGGAACAACTTTTTAGAAAAAAAAAACAAAAACTACTTGACCACCAATTGTTGCTCGTATAGCCTTCTCCAAGTCATCTATTTGGCCAGCTTTTGATGTTTGTGCGTTTTCGACCTGACCCCGTTTTGTAGGGAGTGTTTTTTCAATTTGATCCATCTTTGAAGGAAGAGGTTGGTCTATGCTAAATGATTATCTTATTTTACTCTTACTCTTGTTCAAAAGTAAACCTTTCAGGAGCGAACCACGAAGTTTCAAATGTTTCGGTGTTGTAGTAATATGTTTTTCCCTCGGGACTCGTGGCTGTTTTCCATTTCACGGATGCATTTTTTGTGGTTGTCTAAAGAGTAGACATGGGAGACATGGGAGTCAAAATCCCAACTTTTGACACATAAAAATTAATTTCGAGCTCATTTTTCAAAGAAAATGGCCAAAAAAAAATAAAAAAAAACAAAAACCAAAACGGAACAGAAATCGGTTTTGGTTTAGTTTTTCTCATTTTTCCCATTTTTGGGCAATTTGCTCAATTATACTTTAAAAACTTCTATTATGAGTTAGGCAAAATAAAATTATATGCCGTCAAACATTGACCTTTTTGGGTACTTCAGTTTTGAGCCATCGATCCCAATTCTTGCCCTTTTTTTTCTCAAGGTGTTTTATGCTAATAAAAAATTTTTAGCCATTTTCGTTGAAAAATGAGCTCGAAATTAATTTTTATGTGTCAAAAGTTAGGATTTTGGCTCTCCCATGTACGCTACTAAAGAATAACACATGCTTATTGTTAATATTTAAAGTTAAAGTAACTTTGTTTACTTTTATGATTGCATTTGGTCGAATCCACGTGGTTTCTTTCGTGGTATTGTTGTAGTAATAAATTTTGCCAGTCTCTGTCTTGAATTCAAGCCAATTTTCCTCCTAAACAGTCGATAAATAATATAAAGTTAATTTTGAAACCAGTGAGTCAGCACTAGAATCGTATGGTGGCTGAGGCTTGCACGTAAGAATGTTTGGTTTGCAAAAGTTATTTGGGACTTTTGGTGGCGGTCCCATCGGTATAAAGCGCAAGGGGATTTGAATCAAATTCTAAAAGTAAAACAAACCAATGTTTTTAAAAACTAGTAGTCCATTCCAACCATGCACGTACCTGTCTTTCTGTCTGTAGTTGAGTGTAGTAGTCGAGTGGATGGGGTGGGCAGTCTAAAACAAAATGGATAGGTAATATCCAGCAGAAATATGATTTAATAGAGTATTATTGTTTACTTGTTTGAACGGTGCTGGGCCTGTTTTGAAAAGGTACGGTGGGACTGTGAAATCGCCTTGGTGGAGCAGCTACTCTTCGTTGCGGTTTTCGAGGCGGCCTGTCGTTGAAAAAGCCATAATTATGGCCATGCATCACTCACTAAAAAAATTTTCTAACAATTAATTATCGCTAGCCACATGTTTCACAAAATTTAGCGCAGTTTGGATCGCCAATATCATATATTTTCAGGTGTTAGCATAATCCATTTATTATCGCAAACAAGAGAGAATCACAGATATTTTCAGAGAATAGGGGTTTAGATATCACACAACAGGTATATGCATTGGACAATAAAAAAGATAAAGCAAAGCCAAAAGTTATGTACCCTAAAATTTTAGCTCGATTCCTTTGTCGGAGTGCGGAGACTTTCAATCAACTCGTCCATTTTGCTGACCTAAAAATAAGACTTTGGTTTTTAATAACATATTTACAAACCTGAGCATCTTTTTCCAAAGCGAGTGCGTTCAATTCTTCAGCGTCAAACACTAAAAACATGGTATAAAAACATAATCCATCAACTCTGACGAACCTATTTGCGATCGGATTTTTGATTCATCGGAATCGCCTTCAGGCTGCGAATGGCTACCTTCACGGCGTTTGTATCTCGAAATTGACGATCCCGTAACAGCCACCGTTTGCATGACCTTAAAATTTATAAGTTCAAAGCTTAATGTGCCCCTCTACGTTAGGTATTAACAAGAACGATGTACATAGTGGAAATGATTTCTACCTGATTAGCCTTTTCCACAAAATATTCACAAGCGTTGGATAGAATCGAATTAAAACTTGATGAAAATTCAGGCTCGCTAAAGTAATTTTTGCAAAATAAAACATGGGATTCACAATACTTGTTAGTTGCTGCTCCAAGATCTTCGACTATTTTCCTACACGAATCTACGTAGTGCGAGTGTTTTGTGGGCGCGGCTTTCTTCGTCCAACGATATTGTCTTGGAATATCTGATACTCCGTCAATTTCCTAAAATAGGTAGAAGTAAAACTTTTAAAAGCAAACTCGTACCTTTTTCAAAAGATCTATAATAACAGTTTCGACCATGGTATTAATTTGATCACAATTCGTTTTGATCGCTTGAGATTCCTTTGATAGGCATTGGCCAAAAGGTCCAGGATCAACGCCAAGTTCTCTATAATTGTCAAAAGTTAGTGCTCATTAAAATTTGACGAACTTGAGTTTTGGCCAAATCATTTCTAGAGCCACGTTAAACACACTCTGGTCCATTTGCGATAGGTCTTGCCGAATCTAAAAAACTTGATTAGATAAAAAACAAGCATAAATTACCAAAAGCAACATCATCCACTTAGGTTGTCTGTTGTAATCACTTTCTTTGATTGTCGAAATAGTTCTAAACATACACCAATATCCATTAAAGAGTGGCAACTAACTCTATCATTGCCCTAGCCCAAGCCTGATGCTTAGAAAAGACTCGTAGTGTGAATTCCCAAAATTTGTCGGTCAAAGATAGTAAAAATATGTCGTCAGCCCAAATGCTTTTGATCTAAAAATACGTTAAATCAACTTTAGTTGCAAAAGATTTTACCGCGTCGAGAATGATAGCTGAAGCATTGCAATTAATTTCACCCTCTTCTTGGAATGCCTCCTGTAAAAAACATTCAAAAGAAAAAATTTACAATGAACAAACCTTTTCTTCGGCTGAAAGCAGTTTAAAATTTGCGGGATCTATTGCCTCATTGACCGACTTTGAAAACGCATTCGTCGTGATTTTAAAGTACAATGGCTATAAAGAGTAATACAAAAAATTATTTGCGCTGATACCATTTGGAATTTTCCTTTCAACTGTTTGAGAAGAATCATTTGCTTTGTGGCGGTAGGCCAACTGGTTATAAAATCGCCAACAGATGTAAAACAACTGTGAAAATGGCGGGCATCACTAACAACCGTCGGGCAAAGCACAGTTGCTAAGTGCTAAAAATATGAAGGTGTTAATGTAACCAAAACGTATACCTCGTCCAAATATGTAATTAAAAACGTCAGAAGGGTTTGGTCAAGAAACGATTCGACATGTCCATTCCAGGCTTCTCCAAGTTTAGCAGACCATTCAAACCGAATCTAAAACAAAGGTTGACTAAAGAATTGGGCAAATATGTTATACCTCTTTCGTTACTTTCAGAGCGTTATTCAGCATTTCCAATGGCTTTCCCTTGACAGCGATCACCTAATATTCTTTTTGAACTTTGATCGTAATAACAACAAACCTTTGGAGCAAGCACCACTGAAACGATTTTAGCTACTAGTTGATCTGTACATTCACAGATGTTTAGCACAGATAAAATCATTGGAAGAAGTTGGCAATCACCCTAAATCAAGATACGATTACCATCAATCATAGCATTTAGTACTTTTAAAGAACAAATGGCTTGATCGGCAAGTACTGCATGGCTCCGAGCAATAACCTAAAACTCAAATTTTCAATTGTCCAAGCTAAGGTTGCTAAAACTGAAAAAAAACCGACCTTGTTAAACGCCGTCTTCTCTTTGGAGTCATTAGTTAATTCTCCTTTGAACGTTGTAACATCGACGACACTCGAGCAAAACTGTTCAAGCCTAAATTCTTTTTTGAAGCATGATCCGTTAGTTTAAATACCTAGGTTAAGCATTATAAACAACCTACCAGATCATGTTAATCGGGCTGGGAACTCTCGCCAAAGAATGAGCCATGCTTTCAATAGCTCTCAGAAATGTAATCTCGTCTCGGATACGCGTCTGTTCACTCCGATTTCTTGAAAGTTCCTTGCTTCTAAAACCCAAGTTAAAAATGCTATTAAATCCAAGATACTTAAGCTCCACGTGCTCGGCAATCTCCACAAATGGCTTCGTAGTCGTTTGAAACTCCTCCCAAATACTCTGAAGAAAGTTTATTAGTTGAAAAACTAAAAAAATAACAAACTTCCAAATCTGCCTCTATTTTGCTGATGCTTTCTTTCAATGCCACCAAATTACTCGAAAGATGGACAAAGTCGGCATAATCGTCGTTAATCAATTCAATCATGCTGTTTTGTATGCTTTTCAGGTAAATTCTCAAATCCTTGTGAATTTCCTCCAACGAAGCACGTCGTCTTGCCAAATTCATGAATCTAACCATATAAATTAGACGTATTAAAATCAATTTTAAATTACCTCTCCACATTGAAATCATTTTGCGCAAAATGAGCCTTGTTAAAACAAAGTTGAATCTCATCGGAAGCCAATTGTGACGGAAACATTTTCGATGTTGTCGGAGACTTTGGCAGGTCCAATTCCGTCATTCTAAATTGAAGAATTAGTTAAAAATTTTTTAAAAAATGGGATAAAGAAACACAAGAGTAAAACAATGCAGTCCACATAAGTTAGATGACCTAATTGTTGGCAGTGTACGTATAAATACAAAAGCAGAGTGTAGGCTGTAGCCAAGATACGTAAATGTGAGGCGCCAATTTTGGAGGCAATACCTTCTCGGCTTTATAAAACCTCGAACGAAACTTTTTGTTTGAGCTTAACTCTCCTGTATGTACATTTTTTGTTTCATATGAGTAACACTATTCAAAATGAATGGCTAAATATCTTTTAATTTCTCAAATTTGCCATGAAGGGTCGCCCAAAAGAGAGTTCATTTCCAAACGCGCGACATGTTTGTTTCGTTGTTCAAATATCGCTTTTAGTAAGAATCGTTAAACGATAAAACCCCAAAATTAGTGAATGTCATACACGCCTAACTCTTTAAAACCTCTTCTACTATGGATTGCGCTCAAAAGCTTCAGTTTTGATCTAAATCTCAACAATTTGTGCTTGGTACTAATCCAGATATGCGTTTTTCCTTTTTATTTCATTTCTTTAAACCTCTCTATTGTTTCTTCATATTATCTATTGTATTTGTTACAGAATGCTGGGAAACACGAGCCCAATGCAAATCGAGACAGGATCACCACGTGGAAACTCTTACCCAAGGTTTGTTTTAGTTTTAATTGTAACTTTAATAGACCGTTTCTGTTCACTTACTAATCAGTCTTCTTTAGAGATCCGATGCGACGGGAAGACAATGCAATGAAGACGCCGACATTTCTCTTTGGAAACAAACGACGATCGACATTGTTATCGAGCAATTCATGTATAGTTTTTTACTACTTTTTTAAAAACTACTTGGGAGAAGCAAAATTGTCACTCACTTTTGAGTGACAAGTTATCGTTTTCAAGCTGATGCGTAGCCTTTCTGAATTAAATATTACGTTATTTCAAATCTTATAGCTAGACAAGTTATCGATTATTTTCTAATTCTTATCTTTTCACTTCAGATGGACCAACCGCTGATTCTTACGGATCGCCATTGCCATCTCATTTAAAAGGTATGTTTTGTTTCTAAATTATGAAAACTTGTTGCTTAGATGGTTATGGAAGTGGCGGAAAGAGCGTCCATTGGTCACCGGCGCTGGTACAAGAGAAACGGATAGAAGATGGGTTTTCCGTGCCACATAAGCCGACTTCAAGTGCATTTCCTATCTCGGCACACAAAGGACCTCCTCTTCGTTCACTTCGCGACAATGTTGAACCGACCAATAAGGTAGCTTGATTTGAAGAGATATATTTTACCGATAAACAAATCTACGTTTAACTTTAGGTTCGTCGAATGACAATGCCAGTTAATCCCAGTCACGTGTTTGGACAATCAACACCAACTACTGCATCACGCTCTGAAACCACTCCATTTGACAATGATCGTGCAGGTGCTGAAGGTGGGAGAAAGAATAATTTCACCTAATGTATTTTTACAGGTCGTGATTGTTGGGTTACGGTCTTTGGGTTTTCTCCGAATGAAGCCAGCAACATCATTAGCTTTTTTGGAAGGCATGGCGAGATCATTCAACAACAGGTGAGTGTTTGCATTGTTTATGGATTCTATGCTAATTTAGTTTCCTACCCACGGGAATTGGGTTCATTTGCGTTACTCAAGTCCGGTTCACGCGGCTCAAGCAGTTTCACGAAACGGCACCTTATTTGATGCACAAACGAGGATAGGTGTAATGCCTTGCAAAGATGAAGTCTGTTTAGCATTTTTGAACTAAATACAATGTCTTTAGGACGTACTTAACTGTGCTACATTAAACCGCACTGTCAATGGATCACTGCAAGATACGACAAATACTTATCCTGCAGAACCTTCAAGAAAGCTTGACATGTAAGAATTTTGTTCAGTTTCCAAAAAAACTTGTTTGCAGATCTTACGTGCCGGCTGTCACTCCAACAAATCGACTAGATCAAAGCGTGCTTGACTCATCTTTGAAGTAATTATTCTCCGATAGCTAGCTTTTTAAATTTTCAATTTTAGCATCTCCAGAACTTCCTCGATTCGAAATGGAATGCGCCCTTTGGCAGCTTCGCTTAGTCTACCTCCTGGGGATACTAGTGTGGGTTTTTACGGCAGTTTCAGTTTTGCTAAATTAGTTGAATGATTTCCGTTTAAAGGAAGGCTAGGTGGATAGAAAGATTTCATTACCTTTATATTTCCGTTATAATATTCATTACTTTTTAATATTGCTCTAACAAATTTTTTTTAGATGAACCAAAGTTTAAACCAAAGCAAGGATCACAGTTTCTTCGGTCGCTTCTGGAATCTCGTCGGCTAGTCGAATCTATTCGTTATTATATTTTTGGGCATAAGAGTTGTTTTTTAAATTTTATGGTATGGTTTATTTAGCTATTACTGGTACCTTCTATTAGGTTGAGTACTATGTGTTGGTATGTTATCTTCATTGCCCGTTTTAGAAACTGTGAATCGACCAAAACACAAACGGTTTGCTTTATTGAAAAACCCAACCTTTTTTCTACAAAATGCTGCTCCAGTATTTTAAAAAGCGCCTGTTTTGAGAAATTTCAAGAGGCGAGAAGGCGAAGTGTTAAAAGTAACAGACCCGGTTATGTGATTTTGACCCCTTTCTTCTACAGAAACCTTTTTTGGTGTAAGTAGAAAAAAGATAGAACATTATGGGTATAGCCAAATTTTCAGAAAAATTTGTTGCACCGTCTTTTTATCTTTCTCTTCTAAGGATTTAAGATAAATGATAATTTACTTGCGAATTTGCACCATATCAGGTCAAAATTTGTTTTAAAATACCTAAAATTAAACATTAAACACTTTATTTTTAGCGACCCAACGTTTGTTTGGAGAAAACTCGCTAATAAAAAATAATGAGCAAGGGCTACCAACACAGTACTCAACCTAATATATTTGCTAAATATTGAAAACGTTAAATAAATGTTTATTCAAAACTGACAAACGACGAGATGATGGGTTAAATAAATTGTTCAAAATGGTTTAATTCATTCTAATAAAACTGGTATGTTCAAACTCTTGCAGAGAAAAGCCGTTATTGGCACTTTAGAATGGTGAAAATGATGTGCGCTTCGACCCGTCGTTGTTGTAAACCATATGGCGTTGCATGTAATACTTTTCTCCCTTTCAGCACTTTGCAGCGATCTTATTCAGTTTTAATTTTTTGGCCAAAGCTTAAAGTTTTGGGTTGTTTGTCACCATGTAATTCCCTTGTTTCTAATAGTTGTTTACCTGTGAACCCAGAAATGGAACAATTAGTCGCTGATTAAGTGATGGGCATGATGTCTCCGATCATAATGGATTTGTTCTCGTGCGGGTGCGAATAGGAGTTTGGATACAAGGGAGGGGAGGGGTTGATGTGCGGCACGAGGAGCAGTTGTTTGTCGCGTAATGAGGGTTGAGAAAAAAAGAAAAAGCTTTTGCTTTCGGGTTTTTCCTTTCACATTTTTGCTCTTACATATACACACCACGAAGGCACAATGGGGATGTGTTTCCCTCACCTGAATTTCATCCAAAAATAACCCCTACCTTCCTCGTGTTCTCCATGACACCCCTTCTCCACAAGTTGATATCATAATAACACTGTTACACTTCGGACTTTCTGTTTTTTTCGTTGTTGCTTTCGAAATCCGTGCTCAAGTCATGAAAAAAGTTCAACCTTGTTGATTCCCGATTTTACCTGGATATGTATTTATTTTAAGGGGTGAACCTGTCAGGTTAGACGAGCGCCTCCTCTCCTCTCCTGGGAGAAGCTATAAATAAGCTGAGGATCACTTGTTTCGACACCCTTTCCGAAGTGAGATGCAAACATGGAGGCTTTGATGAAGTAAGGAGTTTTGCGATTTTCTTTTAAAGAATTTTTTCCAGACATTTGAAGTTTCCGGAAAGTCGAAAAGGCGATGATGATTTGGATGGACATCAGAAAAAGGTTGGTCTGATTTGAAAGATGTGGTAGACTTGCTTGCCAGTCAAAAATCAGTGCAGAATAGAATTTGATTACGGTAGCTACTAGAATCTTCAGCTTATTTGTGATTGGCACTGACCATGTACAGTATAATGAATTTGAGTTCTTCTAATTATCTATTTAAAAATACTATTCAGATCTGGATCCCCGATCCAGAGTTGGGTTTCCGTTTGTGCGCGGTGCTCGATGAGAGCGGACGCGATGTGAGCGTCGGATTTCGAGATTCACAGGGTTTCTTTGAAAAGGTGAGCAATTAGAAGTACTGTAGAAGCTCATTTTACTACTAACAGTATCTAAACTTTGAACTCAAGATTGGATTTTTTATGTTGTGTTATACTATAACGAGAGAGGAAACTGGGATTTACAGTTGTAAGGTCAACAAATTGCCAATTGGGAAACTCTTTGTTCAAAGACTCATTTATATTTAAATATCTGACCAGATAACCTTGTCTTTTGGGATTAAAATATTAGGTAGATTGCCCTTGAAGTATATTTTTGGATTCTCATTCGCAGCTGTACATATTAGCTGGATTCTCATTCTCACCGGGGCACTCATCATAAAAACGAGGAAAAACACGGGGTGCGTAATAATTGGCCGGAAAAAGAAAGGGCTTGAGACAAGTGGAAAGGGACGAAGAAGGCTCACTCGATCACTCGTTTTCTTCTTGTTACACACACTCTTTTTCACTCATTCCACTCAATGTTGAGCTGATTTGAAACACATTCTTTTGCAGGATCTCCCCTTTCTGCTTTTTTTCCCCCACTCACTAAGTGATAAATAGGGCCACGGGACGAACGCCAAAGTCTGAGTGAGGGAAAAAGGAACTAAAGGACTTTGGGCAAAAAGTATCTTCATGAGTTCTTTCAGAGTTCACTTTCTCACATTTGACAAAGGAGAAAAGAGTATAAAGGAAAAGAGTAGGTGAGTATAAAGCTGAAGGAAAACACTGGATTTTGGATGGGAATTTTTGTGGATAACAATTAGAATTGGATAGTGAATATGTTGGAAAGAAATACGCTAGACGGTTTCTATTTGATGCCAACTCTATAGTAAGTATAGATAAGTAAAGGGTAAATGAAACGTTTGAATAGGTTTCAGATTTTTTTTTTGGTAACAGTAACTAGATTTGCGTATCAAAACAAGTCAAATAGTCGAAATAGACAGATCTCATCGGTTCAAAAGTTCTTGTTTAAAACGAAATTCTTTTCAGAAACGTCTCCCCCACTCTTCATGTTATCCAGTGTCACGAAACAGTGGTTCTGATGATTTGTGCGCTCTCTCGGAGCCGAATGTGGCCACCGTTCTTGACTCTCTTCACAAAAGATATTCAGCTGATGTCATTCATGTGAGTCAAAGATACGGTAGAATAAAATTTGCATTAAGAGTTGAAAATCGAACCTTAATAAATTTGATTTTGCATTAACTCGATGGAAATGAAAATTACGAGAAATGAATTCGAGTTGAAAATGGAAGTGTAGAATGAAATGGAAGTGTAGAATGAAATGGAAGTGTAGAATGAAAAAGGGTTATGGAAGAAACCACTGCTCCACCGTTACACTATTTTACCCTAATTTTAATTATGTAAACAAGCAAATTCATTCAAATTCAAATCTCACATCAAATTTCTACCCAATGAATTTCTTTTTCAGACGTATTCTGGTTTATTTTGTCTCTTCATCAATCCATGGAAATCCCTTCCGATCTACAAGAAAGAGATCATGGACGTGTATCGATCAAAACTTGATCTGGTAAGAGCCAAAAGTACTTCAAATATAACCTCGAAAAGTGTACTTTTATTGTGATAAGGTTAATGACAAAGTCAACAAACAGATAAAGTTCAAACAAGTAAAAATAATGAGACAATCAAGCTGATTGGGAATTGTTTTGTTATTCTAGGTAATCAGACACAACTGACACTTGGGATGAGTACCTGTGCACTTACATTGTTATTGTTGTTAATTTTTAAAGCACTTTTGGGTAATTTGGGTAATTTATTATAGTCGCTTCCACCGCACGTGTTCGCTGTGGCTCAAACAGCGTACGATGGTGTGAAGAGAGGAGGCACAAATCAATCGATTCTCATCACGTAAGCGGAAAAGAAAAGACAAATGAATTTAGGGATGAAATTCATTAACATTAGAGTGCTTATTTCTTAGCCGTGTATTTAATTCTTTTAATTCTTGAGTTTACTACAGAATGATCTAGATCTGAGCTACCGTAAATACTGTAATAGTACCCCACCCCCATAATGACGATGCGGAGTGCTGCGTAGTCTAGTTTTGAACAGGTTTTTCTCGACACTGGTTTAAGCTACAATGCGCGCTTAGTTATCAAGAAATAGCTGAAATTCAGGGCTATTTTTTCATACCAAAGACACATTTTTTGAAAGTACAGGCGCTTTGAAAAAATGAAATACTAAAAAACTTTCGCGACTACGCGACTGTACGAGGGGGGTGGGGTACTATTACAGTATTTACGGTAGGTTTAGTCATTCTCTAAAGCTGCTCAACTCTAATACTCTTGTATCAAAACCGATTTTTCACTCAACAATAGCTGAGCTTTACGGTATGTGTTTCTAGTGGAGAATCGGGTTCGGGGAAAACGGAAAACACGAAACACATTATCGAATTCGTGCTCAACTCGTGTGGCGCCGTCGCACAAACGGTTTGTTTTTGAAGAACTTGTACGGTTTATTCTTTGTAAGAATACAAACGAGACAACCAAGTACTGGTTTTGTTTTTGATTTTAAACTGAACCCAAGAGAACCAAATTGACTTTTTTGGAGTTTTTTGCATATGATAGCTTTTCACAATGAAAAGACCCAGATTTCCGAGGAGAATCGAATATGTTGACAGTATTTCATTGTAAACTAATCAACCTCACGGGTTTTTTTGATGATCTAGTAGTAAATTAGATCAATAATATCAATATGAACATACGAATCCTAGGTTGGCCAAGAATTAATCTCTTGCGGAGAATTGTTGGAAGCTTTCGGAAATGCCGCCACAACAGCAAATGGAAATTCGAGCAGATTTGTGAGTAAATAAAGCAAAAAAAAGTAAGCATTTTCTTTAGGGAAAATTCATTCGAATCGAGTTCGACGTGGACGGGAAAATGCACTCGGCATCAGTGGAATGCTGTTTGGAATCAATTATTGAAATTCATCAATTATTGCTTAGATTTACTTGAGAAATCGCGAGTTGTCAATCAAAATGGCGGGGAGAGGAATTTCCATATCTTTCATCAGATTTTGGAGGGAGGATTCGGGAAAAAACTCAAGGATTCGCTTGGGTTAAAGTGAGTAGAAAAAGAGATGATGGACAAGTTTCAGTCAAAAAAAAGTTGTACAGGATTAATCAATTGCTAGCATCAATTGATTAGCATAGTTCAGAAAGACTTTTCAGAGAAGATGCTTCAAAGTACCGTTATGTGAATGGCGGAGGGGAGTATTCGGAAGAAATCGACGATGAGGCGAATGGGAAAATCACTGATGTTAGTCATAAAATAGCAATTAGAAAGAAATAATTTCAGGCAGCTTTCCGCCGTTTAGGCTTCAGTGATGACGAGAGATTGCATGTGCTTGAGGTATGTACTGAAACCTGTAAACGCACACTTTCTGGCGCACTCAATTCTCCATTTTTTCATAAACGATAAAGGCCTAGAGAAGAAAATGAGAAGAGTTTATTGCGCCAGAAAGGATGCGTTTACAATTTTCAAACCACGACTATGAGAGAATTGAAGAGTTTCAGCTATATTTAGATTTAGATTAGAATTAGAATCAAAAATTATTTAGATTAGAATCAAAAACTTCATTAAACTATTCAATAAGTTGTGCTAATTGGGAAAAGAAGCTCACAATTTGAGTTTTATTGTTCATTTCCTACTTCTTTATCAATTGTCTTCTTTCTCTTCTTCCTTGTATCTCCTCTTTCTTCTCTGGCAAAATGGTATTGGATAGCTCAGTGGTAGATAATCTGCCTGGTAGACAGGAGGTCGGGGGTTCAATTCGCCTTTTTTTGGAACTAGGTTCATCTTGGAATTTTCTATAATATCTAGTCTACAGTTGGTGTGGAAACACTGAGGCTGTGGCCTCTGGTTCGAATCCGGTTGGTACCAGTCAAAGTGTCAAGAAAAGTCGAAGTTAAAACAAATTTCTTTATTCTGCCAAATTTCTTTATTCTTTATTCTACTTCAGATCGTGGCTGCTTGCATCCTTTTGGGTGAGATTGAGTTCCGCGAAAGAACCGGACTCGATTTGAGTTACGTTGAAGGGACGCAAGGTTTGAAATAAAGAGAAACTTTAACCATAAATATTTAGAATTGGAAGCAGTGAGCTCTCTATTAGGTGTTCGTGGATCAATCCTTGCTGATGCTTTATGCCAGCCGGCGATCAAAATCGGAGAGAACACGATCCGGAAAAATCAGAATTTAAGAAAAGTGAGAAATTTTGGAAATAGACTTTACAATTTAGGTAAGTAGTAAAAAACGAGGCTGGGAATTTGTGTTAAATTGTAAAGATCAAGGATCAAGATCAATTCGCTTTCTATTTTGCGCCTCAGTAAGTGCTGCAATTAGAACGGATTCTCAAAATCTGTAATTACTACAGTAGTTACAGTTCTATGTACCTTTATTGTCTGTGCTAACGCAAATATTCTATTATATTCATTACCTAACAGACTCTGAACTCGGTGGCAGCTCTATCAAAGACTTTATACGAGCGACTTTTTCGATGGATTCTCGAGAAATGCAATCAAGCAATTGGACATCAGACAGAAAATAGTAAAAGATTTGGAAAAGAAAAACTTAAAAAAATCAATTTTAGTTCAAACAAATCAACTCTTGCGAATGATTGGAGTGCTGGACATTGCCGGTTTCGAGATCCTTCAGGTGTGTCAAGACTCAACCCAAACATCCACATTCTCTTTCCAGAAAAACAGTTTCGAGCAATTGTGCATCAATTACACGAACGAGAAATTGCAACAGTTTTTCAATCGTTTCATGTTTATCAAAGAGCAAACGACGTATCTTGAGGAGGGATTGAAGTGAGTTCTTAAGAAGGAGTAATTCTTAAGAAGGAGTAATTCTTAAGAAGGAGCAATTCTTAAGAAGGAGCAATTCTTAAGAAGGAGCAATTCTTAAGAAGGAGTAATTCTTAAGAAGGAGCAATTCTTAAGAAGGAGCAATTCTTAAGAAGGAGCAATTCTTAAGAAGGAGCAATTCTTAAGAAGGAGCAATTCTTAAGAAGTCAAAGCTAAACTTTCTTTCCAAAATCGTTTTCTAAAAGATCCCCTTTAAAAAGCTACCGTACTTCACAAAATTTTTGAATTTTAAACAATTCTATTTTAGATGGACACAAACCGATTTCGCTTATGATCTCCAACCGACGATCACTTTGATTGAAAAGGTTTAGGAATGAGTCATTTGTAGATTCATTAGTGAATTCATTAGCACTAACAAATTACACGTCTACTCTAGACTTGAACTATTCACGAATTTATAGTAGACATGGGAAAATTCCAATCCGAACCTAATTCCATCTTGGTTTTCTTGACCGATTTCTCTGAAGTTTTGTCTACAGATAGAAATCTATATTTTCAGCTTGCAGACAAAAGTTCAGAGCAATCGACCTAGAAAAGGGTGAGAAAATGAGGGTGGAATTAGGCTCATCTTGGAATTTTCCTATATCTAGTCTACAGTAGGTGTGGAAACACTGAGGCTGTGACCTCTGGTTCGAATCCGTCAAAGTGTCAAGAAAAGTCGAAGCTAAAACAAATTGTGTTGTGATCCATTAAAAGATTGAATGATAAATTTTTACATATTGAATATAATTTATATTGAAAATATATAGATTACCAAGTTTTGCTTAAACCAAAGCCATTCAATCGTCATCTGAAATCAACAGAACTGGCTGTATTTACCTTTCAGTCACTTAATTTTAATTAATGCTGATTTTAATAACTGAATCTTCTTTTGCAAATGTCACGATTTAGCCCCTCGGAATTTTGAATCTCCTAGAAGAGGAGTGTGTTGTGCCGAATGGATCCGAGAGCGCATTTCTTGAAAAATCCGCTGAACATCTCAAGGATTCGCCCGAATTCGCGAAAAGTCGACACTCTCAAAAGTTTGCTATAAAATACTATAAATCTAGATAAAGATTTAGATCTCAAGTTCTCTCGCATTTCTCGATCAGACATTATGCTGGAAATGTGAGTTTTCAGGAATTGCTTTGATATGATAAAAAATATTTTCTATTTGACAAACACCTATTCAAAGAGTCCATTTATAAAAGCGAAATTCTAGGTTGATTACAATTTGGACGGTTGGCTGGAAAAAAATCGTGACTCCGTCGACACATCGATATTGTCGACAATGCACGAAAGTGTCCATCAACTTGTCGCCAAGCTTTTCCCATCAGGTTTCACAAGGGAAAATGAGTTTTCAAAAACGTGTTAAACACTACCGTAATCTTGTCTTTTTTATTCAATCTACGTTTGGTCTGATTCTGTCGAGTTTATAAAGGATACAGTGAGACAGATCGGATTACATTGACTTGGACTGGATTAGATTATGATTAGATTACGGTAGCAGACAGATTGGCGATAGATTGGAGACGGAATAGAGACAGATTGGAGACAGATTGGGTTACGGTAGTTTGAGCTGGAGACAAATTAGATTACGCTAGTTTTTCGAAAGTTAACACTTTTAGAAAAAAGTTTAGTTAACACAAAAAGTTAACACTTTTAGAAAAAAGCTAAGAAATCGATTATAAACTTTCTTTTTAGTGGACGAGAGCGCCAAGCCAAGAAAGGGTGGCCTTTTGACATCAACTGTTACTTATGTCTACAAGGTTTTACATTCAATTCAAAAATTATCCTTTCCTTTTCCAGTCTCAATTGAGTTCTCTTCTCGAATCTCTGAACCAATCGTCGGCTCATTTCATTCGTTGTCTTTTGCCGAATCGCAATAAACAACCCGGAGTGATCAACTCGGCGTTGTTACTTCATCAATTGAGGTTTTTGAGAAAAATTTGAAAACGCTTACATTTGAAAACGCTTTCTAGGTGTAACGGAGTCTTTGAGGGGATTCGCATCTGTCGTCAAGGATATCCGAATCGATTACCGTTTGATGAATTTGTGGCAAGATACGGTAGGTTTATGAAGGGAAATAAAGGGAAATGCTTCACTGATGGCAATTGAGCAGAGCAGGGCTGATAACAACAAGTGTGACATTTGAAATTTTCAAGAAACAAAAAACAAATTTCAAAAATTTTCAATCTCACAATTGAGCCAAAAGGTTAATTGATATTAAAAAGTGATAAACTTTATGCAAGTTTTAAACATGAACTTACAATTACGATTGCTTACAGTAGCTATTTGCAGAGTTGAACAGGTTATTGACTTTATTTTAAACTCTTTAGAAATTCTCAGCCAACAGAAGTTTCCGAAAAAGAATCGCGCCGCCGCAAGGGAATTATGCGATCTATTGGAGATTGATGAAGATCGAGTACAAGTTGGAAGCACAAGAGTCTTCTGTAAAGTTGGAGTGATCACAGAGGTGGGAAAATGAAAAAAAAAAGAGATTTCTGGTTATCAGTTGGAAGATCGCCGTCGAAACCATTTGAATTCGATGATCACAACGATTCAAACCGAGATTCGGACATTTTTGGCGATGAGAGATTCCAAGATGAGGGAAAGGAAACAGTGAGATTTGTGCAAATTCATAAGAATCAATTTAACCTCTTATTCTTACAGCGATTTTTTGTCAAAACTGAAT
Organism: Mesorhabditis belari; assembly: GCA_958450365.1. Taxonomy (NCBI): domain Eukaryota; kingdom Metazoa; phylum Nematoda; class Chromadorea; order Rhabditida; family Rhabditidae; genus Mesorhabditis; species Mesorhabditis belari. Next base: position 2,580,146 of record CAUEEP010000727.1, on the reverse strand, counting down.
ACCCATTCAGAGATGCGATGGAGATGATCCAATGGAATGTCCGATGTTTCAATCAGATCTCACAATGGCCATGGCACAGAATATTGACGCTTGTGAGTAGCATATCGTAATGAAATGTATACAAGTAGTATGAGCCGTTTATCCAGATGTATAATATTTTAAAGATAGTTTAAAAGAGAAGTCCGAATTAAGACCGATTCTCACAAATTTTCATTTGCAGGTTCATCCCTTGATTCCTCGAGAACGTGAAAAGGAAAGAATCGTCGAATTGGAGAAGAAACTCTTGGAATTTGAGAAAGAACGTCAAAAAATGCACGATGATAATCGCGAGTTGTGCACGGTTTTGAGAAAATTCGGTGAAAAGAATAGGACAAGAAAGTTTAGGCAATGCAACGCTTGCGCGACTCGCAAAGTCGAGAAGTTCGGAAAGCGGATGAGGCGAAGAAAATCGCGGAAAAGGTTGGCAATGAAATTTGAAAATTGTTCGCAAACTAGGAAAATTTACAATTTCTGAAATTTCAAGATGTTGGAGGATAAGACGCGGGAGTTGCACGAAGTGAAAACCGAGATGTACTCGAATGCCGAGATTTTCGACCTTTTGGAATCAAAGTATCAACTGCAACAGAAAAAGATTGGGGTAAGTGGAAAGAATTGAGAAAAATAGAACCTAAAATCTTCAGGAGATGACTGAAATCCTTCGTGATTACGAACGTCGCTTTGAGAAACTCGATTATGAGAGTAAAGAAAGGGAGAAAGAGCTGCACAGGGTGAGTTTCCGTTTTTTGAAGTTCTGGCTACTGTAATCCAAGTAGACAGGGTTAAGTTAACATCTTAAAATCCCTATATCCAGTGTAACTTTAAATTTAGAGGAAAGGAGATTCAGAAGTTAAACAGAAATTTCAAAATTTTAGACCAAAGAGCACCTGGATGAAGAGAAAAAAAGAAGCGGAGAGCTCCAATCGGAGCTCATCGAAACACAGGGAACACTCAAAGAAATGGAGGAAAGAATGGAAATCATGTTGAAAGAGGAAAGGAGATTGGTGGAAACGGTGGCCAGGTGGGGAGGGGGATTTTATTCAAATATTGCTGATCATTTGAAGATTGATGAATGCCCGAGATGAGAGCGATGATCGAGCGAAACGACAAAACGATCTCATCACTGAATTGCAGCAAACGATCGAGGATCTGAATGTAAATCTTTTGAATAAAAGATAAAGATATTGAGATAAGTTTAGGGTCGAATGGCGAAAGCAGATTCACACGTCAATGAGGAAAGACAACAAAGGAGGAAAATCGAGAAAGAGTTCGAGAAAAGCAAAGAAGAAAATGAAGCGATCAAGGCAGAGGCTGAGAAAATGATCGAGAAATATGATGTGCTGGTGAGCGAAGAGATCACTGATACATAGCTCAGGGGCTACGATAACAAGAATCTAATTAGATAACTCGAATTTGATCATTGATACGGTAAACGAAAGACGAGGCATTTTGCTGAATATGTTCAAATTTCAATTAGAAAGTCAACCCTTTTTGCTTGCTTTATACAAATATACGGTAATTATTGAATAGCTTTCAATTTCAATTTAAAAATTGAAGAATCATTTTCTAACCAACTTTCAGCCATTTTCTATTCTGCACTATTCAGCTTATAAAGATGAACTTTCAGAAAGAGCAACTCAAAGACAAAGAGGCAATGTTGAAGAGATTGGAGAAGAAAATATCGGAAAAGGTTGACGAAAGATACGGTAATTGGGTAATACTGTAAATTCCAGGACTCGTTGATGGAGGAGTGCATAAAGGATTTGAAAGAATCGCATCGGCATCGCGTGGATCAGCTCAATGGACAAATTGATGACATGAGAAGGAAAAATAGCAAGTATGGGAGGCTGAGCTTTTTAAAAGCTATCATAATCTTGACCTTTTATCCAATATATCACATTTGGTCTGATTTGAGGGATATTCAAACAGAGAAAAAGGTTACGGTAGGCTTCTAAAGAGGCCGGATTACGTTAGCCTAGAGAAAAGGCTACGGTAGCCTTTAAAAGTTAGCATTTTTAGAAAACTAGTCGATCTGTTACAACAAAAAGAACCGAATCAAGATGAAGAGTAAAATTTCAGACTTGAAAACGAGAATATCTGTCAAAAGGGCTTATTGGAGAGAGCCGATTCACAAGTCGGATTGAGTCATTTGGGGAGGAGCATTGACAGAGAGAATAGCTTTGACTCGGAATTTGGTGGGCTTTTTGAAAAAATGGTAGGAAAGGGTGATTCAGGTCGAAGCAGCAGTGGTCGAATGTCGATGTCACAGCATTCCCTGTGTCGACAATACTCGATTTGTTCGGTTCCCTCGTTTTCTTCGATGAGAGCACTTGTGAGGAGGAGGTCAGTGGGAAAGGATACGAAATTGTACAGGAAAAGATTGTTTCGTATTTCTAAATATAAAGTATACCAAGGGGTATTTCTGGTTTCTTGCGGACACAAGTATAATCAACCAGTTTCATAGCAAAGCCAAAGCTTGTAACTCAAGTCAGAAGCTAGGTCTGGACCTGGCTTCAGGTCTAGGCCTGGCTTCTAGCGAACCCAAATACTTTTTACGGGCCAGTTTTAGAGCAAAGCTAGTCCAAGACCCGCTCTGAAGTCTGGAGTTAACCGTATTTGGGTAGTTTGTCGACAAATTTTACGAGCCAGATTTATCAACTGGAAAGTCTGGAAAGTACTGAGGACTGTAGGGCTGTACTTTGCCTGTTTCAGGTGCTGTATTTAGATTGAAATTAACTTTTTTGCGTAGGCTATCACTTACAATGATTCCCTGCAGTAACCCGATAAAATACTTTCTATTTTCCAGAGAAACCGAACCTGACCTGTACCAAGGGCTCTCTCGCGTTCCATCAATGACATCCGTGGCCGAACATCAGAGAAAGATCCAAGAATTAGAGAGACAACTACAAGACGCGAAAACCGAAGTGAATTTGAAGATGCGGGAATTGGATGTGTACAAGAGTGAATTGCATTCAATGGAACAGGTGAAAAGAAAAATGGAATTGATTTCGAATGGAATATGTTCAGGAGAAAGAGTCCATTTCGAGACACAACAAAACACAGCAAGGAGAAATTGAGAGATTGACGAGGAAAGTCGGCAGTTTGTCGAGGACGAATCAGGTGAGTGAATGAGTCAGATTTGGATTGAGTTCAACATGAGTACAATCCTTGTAAATGGATTTAGTGAAAGTGACGGTGACAAGGAAAACAATTTAAGTATTTATTTGGCATGAGTTTTTGTCTGTTGTTTTGGATTGGACAAACTTTAGAGAAAGAGAATGACTGAGCCTTACTGAGCCATGCAGAGAAATCTAATGAACTTTGGCTTAAACTTTTTAAATAAGATAATCTACTCCTTAAGTCAAGTTAGTTTCAGGTGCCGTTTTGAATTCGTATAAATGCGAATTCGAAAATCATGTCACTCTTATTTCATAGAGCTTTAAAACAATGGTATGCTCGAACAGGCTCAATGAATGCATTTTCGTGAACTGATTTCAAAAAAATCGATTTCCGGTTCAAGTTCAACAGAAACCATAGCAGGCAAAGGTCACAAAGCTTTTGGAAAAGCACAAAGGCTAAATTTTGTGTTTGATTATTGTAGAAATTTGGATAATGAATGGAAAGGTGCAAGACTTAGTGCTTAACCTAATAAATACTGTACAGGTTTTGTTAGGAAGTCTATGCAGCTTTGCAGTCTGCAGCTCACAACCAGATTCCTAAAAGAGACAAACTTTTGAGGCAGTAAATCAAGCTAAACTTTAGAGTAAACTGCTTGTATTAGATTAGTAACAGGTGTAGGAGTAAGATTTAAACTTTATCAAGTACATTTACAAGGCTATTGAAGGCTATTGAAGGCTATTGAAGCTTTAGAATGAGCTACGTTACATTTACTCCCTAGCATCGTCCTAGGATTCAATCCCCGCTCCTGAAATTTTCTTTTTCTGCAACTAAGAATATTTGGAACAGGATCTGGAACATCGCGTGAAAAAAGCGAACGAGGATTGCGAAGAATGGAAGAAGAAAATGGAGGAAAGTCTCGTTGAACAAAGATTGGCATTGGAGGAGCATCGGTAAGGGAACCAATTATCGATTACATAGGAATTCACTGCTTAAAGTTCCCATTTGGTCACTTAAACGTTATTTAAGTATGTATGCAGATCATTTTCACACCATTCACTATCATAACTATGAAAAAAAAAGTGGTTGTTGGTTTAGAAAACGTACAATGGAGCGTTACGAAGAATCACAACATGCCAAAGATTTGAAGAGTAGTCGAGTGACCGCATTGGAAAGGTTTGAAAAGAAGGTTTTTATGTGAGGAAAAGGATTTCAGAAGTAAAGAAGAGCTGCAAACACAGCTGACACAATGTCAATTGGATTTGGATCGAGCAATGGCGCAAGTGGCTGATTTGGAGAGAACGATGAGCACACAGGTTTGGAGGAATGACATGCAAATTGTTTACGAATCACTTAAAAAGATAGGACATAGTAGTTCAAGTATTTGAAAGATAAAAGTGCAAAATGGATACGATAATTTCAGGAGACATTGGGTAGAACGTGGGAAAGCGAGTACCATTCGGCGTGCTCTGAGGTCGAGTCGTTGAGAGATGAGAACTGTGCGCTGAAGAGTAAGATTCGGCGACAATGGAAACAGATTGAAATTCTCACACGTGGGTTTATCGAATATCGTTAATGCGATTCAACGATTTGGATTCAACCTGATCGTAATTTGATTCAACGCTTTGATTTGACTCTTTTAAAACTCTCAAACCAGTATCAAATGCAATCTTTTTAGGTCAAGAAGACAACGAAACGGCGCTGAATTCTCTGCAGGAAAAAGTGGATAAGTTGAATGGACGAATGGAATGAATTTTACTGCATTTCAACATTTTGTTTACATATTCTGATGTTATTTTTGTGTTACCCTTTTCGTGTGCTTACTGATCAGAAGACAATGGAAACAGAAAGACCCAAGTAAAGTAAAAATTCGTCTTTCAGATCAGTATTCCTTTCTTTTTTTTGTTTGCTTTTCAAGAGAATTCCGATTTCACTTGTATCATATTTAAATCAAAAACCATTTTACAAACAATCCGGTGCTTTGAATTGAAAGATTTATTTTGTATATAAAATTTTGATTGTGACAAGGTGACAATGACAATAAAGGTGACAATGACAATCTTATACACAAATTATACCCGATCATGGCAACAAATGAGATATCAAAGAAGAAGAAAAAGAAAAAAAGTCATGGAGGTAAATGGAAAATGAAAATGGATAAGTGGATAAGTCATCTTCAATAGATCTACCTTCTCAAAGGTCCCTCTCCAAAGCAATTAAACCGTTGTCTCGGATTCTTTCGTCGAATGGGAATCATTGAGGAAAAGATTCAGCCTTAATTCGGCATCTCTCGCATAGTTGAGGCGATTTGTGGAATTCGGGAGGCATTCATTGTCGAGAAGGGTCGATGAGCCGACGGATCGATCAACCTTAAAGAATAACGATAAACTTATTCTTTAACTTATTCGTAAGCTTTGCTAGCCCACTGTAAAGTAACTAGAATTTTGCAAAAAGGGTATCATGTTTACACAAACCTCATCAGGAATGATGCTCAACAAACGGCGATGTGATGCAGATTTCGTGGTTTTCGATGAGCTGTTCGTTGACAAGGGAATCGAGTCGGTTCTCGAGAAAAGCTCTCTCGCTTCACCCATTCCAATTGTGCTTTTCACGGCGAGATTTGTGAGTGATCTGAAATAGATATTCTTTAGAGTCTTTAGAGTAATCTTAAATAGATTTACCTTCTCAAAGGTCCCTCTCCAAATGTATTTATTTGAATCGATGGCGGACAGGTTGACTCTTCATCGCATGTTGACATTTCTCTCGTTGAGGACGGCTGGAAATTCTACCAGAGCTGATTCATTTCAAAATATTCAATCATTACTGACTGAATATCTTTATGAGCTTTTAATTTAGCACAAACTTTTGGTGGGGTCGGCGGTGGTCTTGTTCTCGGCAAAAGATCCTCCCGATGATCTCTGAAAGAGAAGAGTTTTTGACTTTGGAAATGTAACTAATCTTTACTTGAAGTACTTGAATTACTTGAAGTTACTTAAAGTTTTCCTTGAGTTTTCAGTATATCGACTCAACTGGTTAACATAATAGTTTTAAAGTCCTTTAACAGATTTAGACTGCGATATGGTGTGATTCTTTTAAAGTGATGCTTATAAGACTAAAGAAATTGCAAGATAGCTAAACAGCTGAAAGCAAAAGATTCTCCAAAACTCACTTTGATACCCCGATCGTGGTCGATTGATGCACGGTGGCGTATCCCTTTTGCGGGGATCTCAACGTGATTCCGATATCTCGAATCGATAAACCCTGTGAGCCAATGGGCTCTCTTGCCTATATATTAAATATATTTTATCTAATCAATCATCTTACCCCAATTTTTCTCATATTTTCCTCATTTTCTTCGACTCTTTTCCTCAACATTTCCCTTCTGCGCATTTCTTCGATCGTTTTTTCTTCGCGAGTGATGCGTTCCCGGATTGAGAGAAGCTCCTGCAATCAAATTCGTTATTGGTTTGCCCAGATTTATATTTTAAGTAGATATTACTGTAATTAAATTGACTACAATACCTGCGAAGTTGATGGTCTTTGTATGACATCATCAATGAGTGTCGTCTTTTGAGTGGGAATCGATTGAGCTGAGCCGGAGACAATTGGTAGAGTGGGTAGGAGAGCTGAAATGGAAATGCTCATTTGTTAATAAAGAAAAATATTAGAGTACTACTAATCAGCTCAGTTTTAGACAAACCTTTCCTGTTGCTTTCCTCTCCAAAAGTCGAATTGCTGAGTCGATTCTTGATTGAAATCGGTTCCTCATAATTGTCGACCGGTAAAGTCTCGTAGACGGAATCATATTTGGCGCTCGAGATTGATGGAGAGTCTCTGAAATCATAAGTAAAGGATAAGGTCCTATCTTGGAAACGTGTCGGTGTAGCTCATTGGTAGTGTTCGCCCGATAAGCGAGAGGTGGTCGCGGGTTCGAATCCCGGCGCCAATCAGGCCGACTATCCTTTTGTATTCCCAGTCTCAACCCATAAAAAAGATCGGCATCTCATAAAAAGACTAGGCGTTGTTTTGATTGTAATTTCCCACTAGGTATAGCTAATATCATGCCAAACACAGGACCAAGTCCAGATTTGGCTTATCGTTTTCGAATAATTCTTTAAAATGTACCTGGATGGTCTAAAAGTTGAGAAAGCGATGGTTGACGGAGCGGGACAGGGAAGGTATTCATAGGTTGTTGACGGGTCTGCTTGAGTCTTTTGAGAGAGTTGAGCGAGTGATTGGTTCGATTTTTTCATTATTGACTGAAAAAAAAATGAAACCAAGTTAGATCCGTATAAATACAACAGACTTTTGGTGTTGTTGCAATGGGAAGTGGCGGGGAAGAGCCACGGCGACGCTCGTGAGACTCTAAAGTGTTGCTGGCGCCTGAAAAAGGGTAATGTTTTCAAAAAAAAAGTGGATCGTGTAAGTTTTGGATATCATTTATAGTCAGTGTTCTTCGAAAGACAGAAGAATACAGCAAGGCCAGGTCTTGGCCTAATCTGAACTGGCTTTACTGCGAACCTGGCCCACACTCTGGTACAAAAAGACAGAGCTGAACCTTGGCTCCTGGATGAGCTCTGACCTGCCTGTCTTCTGACTGAGCTCTTACAGTACCTATACCCCGTTTAGAGCATCTCTGTCTATAGTATAATCTAATTAAAACCTGTGGTAACAGTTCTTTCCGATAAAATGTTGCTGGTCGAGGTGAAGAGCTCTTCGGAACGAGCCGCCTCTCGTTGAGCCTGGAAAGATATTGGATTTTAATTGAAATCCTTTAAAAACTTTCACCTTTAACATCGCTTTTCTTTGCTTTTTTGTGAAATTCGGCACAGACGCCGTTCTTTTAAAGCCACTTTGCTAAAATGCTTTCATTTTCCAAGTCCTTCCCCTCATTTTACCTCTTGTTTCATATTTTTCATATACTCTTTCTCCCATCGTTGAAGTGCTTCTGAGTCGACTCTGGAAAAGGTTTTTCTAGACTCATTGAGAAATAAGTATTACCTGTATATTGCAGAAAACGATCGTTTAAATGGTTGAGTTGTTGATGTGAGATGAGAAGTGGAGGCAAGGGGAGAACTCTCATCACCACCCTCGACCACCTGGAAACCATCTTGCTAACAATTTATTGAATAAAATCTAGAATTTGATCTTTTATCATATTTTAAAGCATAGATTTAGCTGTGTTATGCGATGAAATACGAGAACTTTGCTTTTGTAAGCTCTCCAGAATCGAGGTTGGTAAAGCCAAGTCAAATTCAATGAGATTTCGGGCTAATGCCAACTGAAAGCCTTTGGTTTTGGCTTTTTTTTCCACATATCAGGTCATATATAAGTATTGGACAACAATATAGCTGTAAATCAACTCTGTCAAACCTCAATTTTCACCAGTTTCGCTCGTCCTTTCCGAAAAGCGAGCGACGTTGCACAACATCCGAGAACCGATGCGAGCAAGTGGAGAAACGTGGCGATCAATTGGAAATGAAAAGCCCAGCCGAGTTGTTGCTGAATTTTAGTTAATGACTGCTTTTATCGAAAAATACCTCATAGATTTCCATATCTTCTTCCTTGATTATTTTATTGTCTTGATAATTCGCCCACATGTAGAAAACGCCGACGCCAATCGATGAGAAAAAGGCTAAAGGTTAAAAAGTTAAAATAAAAATCTTTGAATTACCATATAACTTTAGACCGTAAAAACAATAACGATTACAATATGATATATTAAAAATTGTACCAGCCATCGTAATGAGAACGGTTGATGCACAAATAAATGTTCGATGACAATAAGAACAAATTCCGACGAGAAGCGAAGCAAATGAGAAAAGAAAAGCGACACCAATTGCGCAAAGAGCTGCGATTTTATGGCCTAAATTGTAAACCATAAATTTCTTTTAACTCTATGATGAAAGCTATGTTTTTAAAGCAATTGTTTCAGAGAAAATTGTAATAAAACCAGTTTAATGCTTAGGCTTAGGCTTTTATTTAGTTTAATTGATATGACCGAATAATTTCAAACTTTACAACATCTGATGATCTTTCTGATCTAAAAAGATCGATATTTATTGATCTTTCTGATCTAGAATAAAGCTCAGATTATGTTTGCTCGCCAAACTCTGCGAGTTTTTACTCGCTATAAACATAATATCATTTTTCTCATAAGCTTTTCCGATATGATGTATTGTCCACCAATTTGGAGGTTGGACAATTTATTCCAAAAACCAGTGTACTGATAAGAACTGATATCTATTGATCTATTGAGTAAGACTGATATTTATTGATTTTTCTGATCTAAAAAGATCGATATCTATTGATCTTTCTAATCTAGAATAAAGCTCAGCTTTTTGAACAATAGCAAACCTTACCAAGGAATAAATGTTGCCATGCATCATTCTCAATTCGATTCTCATCATGATTATGATCGTAGAGATCCTCTTGATCGATGTAGTAATCAAATTTGTAGACACAATTCAAATCGGGCAAATAATAGAGCGCAAATGGGGTGTTCTCGATTTCTCGTCTGAAAAAAAGAAAAAGAAAAATAAGTTTTTCTTTGTTAACAAGACCCACCTCCAATTCGTTTCCACATTCTTATCGGTGTCTCCATAAACATAAGAAAGAAAACGGACACAATCCAGCCATAAACCGTGATGATGCTCGGATTTGCCGTTCTGAAAGGATTTCATTAAAAGAGTAAAGTCATTTTTTTAATCGAAAAATGTTTATTCGTGGCAATTTGATAATTTGATAATTTGATAATTGATAATTTGATAATTTAATAATTGATAATTTGATAATTGACCCATGATAATTTGGCACTTTACTTGTTTACTTGGCAGTTTACTACTTGTTAAATCTTTTTGGTACCAAATGATTCATTCAAGTAGTCTCATGAAACTGTTACTAGTATCAGATTCGTTCGTTGGTATATACTACAAGTTTTCTAACAGCTTTAGTGATCAAAATGCTGTATTTCAGAATTGAGTGCTAAACTTGGCACTAGTGTTAGTTTGATGAGATAAGTGAGCCTGACAAGATTGTAACTTTACCAATAAATCTGTTAGGATAACGAGATCTTATTAATCTTTATGAAATACAGTAATACTTATACAGTAACTTTGTACAGTTCTTTATATAGTAAACTTGCTTATAATTAGTATTTGTATTGGGTTGTCCAGTTATAAATGCGCGTTTTTTACTATTTTGTAAATTTCTCAAGATACCGAAATCAAGAAAAAGATATATATGAGTATTATTCGAAAGCTGAAGATCTCCTCTACATTTTGATATAAAAAGTTTTTGAATTTGTTCAGCTTTTGGGCAAATTGACTGCACAGAAGAAGAGGTGGCCAAAAAATGGAAGGGTGCCTTTGGATCAAGTTTTGGCTGCGCTCAAATTGAGTTAACCGTTTGATGTTTGGTCAATAGATATATCAATACAACTTTTTTTTAAATATACCAATTTCAGAGCATCTTTACTTTTCTTTTCTGGGCGGTTATTTTATACCATAAAACTTGAGGAATAGCTAAGCTGGAATGGTTTTTTTTTGAAAACGACCTCTCCCTTTGTGCAGTCAATTTCCCCAAAAAGTTGAATGAATTCAAAAACTTTTTTATTCCAAAATGTAGAGGAGATCTTCAGCTTTCGAATGATATATAACACTCATATACATCTGTTCGATATCTTGAGAAATTTACAAAATAGTAAAAACACGCATTCATAACTGGACAACCCAATATATGTTGTTCCTAATGATCAAAACCTCAAGATAAACATATTGCCATGTGGGGCTGAGAAGTGCCAAAAGGCAGAGAGTGAAAGCGACGAGTTCGATCACAAAGAAGACAGATAAGGAACACTGAAATTGTTTTTCATTGTTTTTCATTGTTTTTCATTTTATTACATTTTAAATCCTTATTTTATTACCTTTCTTGTAAGACGTGATGCTCCATATTCTGTCATTTTTTTTAATGAATTTTGATGAGAAAAAAACTCATAACCGAGGTTGAAGCATAGATAAAAAATGGGCAATTTCTCTGAAAGTATCACCAAATATGGAATGATGGTGTGAAAAAAACAAGGAATGAAAAGAAAAAATCCCGTTGAGTTGGGAAAAGAAAAGGAAAAACCCTTTGTGAAGGTCATGAGAAAGAAAAAAAAAGCTGCTTTGCTCAAATAAAAAAGAAAGCTTTTTCGAAAGAGATTATCATTTACTTAACATTCTCATAATCAAGTGAAGATAAGTGAAGAAATGTTGAAGATAACCACTTGCTAGCCCCAAGAGCATTACACAATGTAACCAGTATTCATGTAGCACCTTGTAACAATAGGAAATGAAACTATTCAGTGTCTGTGATCGTGTTTTACTTCAAAACCTCAACAGTAGCACATAACGAGTCATGTTTAAATTACGAAATTATTAAATTGCTATTTCACACAACAGAGCGACTCACGTTCAACTCGTTGCTTTCATTTGAAATAAGACAATTCATAAAGAAGTAGGAAATAAGCATAAAACTCGAATCAAAATAAAACAGAAAATAAATTGCCCCAAATTTGTCAACACCCTTCAGCAATCATTGACCAACAATAACCAGGCAGGAAAGTGTCAAGGAAAATGGGGAAAGCAAAGGGGTGAAACTGGGTGAATTGGGGAAAGGATTCAAGATTCAGAGTCGATTCACAGTTGGTGTTTCGGAGAAAAGTGGGCACAAGAAGAAAGACGAATGGTACATTGAGGTCACTTTGGTGGAAATGGAGGGTTGGAGGGGGGAAGCCTGGAGCAGAGCCGTACTTCAAGGTCGACTCCTATCCCCGTTTTCCATTTGAATCTCCCATAGAGGGACATCAGCCTCTTTTCCCTTTTCTCTCTTTCAAATTTCAAAGCGGGGTGGGAAATGGTGGTGGGTGAGGCTGAGGCTGAAAGACTGAAAGAAGGGAAGGGACGGTGCTCAGTTCTCTTTCCTCACCCCTTCTCTCTCTCCGATAAAACACATACAATCGCAGAAAGAGAATTTGAATACAACCCATTCTGTCTCTTTCTCTTTCTCCCTTCATTCTCCAATGACTCATAGTTGAATGTGGATCGATTCGGACTACCTCAAAAGCTTTGTGAAGCGGACAAGAGCTAGACAAGACAACCAACGGCTAGAGGCACCGGGTAATGCTTGTTCTGCTCCTTTTACAGTACTTGTAAAGTAAAATTTGCAAAATTTGAATAGTGAATAATGAATTTTTAACCAATAGTAAGCTAAACTAGTTAAGCTAGTTAATTTTTAAGGTACAAAATCTTGAGGCAATTCTTGATAAGGTAAAAAAAGAAGAGGCTAAACTCAAAATCTCAGTTTTGATGTTTTCAAAAAGATTTGGATTTCTGAATTTAAATTTTAGACGGTTAGGAAAGTCTAAAGTGTAAGCCAGGGTGTGGCTTTTAACCTGGAGCCAGGGTGTGGTTTTTAACCTGGAGCCAGGGTGTGGCTAGCTCTGATCTTGATTAGACTTAGAGGCTCATGGAAGTACAATCGTTGAATTGAAGGTTGGAAAAACACTGGCTTTGAAAGTAAACAGAAATGAAAAACACGTTCTTCTTGGCTAAGCCCTGCTACTACAAAATATCGACTTTTGTGGGATGAAAGAGTGAAAAAAAATGAAGCGAACAAGTGAGGGAATAACCTGTTTTCTTTTTCTTTCTTTTTTTAGTTCGCTTGTTGATCTCCTAGTATCTACAAATTCTCCTTCTTTTAACGAATAATCTAACAAAAATCTTGAAGAAAAATCGAAGGCAAAGAGGGAAATGTTTGTTCCTTTTCAATTGTTCACTCGAAGAAAAGAAAATGAAAGGAAGAAATCGTACAGATGTTTTTGAATGGGCTAGTACGTTATGATTTAAAGTTTTTACTTGTGGTGAATTGTGGATCGATTCGGACTACCCCAAAAGCTTTGTGAGGCGGACAAGAGCTCGGAAGATTGAAAACACATTTGGTACACTCTATTCAAAATAAAAACGGATAAAAAATTTACAAAAAATTAAAAGTTTGTTCGTTAGCCTGATCGGTGTGAAATACTTTTGAAGACTGAAGTTCAGAAAGTTTCTAAAGTTTTTAAAGTTTCGAAGAAAACTAATAAACCAAACAAATATGCGTAATGAATGGAATGGATGAATGAAATGGTGGAAAGATCAGATCGGAGAGAGTGAAAGAAAAGGACAGATGGATGGGAGAATCGGTTGATCGCTTGAATGGGCTGAAGGGAAATCGAGAGAGGGGAAAACACATCGCACAGATCCGAGTTCTTTCATTTTACTTTATTTGACTTGTCGAATCGGAATCAACATATAATAGCAATAGGATCGGTGTACCGATGATACAAACGTTTACGGTTATTTGATCTGATTGTGAGCCAAAGTCACAGTTAGAATTGGTTTGACTAAGTTCATCCTTGGATTGATTTGACGGGTTAGTTTTTGCCTTCCTAACAATGAGAGTTCAAATTGCTCTAGATAAAATTTTCTGTTCGTATTTTATGTAAGTTGGTGTTGTATGTAAGTATTTGTCTAAACTAAACTTGTACCCTAACACCCCTAAACTTGTACCCTAACTTGTACCTACATTCTTGGCCTTGCCATCGACCTGCGATGGCAGGTCGATGGCAAGGCCAAGACCCCAAATTTTTACTTGCCTTTACAATTTTACTGAATTGTTTATTGAATTGTTTTTGAAGTGAATCCCCGGGATTTCCCTTTTCTCATCACTCGATTTGAAATGGTTCAAATTTGGGTTGGAAGATCGACTGGAGGATAATCGCTTTTTCCCCTCAAGGACATTTCCATAAAAATCCCCGCGGATTTTGATGTGAAAAGAAAAAAAAAGAGATTTTCCGAGTGATTTTTCAAACTCTTGGATTTGAAGATAATGAATGAATGAATGAATGAAAAATAATGAATTGAAGAATTTTATTGATAAAAACACAGATAAAGACACAAAAGATTTATTCGATATAAATCAAAAGCCAAAATACAATCAAAAAAAAAGGCTGTACACTTGGCAATGCAAGAGCAATTTGGGATCGAGTCGGCAAACTCAGCTTAATTGTAAGATCAGCTTAGGATTGGCTGAATATCCTGAAATACTCAATAAGCTTAGTCTTAACTGAAAAATACCGTAACCCAAATGTTTTTTGCTAAGTAAACTAGATTATAGTATTTAATTTCTTCACAAGATGCCCAGTAAGCTTAAGCTCAGCCTAGAGATACCGTAACCCCTACAGTATGGCATTAGGCATTCAGCTTAGGCATTCAGCGTTAAGCAGAACAGAGACGTTGAGTCTTGTCGGCTTAACACCGTAATGAGGAAGAGTACTGGGACTTTGCAGTACATTCTGTCTACTATGTATATGCTACAGCATCGATATATTGAGTTGCAGCCTGGCTCTGTCTTGTCGGCTAAACTTTTTAACCTGGCACACTAAGACTTTACAGTATACTACAGTATTTCTAGATTAACTACATATCCAACTATTATGCATATTATATTATCAAGATATTCAGCTAATCGTTAAGCTTTTACAGTTGAGTTTAAGATGCCGGATCGGAGAAAAACAAGACAAGTGGCAATATGATGGACAAAACGGCAAGGATACAGAGCTAAGGACTTAAATAAAATGATTATGCAAATAAATATTAGGTTGAGAATAGCTGAATATCAATGAAAACCATGTGAAATCATAAACCACAAGAAAAATGCAAATCAGCACCCCAAGTGCTGGGGAAAAAATAGGCAAGGACATAGGCCATTCTGGCCAAAATCATGAAAAGAACAGAAAAAGATGATCAGGAAATGAAAAGGACAAAAAAGATGATCATTTCCTGATCATCAAGTGATCAGGAAATTAAAATGACAAAATCCTGAGGAAATATTGAGGGGAAAATCGAGAGGAAAGTTGAAAGTGAGAAAATGTTCGTGATAGAATTGAAAATGAAAAGAATGATATTCGGGGAAGGTCCTGAAAAGAACAGTGGTTGCGCAAGAACAATTTTAAGTGAAGAACTGTAGAGTGTGAACCTTTTATCAATCAAAATCTTTGAGCTCGATGTTGGCAGTGAGGAAATCGGGAAAAATTGGGATTTTGAAATGAAATGAATAAAGATCTTGAATGATCGCAATCAAACACAAGTCTCGCTTTTTCTCCGAACTCTCGTCGGGATCATCTCCCCAGGGAAAATCGCTCGTTGCATTCCCAATTCGGGCATACTCTCAGCTACCTGAAAAATGAAATTTCTAGTCCTACCGCTTGAATGTTCATAAGATTTATCTTTCAATACCATTTCTAAAGTATCCTTTTTTTCCCCTTACGTGTTTTTCATATTCTTCGTGCTTCGTGAGGAATGGTCGAACGTTGCTTTGTGGGGTGGCTGGTGGGTACATCATTGGATCGAATTCCATTGATCTGAAGAAGAAAACTTTCCGTTCGATATTGAATAGATGCCTAATATCCTTTCAGCCATGCATAATCTTGATTTGATTAACTTTACTGACACTATAGTTGGAGTAATTCAATTCTTGAACAATTCGGACTCTTTTTTAATCGAGTTTACTAAAATTTATCCAGAAAGTAGTTAGCCTTAGACCTTGAACTTCAAAAAGTTTAGCTGAGAAACTTGTAGAGTAACGAGTTAAGTTAAGTTAAGTTTAGTTAACCTTGCAATATTCGTGACATTCGTTCGGGAAGATCTTTGCAGAGAGAAATCCTCTCCCTCATCGCCCTTTTGTGTCATCGCCATATAGGCAAAGAACATGCCAACCTGAAGGGAAAATATTGATATTTTGGAATATTTATAGATAAGATTCAAAGCAAATCATATAAGTTTCCTGAAACTTACGATAAACGAGAAAAGATGGAAGAAACAAGCGGCCAGTTGCAAGAAAAACGCCAAACCAACGCGTTGCTGAAAAAAGTAAGGAAAATTATGTAAAAGTTATCCAGTTGAATATCATAACCCGTCTTTTAAAGCTTACTGTAATCCGCAAATACTTTTTTTCTTTTCTTTTCGCATTCTTTTCCACCACTGTATATCATTTTCTTTTTCCAACTCACCTCATATGTGCCAACGATTCCCTTAATGAAACGATTGTCAGCTCGGTGTGAATAGAAAAAGAAGACACCTGTGGCCACGGATGAAAGGAAAGCTAAATGGAAATGGATAAGTGAAAAATTCGATTGAATACTTGTTAGCAGAGTGACACAAGTGAACACGATTGAGATCGTTCCATAACAACAAGAACAAGCACCGAGGAATGTCGAGAGGATTGTGGTGAGAATCGCCAAGAAGAGCAGGATCATCGTGAAGGTGTGCCATGCTGAAATTCGACATCTTATCAACAGAAGGAAATTCAAATAAAAATTTACTACCAAATCCGGGTCTTTTCATTGTGAAAAGCTATCATATCCCAAAGCCAATTCGATTCTCTTGGGACTTTTCTTGGGATAAAGAGTTAAAATAAACTTCGCCAATAGATTCTACGACCCCGGGGGAACAAATTTTTAACAGTAAATCTCATTTGGGAATCATTTACAGAACAAAAGAAACATCACTGTGTAAAGTGACTGGAGAGGTGTTCTTTATGCGGCTGGATAATCGCTCTACATCTGGCACACGCCCCCGATATATACGTGTTCTCTTTTCAAATCTAGAGAGGTGGACCGACCCCTTTTTTTGTGGGTCACTATGCCAAAATTTGGCTGTATTTTTCTGCAGATCCCACAAGCTGCTAAACCAAAAACAGCTGTGATACTCAAGGCTTCATCATCCAATACCCGATAAATCATTGATAAACCGATTCACTCTAATCATTTCCACAGAAAATTGAATTGCAATGGCGGCCCTATCCCCTCAACAGTCACCACTTCATTCCTCTATTCTATAGCCTTTATTCTGTTTTCTTTTCTACAAATTGTATTCTCTGACTCATTTCCCTTTTTCGTCTCCAAAACGAGGCCATCGTCCTCGTTTCTCTTCCTCCCCTCCCCATCCCATTCTTCCCATTTTTCTCCTCCAAAACTTTCTCTGAGTCACTCAAGCGATTTGTGGGGGATCATAAATGCAGCTCGGGATTAACTCAATGTTTTTCTCATTTATCGCTTACCGTAGAATTTGTGTCGATTCACCTCACCGACCGGACTGTTATCATCCTCGAAATCGAATGTGCCCGAGTATTTGTCGTAGTCGAATTTGTAAACACAATGCAACGGCTCGGTGAGAGTGTGGTATCTAGAAAAAGCGCTGTGCTGTAAACATGGCAGTCCAAATCTAGCTCTGATCTTGCCTGGCCTGACTTTGGAAACTTGCTTGGCAGCAAATTAGACAGATTTACTCTTTCTTGAAAGACTGGCAAAATAGAGATTAAACCTTAAAAAGCAGAAGAAAAACTCTTTGAATACCTCTGCAGAATCGGTGTCCCGGAGTCTCGGGAGTGCCTTGTACAATCCAACCATAAACCGTGCTCATGAATGGAGTTGTACTCGCGGAGATTCACCACCTGAATTGATGTATTTGTGTTTTTTCAAGCCTTCGCTTTATTCATCTTTAAATTTGTCTCATTACCTGCCAACTTGGTGTCAAGATGGCTCCAATTGAGAGTCCCATCCCGACGAGACTCAACATGATCGCCGCTGTGGCCGAAGCTTTCCGCCCGAAGTCCGCTCCTGACATTCGACGCTGAAATATTCTATTTTCTATTTCTATTTTAGAGATTTTGAATTCTTATTATTTACAAAGATATCTTCAAATTATTACAGAAAACTTTTATAATTTAGAAATGAGCAAAAATGATTTAAAGTTGGCTTAAAGGTTAGAAGGTTAGAAAAAGTTTGGTTGAAGATTGAAGATGAATCGATCTAGGCCTGCGTCAGTTTCTATTTTCATTTAAAATAGTAATTCAGTTGAATGTGAAGTCTATTTTTTAAGCTTGTAATTTTTAGAATATAGATTTTCTGTCGATCTAGATCAAACGAGGAAGCTTTCCCCCCTAAAGGCTCCATTCACAATGGGATTTCTTTTGTTAAAAGTCCACGCATTTCTCTTTGTGAACATGGCAAGCACGATATTTTCTTGAGTGACGAATTTGAGTGTACACTTTGAAGGAAAGATTTGAGAAAGGCTTCAATCGTTGACTTTCACACATTCCCATATAACAGCACATCCAAACACAGCCAGCCCCTCATCAGTGTCATGAAAAGGAAAGGAAAAGATTCACGGGAAAGGCTGGGAGAAGAGGGGGTACCTGGGAGGGACAGTCAAGGCCATCCCTGTGGAGCGCTCACCTCCCCTTTGCATTCAGCCGTGGCTCGACTCGGCCATCGATTTATGACTATCGACCGGGAGATGCCGCTATAAAGAATGTGGTTTTTGGAAAGAGATCGGGATTTGAATTGGGCACAACTACACAACATCTAACGAGATAACCTTGCCGCACAGCCAGGCTTCACCAATCAGTCATACCTACTCGAATGGTGATTTCACTCAAGATTGACACAAAAGAAGCTACGCCGGCACAAAAACAGTTTTGATTTGATCTATAGCCTTTGAGCCAAAGATTGATAAGCTATAGAAGTTGTAGAGGAATTTAAAAATGCTGGAAAACATCTCCAACATAAGAAATAAGATTTATTGTCTCGAGATCACCCACTCATGGGATCTCGCCAAGAATGGTGGTGCAAAACAATAACAACAACGATTTGTCCTTTGACAAGGTCATTTCAGTTATCGACTTTGGGGAGAAGAATTGGAATCGAATGAGAGATAGGGGCAATGTTTAGAAACACTATTTGGAAATAACTGTATCAAGGGGAGTAGAACGAAAGACAAGACTGACTGGATCGATCTGAGATTGGCAACTCTTATCGTTCTAAGAAACAGCTCAACTCTTATAAGTCTACAGATCATGAGGTTAATAGCAGGAATCAGCAACTCAAACTCGAAAGGAGTCACGTGTAACCATTCCCCTGTTTCTTGATTTCAAAAACAGATCTGCCAACAGAATTTGCCCACCTACATATTCAGAATCAGCAACTCAACTCTATAAGGTCTTCACAGATTTCAAGGTCAAAAGTTATAGTCAAAAGAATTCTGCACCAAGTTTTGAATTGATTTGGGCTATGACCATTGTCTGACACTTACATTCCGCATTGTCGCTATGTGGAGAGTAAAAATAGAATTTGGTTAGATTTGTTTGAAGGGGTGGCTAACGAATGGGGTTGTAGAAGTGGAGGGCTTGGTCACACTGAATATAAAACTCGAGGAGGGAATATTGTGAGTGGGGGAGGTGGAGGAGATGAGTGAATATTGTGAGAGTTGAGAGGTGGAGACGGGCACTCGATGTGTGCAATATTGGAGGAAAGGGGGAAATTGTGGTTACGAGACACGAAAAAGGAGGATTTTTTTTAGGGGAAAAAGGTTGAAAAAGGAGCAAATCATGACATATCTTCTCCGGCTCCCACTTTTGGTTTACGGAAAGGACAACGCACACACACACACACGTGAGTCCACTTAAATCCCACTCCCCGATTTCGTTCATTGTTTTCCTTTTTAGGGACAAATAGCTACACTTGATAGGTTACTGATAAAATCTCTTATGAATACGGCGAATTTACGGCTCTCAATAAGATACAATTATCTTGATCAGAAGTGATTAAGGTTAAAAAAAAGATGGGCATAATGAGAATGATACAGGACAGCTTTTAAATCAAAATGATCAGGCTTCAAGCTGTATAAAACTGTCTGTATAAACTAAAAGTCTGCCATGTAAGGTAGGTTTGAATACAAAAAGTCAAAGAGAGACAAAGAAAATGGAAAAACAGAGAACAAAAAGAATAATTTCAGTAGCTGGGAAGAGAAAGATGGATCCAAACACTTTCAACAAGGTACTTACGATAGAAGCAATGTGGAGAGATAAGTTCAGCTGCTTTGTGCAGTATCAATGTCAAGCAGAACTAAATCGTCTAGCAGCTTTGAAAATTTCATTCAACTAAGTTACCGTATGAAGTTATGGGCAAATTTGATAGATACTCAGTTAATTTATCAGTTTTCAGTTAAGTTGACTGATAAAATCTTGAGATTGGAGAAATTTACGGCCCTCAATCGATAGCTTGATCGTCAGAGGTTACGGTTAAAGTAAAGAAAATCAAGAAGTCAAGTCAAAGAAGTCAACTCAAAGAAGTCAAAGTCAAAGAAGTCAAAGTCAAAGAAGTCAAGTCAAAGAAGTCAAGGCAAAGAAGTCAAAGTCAAGTTAAAGTCAAGAAGCAAGAGAAAATGAAAGTCAAACAAGTCAAATCAATAGAAAACGAATGGTGGAATGGAAAGGATGGAATGGGAAATGGTGGATGAGATTGAGAGAAAGAGAAGAGAGAAAAGAGAGGTGAGGTGAAGAGGAGCGAGAGGATCGTTCGAATTCCCCACCCCATCTCTCACTCAAAAGGGGATGGGGTAGCCTTGAGGTGCAATGGGTGGAGACTGACTGTGCGAAGAAGAAAGGACTATCATTGTCGATCTAGACCTCTCATTGCCCTGGTACCCTTTCTCTATCGCGCTCGGGTTCTCGTGGAATTCGATTGGGGGAAGCCTTGAAAAAGTCGACCGATCTCCACCCAACAAAGAGGACCACCCGATGTGAGGATATTTAAGAGAAAAGGAAAAACGATCAAAGCGTCAATTGGTCAAAAACTCGGACACACCATTTATAGAGTAAATCGAGGACAGGTCAGTAATAGAGGTCATCGAAAGGTATGCAAATTTTAAAAACTCTACAGGTTTTTGCGATTTCAAAAAGAAGAATAAGTGAAACTTTTACACACAAAAAAAACTCGCGAACGATTTGAAAATGCAAATTCTTTTCAGTTGTCTATCCGGTTTGCAAAAGAGACTGGGTTATGTGGCTCTTTTATGAAATCTCTCTGCAAAAGCCAGCTTTGCAGATTTGAGCCAATGAGCCGTGAATTGATCAGAAAGAGAAAAGAAAAAAGAGAGAACGATTGAGATAAAGAAACGACAAGGAACACGATCAACGCTCAAATAGAGGAGAAGAGTGCAGAGAGTTAAAGCTTGTTTCCTGAGCACAAAATAGTCTACCAAATAGTGTACCAGATGCCAAAGTAAGCCTGTTTACCAGATCTCAACGAAAAATGTTCTCTTTCCCAAGCCTTTTCTCAAAGACCTTCAAAAATCAAAAATCATCGACTCAACGATAAAAGAAAAGCTTTTATTTGGTCATATTAATTTCCGGCTTGATTGATTGATTGAAAGTAAAAGCCAAAAGCGAAAAGAGAGGAGTACAATAAATGAATCGGAATATGTCAAAGAGAGAGAGCTGTATAAAGGGAAATGTTGTTGTTGTGTTAGCGGAACGAGTTCTGAAAGAATGAAATGAATGGGAAAGAGAAAGAGAGGACACATAGTCACAGATAGATTCCAGAGTGTCCTTTCCCCTAACTCAATTCTATTCATCTGTCGAATAATTATCTGGAGGAGGTTGGCTTTGTTCCGGAACGGTTTCACACTGTCACCACTTATCATGACTAATTGAAATTACTTGAGCAAATTGCGAACTATCAAAAGTATTCTATTTAGAATTCATTTTCCCATTTTCCAGAGTCTTTTCCCGTTTTCTAAAACGTGTCAATTTTCGAGGACTACCGTAATCTTGCTCTAGTTTTCTCCAATCTATCTATTGTGGCAAGATTCCTCATTTGTAACGGTTTTGTAAAGGTAAACTATAGCCAACTCTAATAGTCATCAGATTACGGTAGCTATTCGACTTGGCTCCAGTCAAATAGCTACCGTAGCTGGGTGAGCTATGACCAAGTCTAATTACAGTAGATGGGCGTCGGCTATCAATATATTTTTCAGGTTTAGGTTCAATCCTACTTTAGGTATGAATTCTAAACAAAAAAAACAAACAAAGAAGCAACAAATTCGCTGACAATAGGATGATCATTAAGGTAAATGTGAGGAGTGGGTCGAATGAACGAACCCTCTCTTTTCTCATAATTTTCCCCATTCATGTCGATGATGCATGAGTGCCCAAAACAGACAGGTGGATGGGAATGGAAAGGGGCAAATGAACAAGGGAAATCCTGCTCTTTCTACATAAAAGTCCCGAGATCATTTTTTCTAATTTATCTCTTTATGAAGGGGGAGCAATAAGCCAAACCTTTCCAAATACTCACCTCATTTTTCTGCTCAATCGGATAAAACTTTCGTTCATCATCAATCCAATATTCATCATCACGTCGAGGCCAATAAATTGAATGAAATCGATGAGTGCTCCGATCAAAAGATGGATCTGATTGTGGTCTTCTGAGCCTTGGTCGATTTGTGTAAGGTTCCCACGGGTTTTCTTCTCGAAAATGAACATGTTTTGGGTGATTCATTCATAAACTTCATCAAAAAAAATAGGGAAATTAGTCAATAATCATCATTGAAAAGGCTTAGCTCAGAATAATCAAAATTTCCTATGAGCCAAGCAATGTCTTGTTTGAGTCGAAACGCATTGTCTCTGTTGAAATTTGGTGGTTCCATGGAAACGTGTGCCTTAAAAAGGGGCCCTTCATAACATCCAAAAACCTAAAAGACCTAAAAGAGTGAAAGAGCTTTAGACACTCAAAATCCTTTTTACATTTTAGCACACAACCAAGTTTTTCTCATTGATGCTCTGCTTTAAAATGGAAACCTCTAAAAACATTTATTAGTCAGTCAAATAAAAGCAAGAAACAATCACTCACAGGGTTTAGGAAACCGTCCTTAATTCTGACTCTTTTTGTAGCAAAAAATCGTTGTAGTTGGCTTATTTAGTCCTTCTTTTTCTTTCGTTGCTTTGGCTTCAAATAGGCCTGCATTAAGGAAATATGGCGTTGGCCAACGATTGTTGACACCTAATAAGAACAATAATCATTATCTAAAAGAAAAAACAAACTTCCATCCATAACGTGTCTTCACCACAAAGATTGAAAGAAAGACACCCAAAAGCATTTGAGTTGTTTGAACACATGTAACAACCTAAAATGACATAAATTTAGAATCAAACACTTGTGAACCAACCATAGCGATCCAACGAGGAACATCCACCTAAAAAAGGACACTCTTAAAACCCACAATGCTTCAAATAGCGTACCCTTTTGGTTTTCAGAGCATAGTAAGTGTACATGAGTGAATGAGAAAAAATTCATCAAGATGAAGCAGAGTTATATTCCGAGCCTAAAGTAAATTAAGATTGTTGATCACAATGATAATGACTGACCAGAGTGAATTGTGTAAACAAGCATGGCAACATGGTGATAGTAATGCAGAAAGTTGAAAATTTTGTAAGTGCTAGCAGAAAAAAAAGAGGCGCTTACATGAGGGGTCGTTTGCGTAAAACGATGAACAATAGATCCCCAAATTCAGCAATCTAACTGAGTCAGATTTAGAGTAAAAGTTCGGCGAACTACCTTGTTAACAGCAAAAGTCAGGGCCCAAAAAGCAGCAACATCACTCGGCTGTACACTCCGGCAGACAGAGTCGTAGAATGACGAGGAGAGAGAAAACAAAAAATCCTAAACAAGGGAATAGATCAAAGTCTTGAAAATATTTAAACCTCTGCGCTGCGAACAAAAGCAATGATGCTGTAGACTCCATGGAAGCAATTCCAGTAGAAAAGCGGCCGATCCAGTTTAAAGGCGCGACGATTGCGCATCACATATTGGACAAACTGTAAGAATAATAAAATCAAAAAGGCTCGACAAGAAAAGCTTCGTATAAAATTCTTTCTACAATGACACCCATCTAACATACCTAATTATCCCAATAAAAAGATTAAAAACAAAACAAACCTTTGTTTGAGAACAATGTAGGCTATAGATATCGTGATCAAGTGATGCCAACGATCTTGAAACCTAAAAGGAACTGTTAAGAGTAAAAAGAACTTCAAACACACCAAATCGTCTTAGACATTGAATCATTCACATGTTCAAAAGGTAGTCGATACCTAGACAACACATAAAGTAACTTTTAATCAATAAAAAGAAGTCGCTTACTTGTATCGATATCCAGAGTGAAACGATTGATTGTTAGTCCGATATAATGTGAAGTTGTTAAGTTGATTAATGAAGTCCATGCCACCCTGGAATAAATAAAGTTAGAATAGGAAAACAGAACAAAGAAAACAAATTTGGGTCGTTCATGAGGTTTTGAGTTTAAAAATCTTAAACGTCTTCAACTTAAACACCAATGCTTTAAACTTTCTAAAATTGACTCACAATCATATCCATGAAAAGGTTTAAAATGAAAATAAACCCCAAGCTACCACTAAACCCCTCATACTTCAAACGAAATAATTTTGCGATGGTTCAATTTTGACGAGCCATGAATAAATGCAAATTTTAAAGCCAAACAAAATGTTAATTTTGCACTGTAGCGAAGGAAGAGCTGCCTTTCACAAGAAGTAGGTTGTTTCCATTTCCTCGATAATAAAGACAAACATCCCCCGTTCGATTTGAACCAAAACAAACTTTGTTTAGAATGTTTAGAAAAGTTATCTCAACTGTGCATCTTCCCTATTCAAAAAGACAGGGAAAAAACAACGGCCCAAAGATTTTTCTGTTTTTGCATCGATCTATCTAATGCAATTGCTAAAGTAAACCCAACAAAATGTTTATGTTTATTTTTAGTTTGCTCGATAATCTTTATAAATAAATCACAAACAAGGGTTATCAAAAAAATCGGGCTAATAAGTGAAATTACAAACCATTTTACCATTTAAATCACAATCCGAGAATTATTCGTAAATGCGTAGAGAAAATGGGCCTTTATTTAAGGGTAAAATAAAATAAAACAAAAACTCATTTTCTCAATGTGCAACTAGATTCTCAGCATCTTATTTGTGCTGCTTCTTTTCAAGGTTGGCGGCCAATTTGTCGAGGAACTCAAAAGTATTCAAGTAGTCACCACGTTTCACCCTAAAACAAAATAACGTTATCTCATAATCAATTTCATTGTTTCTAAAATGGTTGTTTTAAAAACTCACAAGTCCATCCGTCCATTCTTGGTGCAAATGGCAAGATCTTTCGTCATGAAACCAGCCTCAATCGTCTCAATGCACACCTAAATAGATGTAAACATTAAACAATCAAATGAGATTAAACATACAGCTTCCAAGTTCAATGCGAACTCTCCAAGAGCCGCATTATTGTCCAACTTGGCACGATGAGCCAAACCACGAGTCCAAGCAAAGATTGAAGCTAAAGAAGAAAGTTTCCTGATAAATCAAAATCAAACAAACCAATTGGATTAGTACTGGTTTCTTGTCCCTTTTGATGTTGACGATAATGGCGAGTGACCGTTCCGTGGGCAGCCTCAGCTTCAACAGTCTTTCCATCGGGACAGACGAGCACCGAAGTCATCAAACCGAGAGATCCATAGCCTAAAGAATATGCAAAGTTATAGCTAACACTTTAGTGTTTACCTTGAGCCACTGAGTCGGATTGAACATCTCCATCGTAATTTTTGCAAGCCCAAACGAATCCTCCGTCCTTAAAAGAATAATATACGTTTCTTCAACAATTTCTGGACTTACACTCTTCATGGCTTGAGCAACCATATCATCAATGAGACGATGCTCGTACCAAATTCCGGCATCTTTGTAGCGAGCCTCGTACTCCTAAAGTCAGTTGTCGATAAACATGGTTACTTCATAAAGTGCTTACCTTGTAGATTTCGGCAAAGATATCCTTGAAGCGTCCATCATATTTCTTTAAAATGGTGTTCTTTGTGCTAAAGTGCATACAGTTATCAGAAATTTTGCCATAAAACTTTACCTGAGGTAGAGAGGATATTTACGTTGAAGTGCGTATTGGAATGAAGCGTGAGCAAAATCGGCAATTGATTCATCAGTGTTGTACATCGAGAGTGAAACACCAGGTCCCTGAATAAATATGTATTATCCCACAAAAAATTGAAAACAACCTTGAATTGGAAGACCTCGTGAACAAGTTCTTCGCCTCCATTGGTTGGAACAAAACGGATTTCAAGCTTTCCGGCTCCGGGAACCACAAAATCGGTGGCCTTGTACTAAAACAACGCATCATTACTGAAAAACAAGATTTTAATTACCTGATCAGCGTGCGCATGACGACCAATGATAATCGGTTTGTTCCAAGTGGTCACAAGGCGAGGAATGTTCTAAAGCAACAGATTTTTTATTCAAGTTCATTTAAAAAAACCTTGCAAATGATTGGCTCCCTGAACACGGTTCCACCAAGAATGTTTCTGATCGTACCATTTGGCGACTTCCACATTTTCTTCAGCTTGAACTCTAGAATGAAAATATTATGTCAAATGAATCTCAAAGCGAGGATACCTTCAACTCGATCCTCGTCTGGAGTGATGGTCGCACACTTGACAGCCACGTTGTATTTCAGAGTTGCATTAGCCGCATCGATGGTGACTATAAAAGTACAATTTAACGTAGAGTAAATCAATAAATACCTTGATCATCAGTAGCATCTCGGTGCTCGATACCCAAGTCGAAGAAATGGATGTTGAGGTCGACATATGGTAAGATGAGCTTCTCCTTGATCAAATCCCAGATGATCCTAAAAGAAAAGTTTATAAGTGTCTTTTGAAACTTTCTAAATTTTTTACTCATCTAGTTCCAAATTAGCGTTCAATCATAAATTTCGTCAAGTTATTCGTTAATTTCACATTGATTATCCCGTTTTACATTCTTCTCATATTTCATTTTTTTGTATCTTGATGCTTTTACAGAGCGCATTTTTAAACGATCGAATTTGGTCATTTCGTCAAGTTATTTGTTAATTTTCTCTCTTTCTTAAAGAGAAAGACCGCCTTATCTCCGCAAATTATCTCTCGTCTAATTCCAAATTAGTGTTCAATCATAAATTCGTTCAAGTTATTCGTTAATTTCACATCCATTATCTCGTTCTACATTCTTCTATCATATTTTATTTTTTTGTATCTTGATGTTTTGAAAGAGCACATTCTTAAACGATTAAATTCTGTCTTTTCTCTCTTTCTTAAAGAGAAAGATCACCTTATCTCCGCAAATCATCTCAGAAAAGGATTGTTTGCAAAAAAAGAAAAATCTGTCAAAGGTCTAGAAATTTCTCGACAATGAAATGGCGTGAGAGTTTAGTTTATCAGCCATTTTCCCAAGAGCGATTCATGAAACAAATCGCAACAAGAGAACCAGCAATCCCAATTTTAAAACAAAACCCAATAGAGCATACCGAGTCATCTCGTCTCCTTGCATCTCAACAACGTCACCTCCAGGAATCTTCGGCATCTTGAAATCTAAAGAAAATATTTAAAAGTGCGAAAGTTTCTACATAGTACGACACAATTATGTCAAAGTTATTGAGAGAGTCTATGAAGTGTATGAGGAAAAGGAAAGATGAAGGTAGTGTGGTGGAGAGTTTGTGGCGATTGAGGCAAGAGAGATGACCTAGAAAAGAATAGAGGCAAAATCAAACAAATCGCCGAGGCACAGGCAAGGCTTTAAAAATCAATTCTCCGGTTTCTTATTTTTTCATTCTTAAACAAAGGGTTTCTCCTCCCCGAAATGCCAAAGATAGTGATAAAATCCGTGATAAAAACTTTGAAAAAAGAAAAAAAAGAGCAAACTATGACTTTTGTTTTAATTAAAAGGTTAAAAGTCTCGTTTTTGTTGCGTTGGCATTGCATTCTTTTTGCCTGAGTGTTGAGAAACGCGGAGAATTGATCGAGACCCAAAAGAGTTTCAAGAAAGGACAAGAAAAAGAGAAACCTTTGAAGCCAAGGGTGACAAAGAGCTTTAAAAAACTATTTCTCATAATTTTTAAAAGCTAGTCGAGATTTTAAACAATTTCAGTTACCCAGCAAAAAAGTAACGATTTAGTAAATTACTGTGATTCAATAAATCCATAATGGCTAAAATTTATCCTATCTTCTTTAGATATCTCTCTAGAGGCCAGATAGATAGGCTAGGTAGGTTTTGATCTTACAGACAGATTCGATCGAAGGTCACAGAGTGGTGACGGGGCTGAGAATGGGAGGCAAACCGAAAGGCAAGAGAAAAGAATAGACGGGAATCGGGAAAGGAAGAGAGTAAAGAGAAAATGGGCGGTGTTGAAAGGAAAAAAGAAAAGAGCAAAAAGCGATCAAATTTATAAGTAGTTTGTGCCCTTAAGTTCATAGTTCTAAGAACAAACCAAACGATCGAAGTGGTGGCAACAAAAGATATGGCAAATTGCCTCAAATTTCCGAAACTCAACGCCAAAATTTGCATTTAGTTTAAAGGAACACAGACAAATTTACTTTTTTCAATGCATTGGAGTTAATGTTTTAAAAGTTTATGAATGTTACGTTATAAACTTTCAAAAAAAGAAACCTGTACTTGTAGTGGCGAGGAATCGAGTAGTGGTCGTATGAGTGGCCTTGAACGAGCCCACAGCCGCATATTGTCGACACCAACTTCGGGCAACCGCCAACATCGAGTCGTAGACACAAAAAGCAGCTCGGATTGATTGTCTACTCTAAGCAATTGGCATTAAACAAAAGTAAAAATTGCAAAAGAAACGAGAAAACACGTGTCGTACCTATCAACTCCGCTAAGCGAATTGAGAACAGAATGAAAAATTTCGTCTTTTTTCTTTAAAAATTAGCTTTGTTGAGTCTATCATAATCCCAATTGTCCACGATATAATTTTCACAATCTAAAGCGAAATTTGCACAGTGAACCTACAATTGAGTGGAAAATAGAAAAATAAACTTAAACTGATTAGAGTGGTAATTGAAATTTAAAATATTGTGGTTAAAGACCAAAAAATGGCATTTGAGTTTGGGCTTAGCTATAGGTAAGACTACGGTAATGTTCGAAAGTTGACACGTTTTAGAAACGCAAGGCCGACTAAGAGTTAGGTAATTAGATAAAAAGTGACTAGACGGAAAATCGTTTGCGACTTTTTGCCTTAAAACTTGGACAGAGTACACATTGCATTGTGACTTAAAGATGGAAAAGAACGGAGAGATGAAAAGAAATGAAGAAATATCAGCTGTTGCTGTATATTGAACAATCGAATAGACAAGAAACTCGTTTCTTTCGTTCGTTTTTGCGAATAAATAGGACAATAGTCAAAGAAATCCCTTCCAAAAGGGCAATCGATTATCAATTCGTCACAAAGATCATTTTGTTCTTAGGCACAAAATAGAATAGCTTTACTCTAAAACTGCTCTACTCTTGATTCAGTTTCGAGAAAACTTTTATTATCTAGCATCAAATGCAATCGATCATCAAAATACAATGAAATACCCGAATTTGGCAAAGACCAACGGAAAAATTTGAGGACAAAAATTGACTCTTGCATGGTTTAGATGACTTTTGAATGGACATTCAAGCTTAAAAGATTTATAATTTTCCTTAGAAATAAAATTTGTAATTACTTTTTATTTATTTTAATACAAAAATTTCTGGCTTTCAAATGATACCAAAAAGAATTCAATTGAAACGACCAGTCTTGAGAAAATCAAATAACTTACACCGTCAGTGGGATTCTACATTAATTCTGCCGATTCTGTTTTGATTTTCTCAGGTTTGATCGTTCCAATCGAGCTGTTTTTGGTATTATTCGAAAGTCAGAAATCTTTTCTCTTAAAATCTGCAAAAAATAAATGCAGATGTTATTTCTAAGGAAAGTTCTAAACCTTTGAAGCTTGACTTGACTTGTCTTGTCAATTCAAAAGTCACCTAAACCGTGCAAGAGCTCAAAACAAAAATCATTTGAGGAAAATGAGAAATCACTGATTTGGAGCAAAGAGAATGCAATGGAGAAAGAGCACAACAAAGAGTTCGAACTGTTGAGGACCCGTTTTGATAAAAGGATAATCGGAAAAGATATCGAAATAGATAAAGAATATAAAATTTGAAAGGATTTCAAATTGAACAAAGCACCCGAGGAGAAAGAGTTTCGAAGATTTTAAAAAGGAAAAGTTTGTGGGAAATCGAGGATACGGTGGGAAGGGTACAAAATAACAAGAAGTGCGGAAAGGAAGGGAATGATAAGAAGTGATGATTGAAGGGTTTGATAGGAATGATTCTAAGAGAAGATCTTGGTTTCTGTACATAAATCGAGTTTTAGACGCCAAGACGTAGTAATGCATTACGGTAAAATCTCCCGTTCCCTCAAACAAACGAAGAAATTCCCGGTGCCGGGGCATTGTGTGAAGGCCAAGACGTGTCACTCGCAGCTCCATCCGAGCTTTCGGGTCTTGTCGGCAAAACTGATGAGCTTTGTCGATCGTATGGTTGCTGTGGTGGGATTCCGATTCGCGGCGGTTGCTCGTTCATTTGTGCCTCTCTTGCACGCACACGACGCCAAGTGGCACTGAAAACGGGGTCGGAGTATAATACTTGTTTATTTACTGTAATTAGCCGAAAATACGGTACTTGGATGCTCTGTGATCTTTGAATGACTGAATATGTAAACTTGTTCCTCACCTATAATGATCAGAATGATTGTAATGTCCAGCAATATCATTTCCCGCATCGACACTTCGTTCACTTCCATCTCCCTCCTCAAATCTTTCTTTTCTCAGTCAATCTTTTTTTCCAAACCTCATCAAATCCATCCGAATCGAATCCATCCGAATTTTCTTGTTGTTCTTGATGGGTACTTCTTGGTGATAAAAGATCAGCTCTTGCTGTTTGAGCGTTTACACCTTTTGCATAAACACTTCCACGAACATCACGACCCGCCAATACCGAGAGTCTGAAAGGGATTCGTTTTGATTTTTGCATAAACCTATAGTTTGAAGCAAAAACAACTCTTATCTTTAGTTTTTACCAGATTTTATCTACTTTTGCCTGCTTAGGATCCTGCTTACATACTGCGTGACAAGATTAGGCAAATTTACAAGAAGTTTACAAGATTATGGTAGTGCATGGAAATTGGCGCATTTTAGAAAAACGCTAGCGTAAAATAGAAACTGGTGAATATTTTCTTACTACCGTAACCCAAACAACTGCTACACAAACCGTTGCGTGTTCGCCAAATCGTTCATCCTCGGCATGATGTCCGTGGCCAAATGTCCATACATGTTAGGCACTCCATTTCCCCCTCCACCCAATACACTTCCATATGTGGGTGGTTCTCTATCAGATATCCACGAGGTATTCGTCCCTGGTCTTGTCAACGGTTCATTTCTGCTTCGACTTATCCGATCATTGCTTTGTTTCAAATGGAATGTTGCCAGATTTCCATCAGCCAGCTGGAGTGAATCGATGCTGTGATGGCGCTTCTTTTCTCTGGAATTCCATTGATGAAAGTTTTTGGAAGTAAATTTAGAACTAAAATAGCATAAAAGTTTTCATAAACATACTTCTTTGCACTTCCCGTGATGCAAAGAAAGGCGACGACCAAAATGATGACAATCAATGTGGCCATCCCAACAATTGCAATGAACCAAAGTTTTGCATAGAACGGATCCTCGGGTAATGAAGCTAAACAAGCTTATATTATCTATGATATGTGAAACAGAATTGTATAGAATAAAATCTAAAAAGTCAAAACTTTCACTCACCCGGCACAAATAGTTGATCACTTTCGGGACTCGCTTTCCCGACTCCCCGGCGATTCCGAGCGAAAATCCGAAAAACGTAGTACGATGAGGCGACAAGATCATGATAACTGATCTAAAATATTCTTAGATACAAAGAAGAATCATTTTCAACCTCGAAACTAGTGGCTGTTCCAATTGTGGTACTCAATGTGACCCATTCACCCATTCGATGAGTCGGCACATCGTACGAAGCTCTGCGGATACGTTTTTCCGGGGAAATCGTCTTTTTTGTCGTTTCCTGAAGTTTGAAAAGTATGTTTCCTTACAGTTTTTCAAATTTATCAGTAGATATCAAGTTCTGTACCGCATTGGCCACGCGTTTGGCTTGGATTAAATGTCCAAGTACTCCATCAGCAATCACTGTCCCATCAACCCATTGAAGAGTGATCGATGTATGGCCGGAGATCGCTCGGGGTCGCATTGGAGCCACCGGGCCATCTGAATTCGATTCTTTTGCAAAAAAACTTTCATTGATACTTAGTCCAAGTATCCTAAGCCAAACGAAATCAGGATTGGACCTGGCTTCTGTCCTGGACCAGGTATTCAAGTTATTCCAGCTTCTTAGTAAGTAACCAATCTTGAGATTCTAATATCAAGCTCATATCTTATGGCCATTCCCCGATTTCCTTACCTGGAGCCGATCCAATCGTTACATTGCCGCTCCTTTCCGGACCAGCTCCAGCGCTCGTCTCTGCGTGAACCTAAAAACTTTAGCATAAAACATAACTTTCAATTCATTATATCTGTCATTTATAGCCTACAGTCCTTTTTTAATTTTAGTCCTTTCTCTCACCGAAAAGAAATAAGTGGCGCCTTCCTCTAATCCAGTCACAACGATGAACGGCATTTGCGTGGGCTGTTTGATGTTCTTCAGGAATTCATCCTAAAAAAAAAGAATTAAGATCCTAAAGGTAATTATTCGAATTTACTTGTAGCTTTGACGTGTAATAGTTGACAATATATCGAACGATTCGTCCATTTGGTCGATCGGGGACACTCCACGAGACATTGACACTGTCGAGGAGGATATCCTCGAAAATCAGACTGCCGACTGGGCCTGAAAATTGAATGAATCGAATGAATCGAATTTTGAATTGGATTAGATTGAACTCGACTACGCTTGGTTACGGTAGCTTTCAAAGTTTGATACGTTTTAGAAAGCTCGTTATTTAAAGAAACCATTTTCTCCTTACCCGGCACATCTTGCAGCGTCGTCTCCCTCACGACGGCCATTCCCCCTTCTCCAGCTCGATTATACGGCGAAACCGAAATCTAAATAAACTATTTTATCCAAAATTCCCCATTTTATTACCTGATATTGTGTATATTTCATCAAATCCGTCAACAGAGCTGTGTTATTCTCCACAATCAACAACTGTTCTTCGGTAGATTGACGAGATAGCACCGAGATCAACGGCACGTATCTGATCTGAAAGAAGGCTTTAGCTTGAATCTCATCACTCTAAACCTTGAATCCAGTTATAACATCATCTTTGTCTTCCCATTTGTTCCAATTCAATTTTATCGATGTACTTGATGATGGCTCAGCAGTTAGCCCGGTTACATTGCCGCGGGGGATCGAGAAACTGAAGAGGAAATGGTTCAAAACCTTTGAAAATGTCCAAAGTACCATATTCTTGCCAACTACAGTAAACTTGACTAAAAGTAATCAGCTAGCAAAACTCGATATCTCTAAGTAAAAGCATCCAGTCTTTTAGTTGAATACTTTTCAGATTACTGTAAAGAGTATAGATGTTTCTAGGCCCTGTAAGGATACCGGGAGTCTACAGTATCTTCAAACGCTTCAATAACAAAATTTCCTTTACCCAATATAGACAAAAACGGGCGTCGTCGGATCGGAGACACCTTGTCCATTCAAAGATCTCATCGTGACAATATAGTGTTGAAATCTGAAATTGTTCGTTGAACTAGTTAACCTAACGCAATCTCTATTCCATTATCTGAATCTCGACCTTCTCAATCCTCTAATAATCGTTTGTTCTCTCGCCTCGTGATCATGCCTCGGGGCGATCTCGGAGCTCTGCCAGCTTTCATTTGATGGATACACCCGATACGAGATTCGATAGCCCAAGACATCCGAATTCCAATCAACTCTGGAATTTCATTGCTTGAATATTTTATCTTTTGCTCACCTCTCGGGAGTTGTCCACTGCAGTAAAATGCCGTCATTCTCAAAGGGAGCTGTCGTTATTTGTGATGGTCCAGCGGACGGGCGATCACCCAATGTCTAAAGTGTTTGTTGGTGAAGATCTTGATCTTGATATCTAGCTTCAGATAACATTTCAAAATCTGAATTCACTTTCCAACCTTTATCCATTCACTTTCAGCACTCCAAGTCGATTGGGCGAAATCGCCTCGGAAACGGATCCGAACTCGATACGGAGTATTCGGCAATAATCTAGATTCATTCATCAATCTTTTTAGATACTAGTTTGCATTTTATGAAATTAGCATTGGAAAAATGCTCATTGTTTAAATTAGTCATAGCTTCGAAAATCTGAATTTAATCAATCAATTATAGTAAATCAATATAGTAAATCAATCAATCATAACCGACTCGATGCAAGAAGAAGCCTAATTTTTTAATTGCTAATTGCAAAAAAGCAAATTTGAGGAGAATGGGAATTCATGTTTTTCTTCTAATCCTAATTTCAAATCTAATTTTTATTTCCTTACCGTTTAATCGTGATTCGATTTTGTTTCGCCGTGATCGAATCCGAGTAATGAGTCCATTCGTCATCGTTCGCTTTTTGATATTCAACCTGGGATTTGAGAGAAATTGATGCGCTAGATTGTTAGGGACTTGATCATGAGTGAATTTAAAAGTATTTAACTTGGATTTAACTCAAATTTGACATGTTTGGGACAGTGCCATCACAATCACTACAAATAAACTCTAGCACTCACCTGGACAAAACGAATTGGCGCATCTTCATTCGAAAAAGTGATTTCCGGCCATGTTACGTAGATTTCTTTTGATGAGAATGGCCGTTGATCATCGCATTTTGGAGGAGGAGGGTTTTTGAGGGGCACTGCAAGAAAGTCGATGGTTATTGGACATTTGCCCCTTTTGCCATCAGCAATCTAACTTTAAGCTCAAATATCTTGGTGTTCGGCTGTCCAATTTAAATATTCTTGGTATCATTAGATGTGCCAAGTCTTTCTCTATCGATTGGTATAAAAAGTATTTAAATTGAACAGCTCAGCGCCAAGATATTTGAGCTCAAAGTTGGATAAATAATATTTCTTGGATTATTACTTTAACTAAAGAAAAGAAAGATTTAAAAACGAGTAAAGGCAAGATTACGGTAGTTAGGCACATTTTAGGAAACGCTTTTTTTGAAAACCATTACAACTTACGTTGAATGCTCGTTGTTTTCACTTCAACTTCCGCTTCCGGCCCGAAACCCATCGGATTTTCGGCTTTAATTGTGAAACGGTATCTGAAAAAAAAGATAGTAAAGCTATCATAATCTTTTTTTTACTAAATATTACAGTAGTTTACTTAAATTCCCCTAAAACCCATTTTTCAAAGGCTACCTCGAATTGGCGTCAAGTCCATTTGCTGAAAAGCCGAAACTCGTCGATTCAATGGGGACGGTAATCGATCGATCAATTTCTGACTCTTTCAAATCATCCACACGCACATAGGTGACAATGTATTTCTTTAAAGTTATCGTTTTAAAATATATTTTATTCTGTCTACCGTAATCCTTCCATTTGGATTCGCTGGTGGAAGCCATCGTAGACGAGCCTCGCCTTCGCTCACAAACGAGAAACCGACATTTTCTGGCTCGGTTGGCACTGAAAGTGCATTTTGTACTCGTTTCTTTGTGACGTAAACGCACTCTTTCTGGCGCACTCAATGAGAAAAAGAATGATGGAAATTATACACAATCAGTTACTTGTAGAATTGTTAACCAGCTTTCGATTGTACTATAGTTTGCCCAATTACAGTATTACCTAACTCTAGCAAATATAAACTGCATGATGTGTTCTTTGTGCTCGCGCCTGGAAACGCATCCTTTCTGATGCACTGAGTTCTCTATTTTCTCACACCAGCGCTTTGGAGTTGAGAGAAGACTTCAGTGGACCAGATCGATTGCGTTTACATACTTTAGCAGAAAGTACATGATCAATTTTCACTTACAATCGACTCCAGTCATAATTGTGGCTGGAATTGAATTCTCCGGTCCATCGCCGATCACTGTGTGAGCCGAGACAAAAACATTGTATGAAGTGAATGCTCTGAAAGATAATTTCTTTTCGAAAATGTCAAAAACTATCGCCTTTCCTTTTTTGTTGTCTTTTTAGATCTTAGAATTTTAGATTTAGATTTTAGATTACATTATCCTTTGTAAATCCCACAGAGTCAAAAATAGATAGATTAGATAAAAGCTGGAGCCAAGATTACGTAGCTTTTTAAAAAGGACACGTTTTAGAAAACGCTTTCATTTAGATGAAAAGCTATTTGAATGGCACCTCAAATCATTGATCTTCAATTTGATCGTCTTTTCCCCATCAACTTCAATCGTTTTCTCGTATTCCGTTCTCAATTCCGGCTTCTCGGCGGGACTTATTCGAACCTAAACAGTGAATTTCTCTATTTATCTCATTTTTTTTCTACCTTGTATCCCATAATTTCCCCATTTCTCATTTGTTCTTCCACTTGATTCCACTCAATCAAAATCGTCGTTTGAGCGTTCTTTTCGAGAGTTGCCTGAATGCATTTCTTTCGTTTATTTTGTTCATTGCTAAGAATTAACGTCTATACTACATAATCTATTCTATTGTATAAAGTGTAAGAAGTTGATTACTGTATACGCCATAATATAGATTACCTTTATATCTGTGGGTGCTCCCGATGGAATACTCTCATAAGTTTTCGCGAATGTCTTCCCAGTCGGTGCCGATTTCCCGATGTTATTCTCAGCGAAGAAATCGACTTCATAAAGAGTGAATGGCCGGAGATCTCTCAACGTAAAATCGGTGGCTCTCAATGAGGAAATGCGGATCTCTTTCTGGAATCATCCTCTTTCATTTTTTTTCTTTATTATTTATCAAACCCAATCTTGTGTATTATTCTGTCGATAGGTGATCAAATATCCACTCGGATGTCCATTCCATTGCCAATGCTGAAGTGGAGTCCATGTGAGGACTAAAGCCGTGGCGGAGATCGGCTCGAACCATAGCCTGGATGATGGAGACTCGGGAATCGTGGCTTTTGTCTAAAAGATGGATACAGTGCGCGTTTTCTAAAGAGTTTTAATCCCTTAAACTACCGTAACCCTGTCTCAAACCGGATTACGGTAGCCTTGACACGTTTCCGGAAACACTTTTAGCTACCTCAAATGTGGTTGTTGGCTCAGATGGGAGACTCTTTCCGACGACATTCTCCGCGATTATTCTCAATTGATATCGGGTCTGAAATTTTCTTTTATCAAGATTTTAAGAACACCATGGCTCACAAGGGAACCTTCCCAAGTTACCCGCGAGTTACAATATGAGATAGGTACCAAAAGAGAGGCCTGAGAATGTACGCTCAGAAACTGTTTTCAAAAACCGCTAATCGGCAAAACGCACAAAGTTATAGTCGTTTGAATTTCGAAAAAATGAAGGCTTTTCTCGAATTTCTGGCAAATTTTCAATTTCTTTGGGTACCTACCTCATATTGTAACTCGCGGGTAACTTTGGAAGGTTCCCTTGTCAGCTCTGATCATCGAGGTGCACTTTGTGATTAAAACACACCCTTTCTAGCACACTCAAGCCTAGATTTCTCCAAGACCGAATAATTGAGTACACCAGAAAGGATGTGTTTACATTTTTAAGCACAAAGTACTCTGCTGAAAACAAATTTTTGAACTCACATATGGCCGGAGACCGGTGACATTCAATGAACGAGCTTTTGGAGAACTGAAAATGAGAAGATGAGCTTATTTCAAATGGATTAAGTACCTGATATTGAAAAGAGTGTGATAGATGCTACTATCCCCGATACGACCCTCGACAATCCATTGACTAAAATAGAAATTTTTCAATTTTTCTCTAACAAAATACCGAATAGCTGTGTGTCCATCGAATCCGGGGAGGAATTGCAGAAGCACGGATCGGGTTGAGATTGAAGAAATTGATAGAGAGCTTGGACGACCGGGTAACTCTGCAAATGAAAGTCTAGATAACATACAAAACTCACGGTATCCAGTTGTAAAGAATTGAAAGATAAAATGAAAGTCAGTCTTAACTCTAACTCATGTTTTTATTTCCTTTATTTGTGCCGTCAAAGCTCTCTAAGATGTAATCGGTATTAAAGATGTAAAGTCAAGCCTAACTGATATTAAATTCTCTTGCGATTCTAAAGCACTATTCAGAAATACCCATGGACTCTAAAAGGTCTTCTTTATTGTACTTCGAGGGTCAACCTTGACCCTTTCTCCATTTCTACCTGGCGGCACTCCACTCTCGAATCTCGTCTCTGACCACGGTCCGAATCCTTTCGATGTTTTTGCCCGTATCTCCACAACGTATTGTGTGGATGGTTGAAGAGATTCCAATAATATTTCATGTTGTTCTCCATTCAATTGCAAATTCTTCTTATCCTCCGAATTATCGTTTCTCCAATAGCTGAATTCTTTCCTATTTAATATTTTTCCTTTGTCACTCACTTCATTTCATAATTGATGATCTTTCCATTCGCTTCTCTTGGTTGATTCCATTGAATGACTGCACTGTTTGACATGATTTGATCATGATCTATTCCCAAATCTGCTACCAATCCCGGAATGTCTTCCTGGAAATATTATCATGTAAAATTGACATCATTAAAAGATTTAACTCAATTTTAAGATGTTTGATTACTAGCCATTTACACTGTGAAACGTTTTCACATAGAAAGTTCATTATGGGTTGGATAAGCAAGTCTTTAAAGAGAATGTGACTCATTTTTTACAGCACTATGTCTGAATAAAGAGCTTCAGCTCGGATTGGATCTAAATATCCCCTCGGCATCCACTCGGCACTCCACAGAGATTTTAATTGGAGCCTTATCCCCATTCAATTAGATTTGATAAAACCCAATCTGTCGAACGTCTAATATCTGGTAAAAGGCCACTTTTACAGTTGGGACAAAAGAATGCAGTCTTGTCGGTGAAATGTTTTTCATTCTCACTCACTTCAGTAACCACAAGAACAGCATCACTCCGTGGCCCATCTCCGGGACTCGTATAACAAAGAACAGTCACATTATAATGTCCCCATTTCTCCAAGCCGTCAACGATCACTGAAATCTCGGATCCACTTGGATAGAGATCTTCTTGTTTATAGAGTACGCCGCGGCCCGGTGCTCCTTTCCAGAATTGTACCTAAATTGATTTTAATTTTTATTTGATATCAAACTCAACTTTATATCCAAGATTCACTCCAGGAATTCGTTGTTGATCGGGTGCTATGAATGATAGGGAAATCGAGGTTGAGTTTATCGATTTCGCTTCCACTTTTTTTGGTGATTGGGTGGGCACTGAAAGGTTACAGGGGTTATTTTGATAAAGCTGTGCATATGTCTAATTTTTTTTGGGAAAATTTTCCCTTGAATTTTGCTGTATTTTTGCAACAAATTCTATAGCTTGTTACACCATTGTGTTTGCTTCAACAGCAGCTAAGCTGGAAGAAGAATTTGATCTAAATTGAGCGTGTTTTCTCCTGATTCTCTTAGGACTGTGTGGTCCAATCAAATTCTATTTCATATCATTAAATCGTTTATATTATTTTAAAGCACTAAGCATGAAATGTCTGAAATCATCAAGCCCATTACAACTATATGAAAATTTAACAATAATATTATCTCCGAGAAAAGTTATAGACGATCAAAGGCTCGTTTTGATGCTTGACAAACCTCCCTCCAGTGTTGTCACTTCAATGCTATTGCTGAAAACTCCCAAACCACGGTGGTTGTAAGCGGCTATCTGGAAAAGATTGAATTTAACTTTTCGCAAATCAGATCTCTATTGTTTTCAAAAAGACATCTATTTTAGCTGTCAGTTTTCATTTTATCGACTGATTTTTGCATTATTAAACCTTGTGTTTTCCCATCGAATGATACCAAAATTGGGGTTAGGCTAATTTCCGCTATTTTTTTTTTGCGCAACAGGGTCATTTGCGCAACTCGCCATAACTTTCTTCTAAGTCGGCCAATCTTTATGATTTTGGTTTCATTTTGTTGCACTTATTGAGATCTACAAAATGAAACCAAAATCATAAAGATTGATGCATTTAGAAGAAAGTTATGGCGAGTTGCGCAAACTATCCTGTTGCGCAAAAAAAAATAGCGGAAGTTAGCCTACCCCCAAAATTGGGCTAATGAAATGAAAACTGCGGCTAGATTAGTGCCTTTTAGAAAACGCATCAATCGAGACATACAGACTAGCATACTACCTATGCTTCAAAGTAGTACGGAAACCTATCAAATTATTCTCAAGCTCGTTATCATTAATCGTTAATCGTTACCTGTATCTCATACGTTCTCCATGTGATTAGCGGGTCAATCTAAACAATCTCTTCGTTTTTGTTATTCTAAAGTTCTCTACCGGCATAACTCTGGATAAAGTATTCGTGATGTTCTTCTCGTTCCACGGTAAAGTATCATAGCCAGCGAGACGATATCTGAAAGAACCATCAATTTTTTTTTCACAATTAACTATGCCTAATGATATATCCAAGAATATCTCCATTCCATTGTTCGGATGGCGGTGGTTGCCATTGAACGACAACTGATGTTGAGGAACGAGCGCTTGCGACAACACCTGTTGGGGCTGAGGCAGGCGGTTGTTGAGGCATTGTGATATTATTCGTTGACACTGACGGGATACCGGAACCGTGTCTGGAAAAAGATTTCGACTTAGAAAGGTACTTGATGCTTGTGTACGATATCTCGTAGATCAAGCAAGTGATTTCAAATCTATGATTTGCCCGGTTAGCTCTCTTGAAAGCAATTTTAGATCCCAAGACTGTGACTTTGACCCCCAGTATCTGTATCAAACTATCAAGTATCTGTATCAAACTGTATCAAAAAGGTATACTGTAGCCAACAGGTGCACTGTACCCTCGTTCC
Source organism: Mesorhabditis belari (assembly GCA_958450365.1). Classification (NCBI taxonomy): domain Eukaryota; kingdom Metazoa; phylum Nematoda; class Chromadorea; order Rhabditida; family Rhabditidae; genus Mesorhabditis; species Mesorhabditis belari. The sequence goes on along the minus strand of CAUEEP010000727.1, from coordinate 2,539,232 downwards.
AAATCCCTTTATCTCACCTATTCACGGCGACCACACGAAACTCGGCTGTAATCGATGGTTTGATGTTATCGATCAGCCAAGAGCAACAATTCTGAAAGAGTTTGTTTTTAGAGATAGATGTAGCATTCGAAAATCAAAAGAGTTCAAAACTATTAAAATTCTACTTCAGGTGGCACCGAATTGACGACATTCTCCCACACTCCCCATTGATTTGTCGGGCCGAGCGTTCGCGTTTGAATGAAATTATGAAGAATCGGGGAGTTCCCATCAAAACCTACAAATGGGCCACTTTATTTAACACTTTTTTACAATAGCCAACAACTGTACACTGTTGTTTTTGCCGTACTCTTTAAACATCTTTAAAGCTACTGTAGCTGTTGCAATGATAGAGTATCTTGAGTATGAATGGCTATCTTGAATAGATGAAACTTGAAAGTACTATGACATTGTAGTGTACTGTAATTAAGTATTCTAGTGTACTGTAGACCTGGAAGGTTCCAGTTTCCCAACCTTGTTTCCAAGAGACACGAATTTTCGCGGGAACCGTTTCATTCATCAGCAAAGCATTCACCGCAACGGGCATCGATGGACGTTCTAGAGTTGAAATAGTTAAGAAAAGTACAGTAACTCTTATTACAATAACCTAGATAATTACAGTAACCCTTAGTAGAGGTTATTTGCTTTTTAAAATTTATGAAACTTGATTGAAAGTCTTATTTCTTATCTCACCAATAATCCTCAACCACGCCGATTGTGTCTGCTCGATTTCGTTGTACCGAATCGTACATCTAAACACCAATCATAGCTTTGATTTTCTTTTTCCTATATCACTTGTATTCTCCAATATTATCCGGTCCAACTTGGCTGATCAGGAGACGATTTTTTCGTTGCGTAATCCGAAGACCGTTGTTGCCCGAGAAACCGATTGGTTCGTCCTGAAATCTTGCCACATTTATCCAATTTATCCAAAATATTGCGATTTTTTTATAGATTTAGCTAAGATTTCCAATTTAAATTATATTTCTCAAGAAAACTCACATTCAACGACCATGACACTTCGACTTTTTCGCTTAAATCCTTGCTTGTCTCACACGGGATCTCAATATTTGTCCCAATCAAAATACTCTGATTTGTCGGCCCGTTCTCGATTAACGAAATACCTGAAATGAACAATGAATAGAGCTCTCGATTTCTCTGTTACCAATGACATTCATTCTCGCTGATGCCTCGATGGATCCCTTTGATGTTTCGGCAACGCAGATGTATTCTCCTTGATCGGATGTCTGAAAGAATTCGCTCACTTTATGAGATTCATGAGTTAAATGGCACAGTAACAGTAATATCTGACACTAACAGGCACCACCACTAGATTATGAATGTACAATAAGTACTATTAGAATCATCGCATCGACTATCGTACCTTAATAGAGCTGATCGTGAGCCGTTCTCTCGTGATCTCGTATTTTGATGACTCTCCCCGGATCACTTTCCCATTAAACATCCATTTCATTCGCGGTTTCGGTGTGCCGTCAGCAGAACAGTCAAAAGTCACCTAAATATTTCAATTCAATGATGCAACTGCTTTCTCCTTACCTCATCCCCGATTCGCGCCTCTTTATCCACTGGTTTCCTCGTGAATGTCAATGGAACGATAGTCTCATTTGTCGATCGTTCAAGCGATGAATCCTCGAACCCCCAAAGGTTTTCCGATTCTAAAGTGATTAAGGTAAATCGTTGTTTTGCTTTTTCAAAACCGATTCGCTCTTTTCGTTTCTCATTTGTGAGTGCCTCGTGGATCCAAATGGTCGACAATGTTGTTCCTGCTTGATTCGTTCCCTCACATTGATAGATACCAAAATCTTGTTGATTTACGGAAGACAAGGTGATTATCCCATCACGAGTGTCAAGCTGGAAAAGAAATCGGATTGCTTTGACTGTACAGGATTTGAAGATTTGAAGATCTGCTATCCTATATCCAGCATTAGCAAAAAGGGCCAAGTCAAGCCAAGCTAAAGTTTTTGAATTGGCCTGAAATTCCAGTCTCTCATTGGATTTGGCCCCTAAAATTTTGGCTTTGACTTGCTTGAAAATTTGGAAATTAACCCTGACTCTGCCTTTGAATCGATCTTTTTATTTTTTCGATTTTCTATTCACAAATTTCTCTCTAGTTTTAAGCTGCAAACCCTTTGGGAAAGTATTTTAAGAACCGGTCATGGCATGAAGAAGAGGAGAAGTGGAGGAATAGGAAGAAGGAGGTGAATTTGGATCACTGAGAAAAAAAGGGGGGCTCTTTGGAGTACAAGAAGAGTCTCAGCCTCAGCCTTCCTCTCCGCGCCTCATTTCGAGTGAAAGTCTGACAGTCAGTCAAAGCAAAAGACCTCCATGAGGAGTGAGAAACGTATTCAATCGAGTGAGTCTATCGAAAAAAGCGAAGAAATGCTGAAGTGAGAAATGCTTGTGAAGTGGAATGAAGGGGAGAGTACAAATCAGGAAAAGTCAACCATGGAATATCCGAGAGAAAACAGGAAATGAAGTGAGAAAAGTGAGGATTTTCATTTAAAAGCACTCACCATTTTCCCGTTGTGCCACCACCGGATCTCGGCCGGACCGAAGCCATCTTTCAGCGAGCATTTCACGTGGAGATTCTCGCCGATCGTTTTGATCAGCTCACTCGGGAGGAGATTCAGTTGTGGGTTGGCTGAAATGAGGAAAGGGTTATAATAAAGATAATAAAGTGTACTATAACTTTTTAAGATATTCAACTTGATATTAAATGTTCGAAATCCTTTAAACAAACCAATGACTCGTAAAACGGCCGTCTTCTCATCGAAAACTCTTCCACCCAGCGCATCGCACCGACAACGAATCGACAAAGAAGATTTATTCTGAAATTTGAAAATCATTTTTTGATAAGTTAAACTTTTAAAGTCTTAAATGAATATCTTTATCTTAATGAATATCTTTATCTTAAATGAATATCTTTATCTTAAACGAATATCTTTATCTTAAATGAATATCTTTTACCTTTATCAAATCACTGTTTTTCTTGATGACAAGTTGCCGATTGAGCTGGTTGAGTTTGACTCCTGATGAATCGTCATTTATTGGTTGATCGTCGATAAACCAATTCACATTCACCCCAGAGCTGAAAATATGAATTCAGAAATGAAAAATGAATTCAATTTACCTATAACTTGGCACGCAATCCAATATCGTTTCTTTCGTTTCTTCGTTCAGAATCAAATTCGAGTCTGTTGGACCGTAAACGATCGAGAAGTTGTTGATCTGGAAGCAATTCATTCATTCGAGAAATTATGACAACATTGTTGTAAAAGGATAACTCAATATAGCTGAATACCCCCGACGAATCGTCATCGTCATGTGATCAGTTAATCGTCGATAAACCTTTACAGTAAAATAATTGGATACAAGGTTACAGAAAAGCTTATAAAATGTAATATGACTGAATATCTTTTATAAAGAACCTTTTGTCCTTTTGGTGATGGATTGATGGAGACAAAATAGACGCCCGATGCCGCCTCGCCGAGGTGTTCCTCATAAGCGGTCACACTGAAAGGTGAAGTGGGATTTCAAAAAAGTTATAAAACATCAATGCTACCGTAGTCCCTAATAGAAGCATATACTTCGAAAGGGATCAAATTTTGGCTAACTTGATAAGAAAGGGATTTTTGTATAGCTAAAGCAAAGAAAAAAAAAGACCATTCGATTGTAATGGATAAGTCGATCAATGCGTATAAACGGGAGAAGTGTAATCGATTCAGTTCTGCTTTGCAAAATCCATAGACTTCTATCAGAAAGCAACTGTAGCTTTTGTTTCCTTTTGGCCAACTTGATAAAGAGTTTTTAGAGGCTAAGCATACTAAAGGGACTATTGATTCATGGATTCAATTGTAATGGCTAAGTAAAGTTGAGCCTTGATATCACGATACTATCGTTATATTAAGATTTTCTTTCTATAGACGGCTAAAGCTAGTTTTCTAACAAGAAGAAGATAGAAACGGGTGTTGTCCTATAGAGATATGGAGTGTCCCATTTACATGTTGCCAACCACGCCAAATTATCCGGTCAAATTGTCTTTGGCTTTAAAAATAGAAGGCCATTTTGAAGTCTATAGATTTCAACTGGTCAAGACTTTCTTGTTTCATCTCTTTTCTCACCGATAACTTCCATCAGCGCGGTGATCGTCAAGCACAATAAGATCCCCGTTTCCGGTGACGTAGTGCGTCAAATTCGATGAAATCTGAAAGAATTCACGAATTGGTTTTCTTATGCTTGTTTTACTTGCATTGTTTCCTTATTTTTCTTTCACTCCCCATCTGTATCCACTTGAGATCTCTTTCTCAGGCAATTCTTTTTCCCAAATATCTCAAGCAATCACAAATTTACATCTGTTTTCGAGGCTATCTACAAAAAGAGAGAGGCTATTAGGACTAGTCATTGACCCCGACCAAGTAGTGAATGGGAAGAGGAAGGGAAGGGAAGAGAACGGAAAGAGAAGAGATTGAGAGGAAATGGGGGAGAGAGCTTTTGATCCGAATACATGAATGAATGCTTGTGAGTGTGTTGGGGTGTCTGTGTGAGTAATGTACAGAATGGGCAATGAGAGAGAGAGATATGGGGGAAGGGGAGGACTCTGCCTTCCACAATCGCCAAATAAGCGGGGGGTACAAAAATCGATATCCCGAACCCTTTCGCCCATATTTGACCCTTCCCATCTCCCCCTTTTCAGCCTTAGCCTTAGATCTCTGCAATGGGAATATCCCCTTTCTCTACCAGTATTTGCTGCTTCTTTCTCATATGTCCTACTCTAAATAACTGGTTTACTGGCAAAAAGCCAAAAGGACTAGTCTCAAACCCATCTATATAGCACAATCAACATGCTTTTGACTCTGACTCGGGGGAAAAAACGCGCAGGAAATTCACTTACCCGCTGGATATCCGAAAGAGATTGAAAGTTGAAAAAAAAGACTCACTTCAATGTCATTTCGATACCAAAAAAACGTTGGGCGGATTGCGTTTGAAGCGATCAATTGAGGACGTTTAAGAATGAATGGAGAATCCGAATGGGAATCGATCGTTTGATCGTTACTGTCGGCAAAATCGTGAAGATCTGGAAATGGGATGAGATTTTAGGGATTTCAAGAAAATAGCGCGATGAAGTTTTGGTAGTTTGGAAGTTCAGTCGGCTAGTTTATGGAGATTTAGAAGTTCTATAGGCTATAGAAAAGTTATCCAATTAGTCTATTGGTCATTAAGAATTAAGATCTTGAACATAAAATTTATGGTATTAAATAGAAAAAGAGTAGACAGATTGATTTCAGAATACACAAGACAGTTTTTTGCTCTAACTATCGATGTTAAATCAAGTATTGTAAAAGATAGACTTGACTATTTGTTTATTATTGCCAATTTGTTTACACTAATCACATTTCAACAAGTTTTCCCCCCTCGAAATCCTTCATTTTCTTCTTTTCTCCCCCCTTCAGATCGGTTTTCTTCCGGTCATCGAGAAGTCTTTTCTTTTTCTTTTTATTCCCGAGATGGAATGGGGGTTCTGCTTCGAGGCGATACACAAATATTTGTGGACGCTTCCCCCTGCAATTCGCCTTTTTAAAGCCTAGAAAGCGATACAACCCCTCCACATCTTTCCCTTCAATCCCTCAAACACCTCGCCTATCTAATCACAAAAAGATTCACCACATTTGATTATGGAAAGTGTACGCTCAAAAATAACCGTAATGCTCGAAAAAGCGCGCGCGTTCCTTGACTTAATAAGTTTTCTAAAGCTCATCGGTTTAAATCATCCCTCTTGTTTTCATCTATTCTAGATACTTTTGGAGCTTTCGATATTCTTCGTAAACCCCGTCACAGAATCAGACCTAAAGTAATGGATTGGATCTAGAGTGAGACAAGATTACGGTAGTTTTTAAAAGTTAAAAAGCTTTAGAAAACGTATTGAGAAGAAAACTGTAGACTCACATTGCACCGAGACAATAAAAACTTGAAGAATCGATGCTCCAAAACTGTTCTTTGCCACACAATAATATGTTCCCGAGTTCTCGATTGAAGCCTGCGGGATTTGAAGAACCTGAAATTTGGTGGTTCTTTCATTTTTCAGATTTTTCTACCTTTGATGATTCGATATTCTCTCGTCCTTTCAACCATTGATATTCAACAGGACTCAACGTTTGAGGGCATTCAAGTTGAAAAGGATTACCCTCATTCACCTGAAATGCTTTCATAGACAAATCCCGATGGTGTTATCAATGTTAGTGATTCTATAGATATCCAGATGTCCATCGATTGATTCAACAAGCAAAACTTTCACGTACCGTTAAATAAATGCTTGGCGTGAGATTTCCGACCAATGGCGGTTGACCACGAATAATATCCAAAAAAGCCGAGTGAATAAATATCAAAAACAAAAAGAATATCGTCCTCATAATTTCCGGTGGTCGAAACGCATAACGAGAGTGAGATAACAAATAAAAGAAGGTTCTTCTGAAATTTGAATGACTCATTTCCCGCCCTAATCACACATTTGAAGGCTCCAAAAACAAAACCAATTCAAAATTGAGTGAGGAAAAAAGTTGGCAAAAAGCCCTTGAGGGCATGACGAGATAAATGAGGAGATATGCGTTTCAACCGCCTAAAAAAATGTTATGCTGAAGAACTCGTGTTTGTTGTTGTCCAGTTTAAAGGGTTCTAAATCGACTTATTGGATGAGTCTAAATTAACAAACTACTTACTAATCAGCTATGCCAAGAGAGCATGAAAATTTGACGAGGAAGCGATTTGAGCGAAATTTTTTAAAATTCCAGATCTACATCGGCTAAACCATGCAGAATTCAAGAAAATGAGTCTGCTTTGGGCTAAAGAGGATACAAAAAATGAGGGCGCGTTCCAGAGGTGGGGATTTTGTGGCGAAAAGAGCGCAAAAGAACCATGATGGTAGCACACACCCATGACACTACTCACACAGCCACAAGGGCGAAAGAAGAGGGAAAAGAAAAGAAAGGGGCGGAGTTTCCGCCACGCATCCCCTCTTCGACTCTCTGTATCGCTAATAGACACCCTCTATAAAGGGTATCGGACGGTTTCATGGTTACTCGAATGTAGTGGTTGATGCCAGTGGGCGCAAAAATTTGTTCACCGGTACTTGCCACAAGGGATTTAAAAACACCAGAGCTGCGTGTTATCAAACACATGTACCATGTAATGTTCATTTACCTACCTAGGTATATGTAATTTAGGAAACAACAATTTATTAACAAAAATTTTTTTTTAACGAGATAATGGTTTATTTTTCATCCGATAAGGGTAGATGCCGTGCTGCTCTCATACCTCCAAGATGGTGGAAGCGTTTTGGAAGTTTTATAGTAACGGGCAAGACGGTGGATTCGACTTTCGACAAGAATCAATCTGTACTTGGAATCACGGTCCTTGCGGCATCGCTCGAGATGTTTCCTGATGCTGACGGCCTTTTTCACCAAATGATAAAGATCTTCGGGGATTTCGGGAGCCATACCCTAAAATCTACAAATGAATTGTGAAAGTAAAATTTATAAGATTACTTAGATAAATTTTTTAACGCTATTCTCAAGTTTAAAAATTCGAGGAAAAATATGGTGTTTGACTAAATACAATAGTTTAATGCGTACAAAAAATCAAACAAAATTTTACCTTTGCTTACGCAGTTCAAAGTAAAAGCCTACCTTCGCTTTGAGAATTCTAACAATCTTGTTTCCGGTAATGCGGCGCACTTGAGCAACTCCATGTGAGTCACGAAGCAACACGCCGATCTGGGATGGCCGTAGACCCTAAACAAAACAAACTTAGGTAATTCTTTGGAACTGGAATAAGAAGTTAAGTGTCTTTCAACTACATATCGCAAAACTTGTAAGGCCTATTAAAATTTGCGTGGTAGAATTAAAACAAAAGCTACCTTTTTCGCAATTCGGCAGATGTGGTCGACCACCTCTTCACTGCTCATCTTCAACCACGTTGGAACGGAGCGGCGATACGGTAAGGCCGATTTGGCCATACCCTTTCCGGGATTATGCATACGTCCCATTGCTAGTCGATTCGTTGGTTTACTCGAAAAATAAAACAATACGTGGCAATTGGTAAAAAACAAATTTAGCTCGAAAATGAAAAAAGGAAAAGTTTTCTAGATCATAAGTTATCCCCTATGAAGGTTCACTGACAAAAGAAAGCTTTTGAGGCATACTATTGTCTAACAAAGAGCATTTTGGTCGAAAGTAAAACACTAGCGGGTAGTGCTTAAAAAGCTTCAACTGCGTGACTGATACCAAACATAACGCGGAAATGGGGTAGATTTATGCTCGGCTACGATAATAAGGGCGCGCTTTTGTAATAGACAGTTACAATGGTTACAGTAAGATTTTTCACAGCTTGATCAAATCAATCAAATCAAAGTCATAAAATGGTGAAGCTAAATAAGAGAAGTTGTCGCTAATGGTAAATCGGAGCAAGCTTTGCATTTGTCAAGCCCAAATTAACATCCCAAATTCAAATAAAAGAGCCACGGAGAACCTTGAATTTTATTTTTTGGCTTACTACATCTGTTCTTGGCTCATTCCTTTGGGTTTATTAAGGTTAATACTAATATTTTGTATTAAAGCAATGCATTTTCAAGGCTCTTTCTGTTGTAAATTCAATTCTAATACTTTTGATTTAGACTGTAATAATGGGAAAGACACGGCGACATATACCTTGGAAATCAAGCCCCCAGAAAGGTAATCTGACGTTTTTTTTTAATTTTCGATTTTGACTTTAGATCCTATTGTGAAATTGCCGCCCGCTGAAGCAAAGTATTCATCGGTGAAAGTGGCTTCGGATGCAAAGGAGATCATTCAACTGTTGGGTGACGATCGAACCCATATCAAACGCCGAATTGCCCTGCTCACTACATTGAACAACATGATTGCCAACGAGCGAGACTACTTGAAGCGTTTTCTTTTTCGACAGGATTTATACAGTAAGTTCTTTTAATGCTTATAAATCAAAAACAGCTATTTTTGCTTACAAATAAAACCAAACAAACTATGTTTGGTAGCTTGAAGTTTAAATTCGAAAGGATTGATTTAGCTCTTGGAATGCTTCGAGCCTTGAATTACTGCCGTGTTTCCTGCCGAGAGACATCAGCTATTCATCCTCTGAAGACCGAAATCCAAAGGTGATGTTAATTTATTGGCATTTGATTAACTTACCAGTTTAGATTCGAAGCCGCTGAACAAATTGATAACCTTCCACCGTTTGAGGGACAATCGCCGATTAACATCTTTGCACACGCATACACCATTGCCAAGGCTCGAGATTCAGAAAAGATATTGGTTATTTCTTTATTTCTAGCTTATCAGTCAATTTCTTTTAGATGGAGTTCTTGGAATCTTTTGACCATGTAACGTTCGAAAAAGACTGGAAGATTTCGATTATTCCCAGGGAAAATCTATCTGGTTATTTTTGTGGGGTTTTTATATCAATTATTTGCTTTAGACACGCGTCTTACACTTAAAAAGAACGGAAGAAGAGGCCCATTACGAGTTCCCTCAAAACTAAAAGAAATGGATTTGAGTGCTGGAACGGAAGAAAAATGGTAGGTAGCCTTTTTGAAAGCAGCTCAGCTCTTTTCTTTAATTTAGTGACGTGATTCGAACTAGAAAGAATGGGGTGAATAACAAAGTTGCGCCAGAGTGTGTCGATGATCTACTGCAAAGCGAAGCTCCAGCTCCATCAATTCCACGACGACCAAGGCAGGAAATAACCCATTTCCTTTACATGCTATTTTAGATCGGTTTCACGATCGCGCATGGTATCTCGCCAACTTTCTGCACAAAACGGACAACTGCCGGTTTACATCTATCATTTGTTAGTGAAAGTTTTCGCTTTTAGACAACGGTCGTCACCTCAACGCTGTTTCCTGACAAGCAACAAATCGCTGAGAAGGATCAAGTCGCGCTATTAGTGGGTCTGTTTGGCAATATTGTACATAAAAAAACTTAGAGCATCTCTGCGCCTCCAGCTCCACCTCTGCCACCAGCTTTTGTTCTAGGCAAAGAAAAACAGGACAAATTACAACTTACACCCGCACCTCTGGTAAATTAATTATTTGTTTAAAGCCTAAATGTTTTTAAAGGCAAAATCGATTCCTCCTCCACCACCGCCGCCTCCAATAGCTTTTTGGAACAAAATTCCACAAGTTGCGCTGAAACAAGAGCTGCACTCTGAGCTGGTACTTATTTGTTTTATCAAAATGTTCTGGAGAACTATATTTAGAACTCAAAACTGCTCACCGTAAACGACGCTCCCACTATCCCAGGACCACCGCCGCCACCCCCACCTCCACCTCCACCTCTGCCGCAAACGGGATCGAAAAATACGATTTTTGGCGCAAAAGACAACGGTAATTTGTTTCTTCCGCTAAAAAGTTTGTTTTCAGGCTTTCTTGCTGCAACGGTCACCAAGTCATCGGAACTTTGGCCGAAATCAAAAAAGACGACAACATTTTGCTGGGATCGAGCTGAACGAGTCGAGCATAATTCCATTTTAAGTATGTTTTAGCATTTCAGCTCTGGTTTTTACTTGAATTTTTGCGGCGTTACTTGTAGTTGCAGAAATATTCATTTTTTTAGATGAAACAACTATTTGGAATGATAGTAACAGCTTGTGTCCTGACTTTGACAACGAAGAACGAGAAGAAGTAAGCGAAACTTTTGTTTCCGTTAAAGATTTTGTTTAGTTAACCGCTTTGTTTGATGTAAAAGAACCTAGAAGGAAGTCTTTCATATCCGCAAAAGCTGTGCCCATTTCATCTCTCAAGCAAAAAGTAAAGTGTGATTCGAGCGTCAAAGTTTTACCAATTCATTTTAGTTTTCTCTACAAGAATCGGTCCCTGCAAAGGTTGATCCAAAAGTGTCATTGCTCTCAAATCAGCGATGCATAGCAATCTGTGTAGCATTAAAACCGTATTTTTTCTTTATTTTTGTTCTATCACGGTTTGTTTTAGTTTTTTTGGTAGCACGTCAAAGGGCGGTGATAAAGTCATGAAAAATTTCTACGACGCTTGCCAAGGCAAGAAACAAGTTGACGGACTTTGTGATAGCTTGCAGAATCTCCTCAGGTCTTGGCCAACTAATGAGGAGGTTGGTTTTACTAAATGGTTATCCTGCAAAAATAATATTTAGCTGGAAAACTATGCTCAGATCGAAAAATGCAGTGTTGAAAAGGACCCAGTCAATTTGTTCTGTTGGCAAGTAAGTTTCATTGTCTTATAGTGTTTTAAAACTGGCATGCATTTAGCTTTCTCGAGATAAAACTATCAGACTTCGATGTCAATTGATTCTTGTCAAGGAAAGACTGGTCATTGAGGTAGATAGTTTAAATTTTAAATTATAGTACGACCATAGTTTAGTTGCGGGAGCACAAAAACGCAATCGACAGACTTTACGATGAGACGAAGAAGTTCATTGAAGATGAAATCATTGCCGAAATGCTTTGGAAGTGCAAAATGTATGGAAACTTTATCAATCAGGTAAAAAAACATTTTTGAAGTTAACTTTCATCATTTAGGGATCGTCGCAGGCTGAGGTGGCAGGTTTTTCATTGTCGTCTCTTGTCAAAACGTTGCGTGCTCCAAACCAGACGTGGGGTATCGTGAACACCATCGGAAAACATTCGAAACGCCAATACCAAGAGATTGAAGCAGTAGTGAAACGGCTAAAAAGTGTCAAGTATGTTGTTTTGGAAATACCATTTTATAGTGAGTCAATCCTAGGGATGTGAATCTGGCTGATATGAAAAAACTCGTTAAAGAATGCGCTACAGAATTACAGGCCCGGAAAGTTGAGGTATTGCATTTTATGATAGACTAATTGCAAACGTTTGTTTCACAACTAAAATTTCTAATAACATTATTAGCTATAAACTACCAATAAATTTAGCTGAGGAATAATGGATCCGACGACGCTTTGCAAAAAGAATTCGAGCCAGTGCTCAAAGAAGCTGATGGCTTTTTAAATGACGTTGAAAATCGCCTCAAGTCGTGTCAGAGCCAAGAAAGCGAAATTAAAAGGTATATTTATTTTTGTAATTGTGATCAGAAGTATTGTTAGTGCACCTCTCTTTTATCAAAATTTTGCTTTAGGTATTTTTGGGCGATGAATATGAGTACGACAGATATCTTCACAACTTTAATGGAGGGATTGTCAATGTGGGCTACAGCTGCAAAAGTATTGTACCTTTTTATTTTAATTTCATATTTGATTTCAACTTTAGAAATGTCAGCAACAATCAAAACAACCCTATAGAAAAGCGTGAATCGTCGGGTTAAATTGGTGGGTCAATTTTCCTTTGTTCAAAAGAACTTAATTTTAGATGTCTTTTTCCAATTGATCAACTATTCAAATGGAAATGTTATCTTCATACTTGATTATTTTCTGTTTAATGCTTGAATTTTATTGACTTTTGTTATCGTAGTACTTTTTTTGTTTATTTGTTTTTTGTTGACTTGTTTAAATCGCATGCAATTTGCTCGGTATAGGTTTTTTACTGATCTTTTCCAATGCTATTCGAATTTTTAGAAATAAATTTTTGCAATCTACCCTATCCATAGAAAGCCTGATAGTAAGGGAAAAACATTCTTAAAAGCAATAACTGGTCGTAGTCAGATCGAAATGCGTAAAAACAAGAAACGAATCCAGCCAATATTGTTTTTTAAAACTCAATAACTACGGTATCCGTTTGATAAAAAAATTCCCATTGGTTTCATTTACTACCAAAAAACTGACTTTCGTCAATTTGCTGATTTGCTCTGCTTGTTTATTATTGCTTTTGATAAAATCAGATAGATTAATTTGCAGCACTGGTTTTCTATTAAAGTTTCAACTTACAATGCGCTTAAAACTAATTTCTATATCTAGCTTTTGACACACTAAATTAAATTCCTTTTTTCCACCATTCCTTGACAAATCTAGCCTTTCTTTTAGCTTCTTTCCATTTTAAATTAAATTCCAATTTTAAATTCTTTTAGTTTTTACACGGGTAAAAATGAACGCTATTGACGAGCCTGGTGTGATCGAGACATCCAAATTAAAGCGGATTTTGAGGTCTAGAAATTATAAATGAATTGCTTGAAAAAGTTCAGCTCTTAATTGCAGAAATGGGTTTTATTTCATACGCTATGACTGAAATATGATGTTAACTCAATATAAGACTTATCTAGTTTAAAGCGGAAATGGTGCTCTCATTAACCCTTTAAACTTAAAACAATGAAAATTATCCAAAATTCAATTCAATTCCTCGCCCGTTACTGTAATTATGAACAGTAATATTTATTTAAATGAACATAATTTGAAATACAGTTAACATTGTTTGAACAAAGTTTCCAAATGCGTAAATTCAAAACTTGGAAACAGCTGAGATGCACTGAGACCCAATATACGGCATCACCTTAAGCCGCTAAAGAGAACAAATGCAATTTAATGCTTTTCACCAAGAAGGAATAGGAAATTATAAGGGGAAAAAGATTGTTTAAACCGTCTTGAAGATACCTAATCACTATCTGAATCATTGGCGCTGGATTCCTCTTTTGACGAAGCAGATTCTGCTGGCTTCTAAATGGTTTTACAAAATGGATATAGACTAAATCAATACCTGATTGCGATCTTCTTTGACTTCTTTAGTCTTCTTTTTTTCTTTGAGTTTTTCCAACGGCTCGTCTTCCGATTCAGATGAATCCGATGTCTCAACATATTCGCGAGATTTAGCTGCTTTTGAAGGAGATCTAAGGTTATAAATTAATGGAAACTTCTTAGATTAAACGTTACTTTGTGGTTGTTGTGTCTGTCGTCTTGGCTGCTTTAGCTGGTTTGTCGGGCTTGTCTGGTTTGTCAGTCTTTCCCGCGGCAGAGGTTGAACCGCCTCCATTTTTTCTCCATTCGCGCATTTCCTCATCGTAGCGTTCCTATAGCACTCCTCATTGATTCAGAAATTCACGCTGAAAATACCTTATCTTTACCGGCTTTTTCTTCCCAAGGACGTTTATCATTTTCACCCATTGCTTTCCACAGTTCACCACCACGTTTAGCTGTGTCAGCCACAGTATCGCCTTCCTAAAGAAAAAGCATCATTAAGTTATTCTGAAAAGTTCATTACTTTCTTGATTTCAGCTCGATTTTCGTTAAGCCATATCATGTAAGCAGTGGTTGCTCGTTTGGGAGCGTTAGGGTCCTTCTTTGCTCGCTTCTTTCGTCGGCCTTCTCCTGCTTCATCCTTGCTTTTCTTTTCCCTCTTCTTTTTCTCTTTCTTGACCTAAAACAATAGTTTTAAGCATGAAAAACTCGATGTCTTAAGGGTATTTTAATAGCTACCTTTTTCTGTGATCCATCGTCATTCTCGTCAATATCGCTTTCCTTGACTACATCAGAACCAGAAGAGTCCCATTCTTCAGTTGGTTCGCTCTCGCTTCCCTCCGAAGAATTCTGTTCCCTTTCTTTTCGGCGCTTAGCCAGGTCATCGTCAAGATCATAGTCTTCTAAAAGAATTTTTTGTCACTTTAGAACGCAACAATAAAGCGCAAAAACAATTAGCTAACCGTCTTCAGGATCTGACTCATCATCCACTGCCGCATTTCTCTCGGCTTCCCGATCTTTGCCCTCTTTTTTGACCTAAATTCATAGATTCAAGCTTTTTAAATCAAATTTTACATGTTCTTTGTATGGATCGTGCTCCTCATCACTGTCGGCAAACATATCCGTGTTACGCAAGTTTTCCTGAATCGTAAAAATATAGATACCGAGAAAGATCCATTACCACTTTCTTTGCGTTCCGAATACGAAGACTTTTTCCTTGAACATAGTCATAAAGTTTGCTGTATTCTTCCCTAAACAAGAATAACCAAATACGAGAGTTATATCATACTTTTCGACGGAGTTAAACACAAGATTTGTTCCACTCTTCATTTCGACTTCGAAATCAAAGGATCGGGTCGAAACATCTGATCGAGCAAAATGAACGGATGAAATCTAAAAAGCTTTTTGAAAGAGTTACCAGTAGACGGCTTACCTCATCAAAACGAATGTACATAGGAGGTTTATGAATGTAAAGGAATCCCTTTTCAAGAGGATACAAAAATCCTGACGTCTGCCGATGAGCGCAAACAATGACCGGAGTGCCACTGTGTCTGAAACAGCCAAATTTATTTAACTTTAGCATGACACTTACCCAACAAACTTTCCAGGAGTCGTAACCTTCATTCCAACCAAGACGCGGAACAACTTGCAAACAATCTCGTAAACCGGGCCCTCCAAGTTACGCTGGAGTTTGTCACCATATTGTTGTTTCAATTGGTCACTGAAAGTTTTGAAATCTATATGAATATTATTGCTAGCAAGCAAACTTTCAGAAAGCCATACTCTGTTAGCCCCAATTCGATTTCCATTTTATCCTCGCGAGCGAATTCAAAAACGAGGTAATGATAGCGTGTCTGTCCTTGGCGAATTGGTGGAGCCAGTGAGCACTAGAAACAAAATGTAGCCTTTAAAAACTAAGCGCCTTACCACAAAATACATATGTCGACCGTCTTTCTGTGGAACGAGAAACAAACGCTGAATCGTTTTGATTGGAATTTTGTAGTCGTACGTTTTTCCGTGAAGAGACAAATTGTTGGGATAGACTTTGATGTCGTAGCGACCACTAAATAACTCAATTCATCTGATGATCGAAAAAAATTACCGAGGAGTAGTACACAAAATTTGATTGAGTGTGGCAATTGCCTGACCAGAGTCCGTTTCAATACCCGCATAAGCCAGAACAGCTTTTCGAAATTCCTAAATTTTCTAGAAGTTGCACAAATTATCTAAACCTACCTCAACAGGATCAATATTATCATCTTCGTTAGTTGGGATGTGAAATCGCATTTCAATGAGAGCAACGGGACAATCATCATTCTGATGAAATTCTAGCACAGCTTCATTTTTGTTGGCAACCGCGTTAGAGACATTGGAAAGTGGAACCTACAACTACATTTTCATGAATTAATAAAAATAGCTCAACCTCAAAGCAAGGTTTTCCATCGACTGCAAACTCTATTGACTGTCCGTCCACGTTGCAGTCTCCATAGTTCCATCCTTTCAACGATAGATCGATTTTCTCAATTTCTCTATTCCAGCGGTTTTTCGAAAACCCATTGAGTTTTTCAAAATCCTGAACATTTAAAATTAGGGATAAGAAAGTGGCACAAACGGTCTCTTTGAATCCACCAATCCTGTATTTCTTTCCGTCTTGAAAAATGAACTTGATGCCATGGCGGTTTCCAAGTCGTTGCCATTTAATGTTCTGCAGGTCATTGGCATTCAAATTCAAAATATTCCCAGTGTTATCGTGGTGAAACTTGATGTTCTGTTCGGTTAATCGAAGCGAGCCCTTGTTCTGAAAAAGACAATACAACAGTCAAATACCAATGATACCAAGCTTCCCATCTCTTCGATAAACAATTCAAGAAAATCCGTTGAGTCGGCCATTTCTGAAATAAAGCCATAAAATCACTATTACTAACTGCAAGCAAGGCAAAAAGAAATAGACTGAATGGTTCTGCGAACTGAAGTTTTCGTAACCGCTCTTTGTTTAAAAGTAGCTAACCAAGATAGCATTCGACTACGGTAGAACATCCACAGGGTTTTAGTTTGATCTCACTATCACTATCTCACAATCGAAGACTTTTCGTTGATTTGCGAGAACCCTTCCAGCGAATGCAACGAAATTTTTGAGTGTATAAGACAAATAGTTCCCATTACATAATGAGTTACTTTCAAAGTAAATACATTTAAATATTTATCATGGATTCATAGAAATTCATTTAAACAGTACATGGAAAACACAGGCAAAGAATTTAAGAAAACAAGCATATACGCGGACACAGAATAGAAGGCAATCACTACAAAAAATATTTCATTGCTGGGTGCATCCGCGAGTTGTATTTCCAGGCGTTGAAGGTGCTCCACGCTGATCGTGGCATGACTGACCGGGGGTCTTCAACTTGGTTTCATTGGCAATCATCGTAGTTTTACTAAATTGTCAACGATGCACGTAAAAAGGCAGTACTCACTTTGATGGCGTGAGCGGAGTTGAGCCAAACCCTTCAATTGGCATTGTTTCGTTAACATTTGATGGCTCCGGACTTTCAAAATTTCGCGGTGATGCCGTCGAGGATGGTTTCTAAGCAAGTTCTATGGTGATCCAAAAGATTACACAAACCTGGTTTTCTTTTTGACTATCACACAGAGGTGTTAATGCCCGAGTTCCTTCTTTGATCACAGCTAATAAGCCAGGAGCATCGGTAGTTTTCAAAGGCTAAAATTTGTCTTGAAATATCTCGCAGAACCAACAGTAAACAGTACCTTGATGACACCGAGCTGTTGTTGGAGCTCCCTGATAGATGCTCGATACTTGCCTTCGAGATCATCAAATTCGTCGCATAAAATATTCAACCGTTCAATCTGAAAAGCGAAATTTTAATTTATTATTTGAAAGGTAACCTCAGCATTCTTTGCTTCAAGGGCAGCGTCAATGGCTTCAGCTTTTTGTTTAAATTCGTCACAATTTGCAACCAGTTGAAGGTTCAAGGCAGTCAGTGCTTGGATCTGTTTTTGATTTTCCACGAGTTCTTGGTTTCGCAGAGATAGCTAAATCAAAAGATAGTTTCGCCATTGAAAACGATTGACTTCTTGGTCCGTTTCCTCAACAATTTTGCTGCGTGCAGTTGTTGCTTCCTGGTGGAGACGAGCGTTTTCAGTGAGCAGCGTTGCATTTGCACTGCGAAGTTGCTCCAAAAGTTCATGTGACTCGGCTAGCTCTTTGTTGCGGAAATCAATCTAAAATAATATCAACTCATTGGATGAACATTTGACACTCATCTCAAATTATACCTCCATAGCCTTTGCTTCAAGAACAGCGTCAAAGGATTCGGCTTTTTGCTTGAATTCATCGTATTTTGAAGCCAATTGGAGATTGAAGGCTTGTAGCTGTTGTTGGCTTTCCAAAAGTGCCTGATTCCGCAACGACAACTAAAACAAAGATGAATTAATTTCTTGTTCAAAATCGACAACCTCTAACTCTTTTTCCTCAACAACTCTGGTATGTGCAATTGCTTCATCTTGTAGACGAGTATTTTCAGCGGCCAGTGTTGTATTTTCCTCGCGAAGTTGCTCCAAATGTTCTTTTGCCTCAGCCATTTCTTTGTCTCGAAGATTGATCTTAACAATACAAATGAAAATAATGAAATACATTCACATTATACCTCTACAGCCTTTGCTTCAATGGCAGCGTCAAAAGATGCAGCTTTTTGCTTGAGTTCATCACAATTTGCAATTAATTGAAGGTGCAAGGCATTCTGTTCTTGGAGTCGCTGTTGACTTTCAACAAGTTCTTGGTTGCGCAAAGACAGCTAAAGCAAAAGATAGCATTGCAACTCCAAATCGACAACCTCTAACTCTTTTTCCTCAACAACTCTGGTATGTGCAATTGCTTCATCTTGTAGACGAGTATTTTCAGCGGCCAGTGTTGTATTTTCCTTGCGAAGTTGCTCCAAATGTTCTTTTGCCTCAGCCATTTCTTTGTCTCGAAGATTGATCTTAACAATACAAATGAAAATAGTGAAATACATTCACATTATACCTCTATAGCCTTTGCTTCAATGGCAGCGTCAAAAGATGCAGCTTTTTGCTGGAGTTCATCACAATTTGCAATTAATTGAAGGTGTAAGGTGTTCAGTTCTTGAAATTGTTGTTGACTTTCAACAAGTTCTTGGTTGCGCAAAGACAGCTAAAGCAAAAGATGACCTCGCAATTAAAAAAAATAACCTCTAGACCCGTTTCTTCAACAACTCTGGTATGTGCAATTGCTTCATCTTGTAGACGAGTATTTTCAGCGGCCAGTGTTGTATTTTCCTTGCGAAGTTGTTCCAAATGTTCCTTTGCCTCAGCCATTTCTTTGTCTCGAAGATTGATCTTAACAATACAAATGAAAATAATGAAATACATTCACATTATACCTCTACAGCCTTTGCTTCAATGGCAGCGTCAAAAGATGCGGCTTTTTGCTTGAGTTCATCACAATTTGCAATTAATTGAAGGTGTAAGGCATTCTGTTCTTGAAATTGCTGTTGACTTTCAACAAGTTCTTGGTTGCGCAAAGACAGCTAAAACAAAAGATAATATTGCAACCCAAAAATAATAACCTCTAGCTCTCTTTCCTCAACAACTCTGCCGTGTGCAGTTGCTTCCTCGTGAAGACGAGTGTTTTCAGCGGCCAGTGTTGCATACGCATTGCGAAGCTGCTCCAAATCCTCTTGTGCCTTGGTCAAATCCTTGCCGCGGATAGTCAACTGAAAAAAAACATAGCTTAGATTAAAATAATTAATCGACAAACCTCTTCATTTAAAGACATGCACTCCTGTTTCGCACCATCAAGTTCTTTTGCAAGGTCATTGAGTGGCCCGTTAGCTTCTTTTATGGCTTGAACCAGAGACGGCGTCTAAATAAAATTTTCCAATATTGCGTAAGAAAAAGGTTTACCTCATCTTCGACGAGTTTCAATTTGTCAAGACGCAAATCTTGCTCCATCAAGTTTTCTTTCAAGCGATGGTTGTTTGAGCGCAGATCTTCGCTTAGCACTCGCTCCTCCTCAAGCTTCTTCTTTGTATGCTCGAGTTCAACTTTGATAGCGCATAACTGTAAAATTGAAGTAAGGCGCTTATGGAAAGAAACGTTTACCTCCTCTTCCCTGGCTTTAATTGTCGCCTCCAGTTCGTGAACTTGTTCGTCATTGATGGCGTGTTCCTTTTCCATGAACGAAATCCTTAAAAAGTCATAAAAAAAAATTTAAAAACAAGCATACATTGAGTCAGAATACTTGAGATGCTTTTTGCGGCTACCGTCAGCGTCTCCATGTTCAATATCGTCGTCCTCGAGAAGCGTATCACTGCTATCGGTGCTATCAATGCTAAAAGCTCAATATCAATGCTTTTGAAACCATCGAACCCGGCGTTGGATCCATCAGTTTCGCTCACTTTCAGAAGGATTGGAGACCATTGAAACGGCAGACCGACGGGAGCTTTGGCGAAGAGATCGAGAGTTTTGTTCTAAAATAAAAACCATTTGCGAAACAGCAATTACCAATTACGGCAAGTTTAAATTACCGATGGTAATTTAAACTTACCATCGGTTGAAGCGAAATGTCCATATCAGCCCCCTGCGTCTCGTTGACTTGTCGTTCTTCTGCGTCGCCCACCAATGCAGTGGCATCAAGATTGGTGTCGCCAGTCATCTAAAAAAGACAGAATTACACTAGAATTACACCAACAAACCTTCTTTGTTGGCTGCCTAGAGACTGGAGTCGACGGTTCGCTGACAATGCTTGCTTCCGCGGTGACATCGGCCTGGAACTGCGTCTCGTTCATGGTAGTGGCATCCAGATTGTTGTCGCCAGTCATCTAAAAACGGTAAATGGTTTATCATTAAAAACAACTAGCTACCTTTTTGGTTGGTCGCCTAGAAGCCGGAGATGCGGCCGTGAGTGGCGAAACCTCATTGAGTCGCTTCAAAGAGCTATCCATACTAAAATAAAGTTAAAGTTAAATTTTTAACGTTATTTGTTATTATAACTACGAAGAGAGGTTTCAAAAAATGAATAGGCGCCATATGGGACCGTAAGAGTGGTGCTTGTCGGACAGAAACACGGTTGTCTTCAAAAAGCAAAAAAGGTAACGTAAATTAGAGTCTGACAAACGCGAAGCTCACGTAAAATTTCAAACGTTTTGCTTACAGCCATAAAATAAAAAGCGGATTAAAAATCGTGGGAAGAGATTTGTACAAGCGATGTACTCCATTTAGCAAAAATTGAGAGGGGGGGAGTCACCGCGCTGAAATCAGATAAAAATTTGTATAAATTTTTGATACAGTACTCGTATTCTGTCTGGACTGCGGTAGACAGAAAATTCCAACTTTTAGGTAAGAAAGTAGCCTAAATACCTAAGAAAATACAACTCTTTTCGGGAAAATTTGCAAATTAATTTTCTTTCTGAGGTTTTATACAGCGTGACTTAAGTGGATGATTAAACCTGAGTTCTATAACCCAAAACCTTTATAAGATGCGTCATCCACTCTGATGTGTGGCGAGCCTATGCAGATGTCTTGTTGTTTCCCCAAGCGTACCGTCATTTTACTTGTTAACCATCAACTCCGTTACCGTTAGATTTACAGATCACACACACAGAACGTTGAGTCGATGTGGTCAAAAAAATCGGCTCAAAAAAAAATGCTGAAGAACAAGCACGGCATCAACAACGGCATCAGCGACAACGATCGACATGCAGTTTACCTCGATGAGTTTCAATGGCGCCAGCAGATCCTTGATGACCCGTTCTATCACTTCTGGTCACGAATACAACAGTTGTACCCTTGCGAATAAGGATGAAAACCTAAAACCTCCAATCCAACGGCCCTCTTTAGGGACACAAATCAGTTCCAAAACAAAAAATGTTCAGAATCAAAGAAAATGAATTTGAAAACTTTGAAAAAATTGCAGTTTCTCAGTAAAAACGCAAAAATCGAATTTTGGCATGGCGATTTTCGGATTATATGCAAAAAGTCCCCCCCCCCCCCCTCAACTTTATTAGTGCCAAAAGTTGTAGCTTCGGCCAAATTCGAGCATTCGTAGTTTTCTGCTTTTTAATAAACTCTTCTTGATGAAGAGCTTAACACAATATGCAACACACAATTTCGCCCATGAAGAATCCTATAGAAATCTTTATCGATAAAACAAAAAATGCATTCCCTTAACACAAATATCATAACGATGAAAGCGCGTTTAGATTTTTAAGTACGATTAATTCGGAAACATTCCAATTGTCATGTTGAATCACTCATACTCCTCGTCCAGGAACGAAATCGTATTACCCTCGTTATTCTTCAACCATCGACGATAACGCTTGTACCTAGAGAAAACAAGACTCTTTTTCATCGAATGGACCTTACTTTCCGCTTTTCGCCAATTTTTCTCGCTCTTCTTGGTCTTTTTCCTTTTTCCAAACGTTGAACTTTTCTTTTTTCCACAATTCATTCTCGAGCATTTCTTCATGTTCCACATCAGTCAAACACTAAATAATACGGTGATTTTATAGTCCTAACACAACTCACGGCAAACTGTCCTTCACCCATTCCCATATTTTTGCGGATCAAGTATAATTTGGCTTCCGTATCATATTCTTCCAAT
Organism: Mesorhabditis belari; assembly: GCA_958450365.1. Lineage (NCBI taxonomy): Eukaryota > Metazoa > Nematoda > Chromadorea > Rhabditida > Rhabditidae > Mesorhabditis > Mesorhabditis belari. The sequence goes on along the minus strand of CAUEEP010000727.1, from coordinate 2,516,921 downwards.
CGTAGCCAATATTTGAAACACCATTTCGCATACCTTAAATCCAGAGGTTTGAATTGAATTTATATTGAAAAGAATCACCAGATACTGTAGTGGTAGGTTGTGAGTGGAAGTTTAACAATGTGCCAAATAAGAGTGTCGTAAATCGATTCACGTTTGTAACCGCCACTAAAGTTTATTTTTCATCTTTCATCCTCAAAATCTCCTACCGGACATCCATGTTTTCTTCGATTATTTTCCTTATCGCCATTTCGTTATCTCGACCTTTGATCTTCTTGAGCTTTCCATTCTGAAGACAAACAAATTTAAAGAAAAAAAATATGTTAGTGATACCTTTTCTTGGTCTAATTCTCCTCTTTTTATTCCTTCAGCGATAGCTTGATTTCGGAATTTTCCCACAGTTAGTGCATAACCTAGCGCTTCGGCATATTTACTTTTTGCTGACCAGTACTAAAATCGTCTTTCAAAAACTTTTAACTTAAACTCAAACCTGAAAAATCGAAATAGCAACAATTGTGCCGAGAATCACCAAACGAACATCAACTTTTGGAGCCACGCGTCTCCTAAAATAAAACTAATATTTTGCTTACAATTAGTTCATTGACAATTTGAACAAAGAAAATTAATTACCTCTAGTTTGATATTTTAATTAATTTAATTACCTGTAGTATTGATAGTAGTTATAGAAGCGTTCTTCGGGATGATCCAAATAATAATTATATTCTTCTCGAACTTCATCATCTTTTAAAGTTTCATAGGCGGTGGCAATCAAACGAAATTTCGCTTCTGCCTCTTCTTTCAATTTCTAAATTTTTTTAAATTATGCATGATGTAAAATTTTACCGGATCCGTCGTTCTAACACGATCAGGATGGTGCTTTTTCGCAGCTGTTCTGTACAACTTCGATAAAGTGGCTTTGTCGAACTCATCGCGATTAACATTCAATACTAAATAAAGTTTAATTAAATCTTTACCATTAAACGCTTACCATCATAACAATTTTCAAGACCACAATATAATTCTTCAGCAAAGCCAACGCATTTAACTTGAATACTCAGAAATGCGAGAAGGAAGAAAAGCCGTAGCACCAGCCGAAGCATCCAGTCAAACTAAAAGATAAATATTAATCTTGGTAGATCACATTATTTGAGAAACAAAAAAGAATCCAAAAAGTCAAGCTGCCTAAAAATCGAAAAGATTCAGGATGGGGAGTCGGCAGCGTTTCACTTAAAGAAAAAAAAACGGGAAATCGGGGGGACGATCCGCGCCCGATTGAGAGGAGACAGTTACGAAAAGAAAAAAGAGGAAAGAGATGGTGACAGGAAAGACAAGAAAGGAAAGATTCCACCTCACACATAAAAAGGAAGGGGGAAAAGGGAGCAACGATGGTATTAGAGAAAAATAAAGACGACATCAGATCTTCGATTCGCCCCAGCTTCGGTCACCGCGCAGCATGGTTTTAATCAAATCGAGCAATCAAGAGTAGAAATGTAGAGCTTTAATATATTGTTGACTGGCAGAGAGGCAAAAAAAACACCGTACACAAGAAAGGAGAAAATGCGGGTTATAAAAAAATTTAATTAAATGTTAAATGTTAAAGTTTAAATGGAAGTTTAGTTTTTAAATCCAAGTTAGCACAAATCCTACGGATTTTGCAACATTCTCATCATGGGATTTTACATTTTCGTGCAAGTTTTCGTCTGTTTGGGTAAGATTTTTGCAACTACCTAACACGCACCAAAATTTTCCCCGAATCGTTCAAATTTCCTGTGCTAATTTCCCCTCTCTGCATTGGTGCCCTCTCTTTTGCCCCCCGGTTTCTCGTCTATTTTGTTTGATGGATGCCACGTTCTGCGCCCCCGCCCGGTGTCTCTTGAAGCCACGTGTACAACAAAAGAAGACAAGCATCGGCCCTTTTTCCTCATATTTATAATCCTAGACAATTTATCGAATGTTGTTAAATGAATTAGTAAAATTCCTCGTTGTTTTAACAAGATAAAAATTTAAACATTAAGACTTTACATAATTTTTTTTCTTTTTTGCGTACTTTTGTTTCAAAGCAAAGCTGAATTAATTTCAAAAACAGTAATTTAGGGAGGCTTTTCTCGACATGAAGGCTTTGATTCTCGTCGGCGGCTATGGGACAAGATTGAGGCCACTCACCATCACGCAGCCAAAGCCTCTTGTACAATTTGCCAACAAGCCGATGATGTTGCATCAGGCATTTTTTTATTTTTTTTTGCTCAACATTATGTTAAATTTTTAGATGGTAGCCCTTGCCAAGGTTGGAGTCACAACGCTGGTGTTAGCTGTCAGGTTATACTTTTATTTTTAGCTAAAAAAAATTTTTTTAGTTATCGAGCCGATGACTTGGAGAGAGAAATTAGCGGATATGCGGAAAATCTCGGAATGAAGATTCACTTTTCTTTGGAAGAAGAGCCTTTGGGCACAGCCGGCCCTCTCGCACTTGCTCGGTCAGTTCATTGTTTTAATGAATTCATCAAATATTTAGGAAGAACAAGTTTCTGGATGGAGATGAGCCATTTTTCGTGTTGAACTCGGACGTGATCTGCGATTTTCCTTTCCGACAGATGATTGAATTCCATCACAAACACGGAGGCGAAGGAACGATTGCCGTTACGGAAGTTTGTAATTTTGTTAATAACATGAAAGATAATATTTTCTCTTTAAGGTTAGCGAGCCTTCAAAGTATGGAGTTGTTGTGTTCGATGATGAAACTGGCAGCATAAGAGCTTTTGTCGAGAAGCCTCAAGGTTCCTATTTATTCTGTATTTAAAAATTCGTAAATTTAGAATATGTTTCAAACAAAATTAACGCTGGACTCTATTTCTTCAACCCAGCGATCCTCAATCGTATCCCATTGAAGCCGACAAGTATCGAGAAAGAGGTAGTTTTGATTTTCTTATTGAGGCATTTAACTTTCTCAATAGGTTTTCCCAAACATGGCCAGTGAGAAAAAGCTTTTCGCTTATGTTCTTCCAGGATTTTGGATGGACGTGGGACAACCCAAGGACTTCTTGATTGGTAGACTATTCCTGTGGGCTCATTTTACAAACTTTTAGGGACAACGTTGTTCCTGAAGCACAAGCGTGAAACTGCATCCGACGAGCTTGCATCTGGAGAATATATTCAGGTTTTTTTCGTAAAAAAATCAATAAATTATTTGTTTATTTAGGGAGACGTTTTGATAGATGAAACGGCGACAATTGGCGCAAATTGTAAAATCGGGCCAAACGTTGTAAGTTATTTTTTTCTTTAGTGTAATTATACTTTGAATTGTGCAATACATCTATGCTTTTCATTCCTTAATTAATTGTTATTTTTTTTTCTAGGTTATCGGCTCGAATGTGAAAGTTGAAGATGGTGTTTGTTTGAGGGAGTGCACAATTCTGACCGGCTCCGTTGTGAAAACGCATTCGTGGATAAACAAAAGCATTATTGGACGAAAGTGCTCAATTGGTAGGGTTTTGTGTTTGGGGATTTTTTTCAAATTGAATATTTCAGGTAGATGGGTGCGAATCGAAAACAATAGTGTCCTTGGAGAAGATGTTGTTGTGAACGATGAACTTTACCTCAACGGAGCACAAGTTCTTCCACATAAAGCCATCTCGGTTAACGTTTCACAGCCTGACATTATTATGTAAATTATTGTTACACTAATTGATCCTTTTTAGAAACTTATATAGATTTCACTCTGGTTTTAGCTTTATTTTTGATGCAATTTAACGATCCTCTAGCTCTCAAATCACCAAAAATTGTTGGTTGATTTATTTTGAATTTTCCCGATCTATTTCACTTTACTATTTTGCCATGGTCACCCTCTTTTGTGATTTCCTGCCGCCTTTATTTGCCTGTGATTGTTCCACCCATCATTGTGTAATTTAATAATTTATTTGATTGCAACATTAATAAACAATTTGAACACTGACAGATACTTGAAAGAGAACTATCTGATGCGTCGTACAATGGTAAGAATTGCATCGAGAAAATTTTTGCAAACAATGGCTTGCCTTTTCGATATTTATTGCAGCAGATCGAAACCACACCATAAACTACAAGAAATTACCACATATAATCCCAACTCATTCAACAGTCGAGTGTTGTGTTTATTTTTAGTTCTTAATTTAATTTTAAAGTTTGCTTCTGTAAGATGAGCGACGAGGAATTGAATGTGGAAAGCCCTCTACCAGAAAATAAAGAGAACTGGCTTGATATTGATGATTCGACGTCACTACCGTCCATTTCACTTGATGAAGCTCTATTGCAGGTGAGTATAATCAAGAAACAACACAAAATTCCCTATTAGCTTGATCAACTCGACGACACATTGATCCTCGGATTGCCGGGAACAGCTGAAGAAGAATCAATCTTGGATGGAGGAGCAGCTTCATTTAGTGGCCATTCACATCAACACCATAAAGAACCATCGACACCGATCAGATATACGATAAATTGTCCGATCGCCTGGAGGAAAGTCGGTAGGCAACTTTGGGAGTTGTTGATTGGATCTTGAAGTAGAATTATATTTGTTATAATAAATCGTTTCAAAAAATATCAAAGCTATTTAGAATCAATCTCCCATCAAATCACGAATTCCGAGCAAAAAATCGGACGTCCAAAAGCGGTGGCTTCCAACGGCAATCGTTTAGCGGTGATCACATCGAAAGGAGCATTGCTCATTTTCGAGGAATCGGTGAGTGCAAAGAATTTGAGATACCGTAAATACTCTAATAGAACGCCACCTCCATAATGACGGGTGTACAGTCGCGTAGTCTAACTTTGAACGTCCCATTCTCCGCGCTGCTTTATGCTACAGTGTGCGCTTGGGTGTCAAATGATAGCTCTTGAAATCTTGTATTTTTTGGTACCAAAAGTGTAGTTGGGAAAAACCTAGGAGCTGAAAAAAGAAAGATTTTCTAAAAAGAAGTAGACTACGCAACTGTACGAGCGGGTGGCATTCTATTAGAGTATCTACGGTAGCTCTAGTATGACAAGTTTTCAGACAGAACGATTGCTCCGTTTGACATTTGGTAATTCTGAACTTGGTGCAGCGGCTTGTGTCACATTCTCGGATGATGGGAGCCATATAGCGATTGGCTACAGTAAAGGAGGTGTTAAGGTGGGAGGAGAAGGGAGAAAGTTTTGACTAGTCTAAAATAATCTCCTCCTTTTCATGTAATTTTTACCCAATCCAGATTGTTAACGCAAGTTCCGGTTCAACGATTGCCACAATTCACGAGGCAGGCCAAGGAGGCAAAGGGGTTCTGCAGATCATCTTTCTGACTAGGTTTTGTGAAGATACTCTCTTAATTCACTCAAGAATATATCATAGTTTAAATTTTCAGACAAAAAACGATTCTCGTTTTGGACAGTGGTGGATCAGTTTTCGAGATTCGAGTCCGAAAAAATCTCACCGGAAAATCAAAAGAACAAGTAAGGGGAGCTAGAAAAAATCCCAACAATTTCCCAGGTGGTTTGTGTGTTCTCGGGTTGCAACGGGGAAGTGGTGTTGATGCGCTATGTTCGGCCACATCAAATCCTCATCTTGGTCACTCTCACAAAAGTATGCAAGGAGATTTACATAAAAAAATTCTTTCACTTTCAGATTCTAATCGTTTCGACGAATCATGGTGGCTCGGTGATGAACTCGATTCCCCTACAAGGTCCACCGAATGTTCCACCGTTGTGCGACTTTTTCGTGAGTCAAGTAAGTTCCTCTGTTTTCATTTTTTTTTCAAAAAGGTATCTGTTTTCAAAAAACTACCGTAATCAGGCTACCAATTTGCATTCAATCAGCCCGATTTTGATGCGATTCGATGAGGAATCGATGAAACCAGTTTGGCTTGAATGTAAATAAACTACCGTATTTCTTCGAATAGAAGACCGGGTAAAGAGTATCATCGCGTACTCCTGCGTAGCAGCCCTTTTTAAAATTTCTTTTCTGCATAAAAGCTTTCAATCAAGTGCTATAGAGCTGGAAAATGGCTCAAAAATACCACATGAGCTAACAGATTTTTGAGCCATTTTTCAGCTCTATAGCACTTCATTGAAAGCTTTTATGCAGAAAAGAAATTTTAAAAAGGGCTGCTACGCAGGAGTACGCGATGATACTCTCTTTACCCGGTCTTCTATTCGAAGAAATACGGTAAATAAACTATTTACGGTAGTTTCCACAAATAGATGCCTTTTAGAGGGGAAACTCTTATGAAATCTATGAATTAAATCCTAAAATAAATATTTCAGGATTCAAAAATCGTGAAACTTTGTGCAATTCGGGGTCGCCATTTATCTCTCTACCATTTGTTTCCGCGACGTTTCCAGCAAAAACGCGGTCGTTTCGCGGAACTCATTTCAACCATTGAGGTGAAATTAAATGACTACAAAATAGGTTTCATCTCCATTTAGCCATTGTATTTTGATCTGCAATTGAGATAAGCAACTCCGCTCAAAAAAAAACATCAAAAGATTTAGGTGCCGCTGGACTTGTTGGGATTGTCGTTTTTGAGCGAGGCTTTCATTTGGGGTGTCGATTCGAAAGAACAAGTTGGAGTGATCGATTTGAACAACAAAGGATGGTTACCACTCTCATCTACACAAACGCCTCTACAACTCGTTTATGCAACATCGGATTTTAAGGTACGCAGAAGGAATAGGCAGAGATGAGTGAATTCTTCGGGAACTGAAGCAATGCTTAGTACATTTAATATCCAAGAATGGAGCAAAATTTTCGTTCAGAGCAAGTAAATTGTCCAAAGTTGGTTACACAAAAAACAGGGCTTACAGATATCTAGAATCTAAACCCAGTTCAATGCAACTTCCAGGGTCTTGCCACTGGGGCTAATGTCTCAGCAGCTCTTTGTTGTCTAGCTGAAACTGTCTGCTATCCGGCCATCACAGCACAGAATGGGATCGTTTTCGTTTTGGGTGAATTTTCTTGAAGATTTCTTCTGATTTCTAGACTTTTAGGCGTCTTCTTGTATCGTTTCAAAATCTTGAATGAACTCGAGATTATCGAGAGTTTTCAAGAAAGGTTTGAGGATAGCATAGAAATTGAAATCTATTCGAATTCAGGAAAGATTTCGGTTCGGCCGCTTTGTATTCCCTCGATTTGGCAAAGGGGAAATTTCATTCACAAATGCAGAATGTCCAGTAAGAAAGTAAAATATGGATAGAATAAATGCAAATTTTTTTAAAGGGCTAAAGTGAAGGGGAGAATGGCGGGCATTTTGAGTAATCTCCTCGATTGGACTCTCGATGGGATGCCGAATGGAAAAGTCTCGGATCTCGTTGTTCATTATAAGGTTGGTGAAAAAGGATTGAAATATCTGTAAATCATTAATTGAATTCAGAAAAACATTGAAATTTTGTTGCGAGTGTGTCATCAAGGAGATTATATGCCATTTTTCTATACAAGGGCATATCCAAGGTTTGTGAGTTGAAAAGAGTTTCGATCTAAAGCCAAATTTGTTGCCAAGTTCAAATTTAAGGCTACAGTAGGCTTGGAAATAAAAGTCACAAGTTGGATTGTTCAAAAAAAGAATTCTGTTTACAAGGACGCGCCCTGACGTCCTGAGGTCGCGTCCGGACGGAATATCGTACCCTAGATCATTTAAAATGCAAATTTTATTGTGTTTAGACAATAGAAGAGTCACAAAATGCGGTATTTCAAAAGGATTCAGACTCGAGGCCGATTCCCTCGCAAGAGCCGTAATGTTCGATCTTTTGGATGAAGCCGTCCTCGACGGAGCTCTCGTCGATCCCCCGCCAACGCTTGTCGCCGATTATCTCATAAATCTTCTCCATGAAGGTAGCCATCATCAACGAAAATAGTTTCACCAGTACTCAGGTCACTTCTCACAACTTCAAGCTGCCACCATGAGACTACCAATCTATTCAATTGATATACACTGGGTAACAATGATTTCTGAATATCTCTCGATCATTCCCCAATTAGGTGATGTCGACATGTCGTCAAAATCAACTATACGATGGAATAATTCACATTTCGAATAAAGCGCTTTTTGATTTTATTGGACCATTGGAGGTATACAGCAACCACAATAAACCAATTTAATCAATTGGAATTTAGGAAATGTTTGCAAACATTGCAGAGTTCTCTGATCGAGATCTTCGATCCGATAGTGAAATTGAAGTAAGTTCGAATTGAAATCCAAACTTAAGAATATTCAGATTGGAAACAAATTGTTGTTGTATTTGCACTGTTGTCTAGCTGGTCGAGCGTATCCATTTGGCGAGCTACCATCTCATTTAGTCGACACAGTGCCTATCGAGGTTAGTTTTTCACTTTACTGTATATCATACAATGTGCACGCGTTAAATGTGTTTATTCAATCAGCCATACATCTCACAATGAGATCGAGTTATTAATTTCGGTAGCATTCACTCGTTGCTGGAGCGAGCAGTACGGACATCACTGCACACGGCGGCAGCTGCACTAAAATCATAGCTTTTCTATTGCGTAAAGAAAAACGAATCCAAACCGCTTATCAGAAGAGGGAGTGCGCACAAGTTGAGATGGATTCACGATCTCGTGGACACTATCCTCACCCTGTCTAAAGACACAAAATATTGTCTGTTTCCACATACAAAATACTTACACAGGAAGAAGAATCACATTTGTCGGAGCCACGATTTGATCGTTGGCAGGGGCCGTCGATGCATCAGGAATTGAAGATGGGCTAAACGTAGAAATTTAAAACAAAGCATTCAAATAAAAATTACCGTCCAGTGTGAACCGAGCTGTTGGAACGAGTGCGGGCAGTGTTGGCGGGAGTGGAGGCAGGTGAACAGGCAGTATTGATTGATGGAGAACGGCTTGCGAGACGAGCAGTCTTCACTGAAGAATCCGATGAGAGACGTCCACGAGCATTCTGAGATGGAGATTGGCTGATGGGGCGTGAAGGACGAGAAGCAGACAGCGATGCATTTGAAGAAGTACGAGCGGTCCGCATAGATGGAGAAGTTGCCGGGGCGAAGGAGAGCTTGCGGAAATCACTAAAGAATCAAAGAGTTTACAAAAGCATAATCTAATTTACCTGTTCGATCGAGCGGTGTTAATTGGCGTACGATAGGCAGAACGGGCGGTTCGGAGATTGCTTAAAAGTACAACCATTAGAATCCGGAGAATCATTGCCATTTACTTAGTTTTTCTATTCAAAAGTTACCTGTTAGATCGAGCCGTATTGACTGGAGTACGACTTACAGAACGAGCAGTCCTAACCGAGGGTTGGCTAGGCATACGAGGAGCCGACCCGATTTCACCACGTTCTCTAGTGCGAACATCACTAAACTCAAAATTAGAGTAAAAAGCATGGTACGACAATACCTGCGTGAACGGGCAGTATTAAATGGGCCAAGTTCTGCGGTGCAAAGCGAATTGGAACTAAATAATTTGTACATAGGTAGCGACAAAGATAAACCTGCCACTTCGACCAGCACGAGCGGAATTTCCACGATTTGAGCTAAACAAAGTACAAATTATTAAAAATGAGTCAATCTAACTGGGCAGTATGAACAGATGAACTACGAGCAGCAGAGGGATGAGCGCGAAGATTGACGTCACGAGTACGGCTTGCACAACGGGCGATATGGAGATTGCTGGCATTGCTTAAAAAATAAGATATCATAAAACAATTGGAACCATTTCAATGACCAAACATAACTCTTCTATTCTAGTCTCTCAAAACTTACCTGTTAGATCGGGTCGTATTGATGAGAGTACGACTTGCAGAACGAGCAGTCATGACCGAGCGTTGATTGGGTGTACGAGGAGCGGACCGGATTTTACCGCGACCATCTGTGCGAGAACCACTAAGGCAAAATTGAATTACGCAAAGTTTTAAACTGTAATGTACCTGCGTCGGCGAGCCGTGTGAACCGATGAACTTCGAGCAGCAGAATGAGCCGTATGAATATCACTAAAGTTAAAATTAAACACCCAATCAATGCAATAAAATTAAACCAAAGAGTTCGAGCAGTGTGCAGAGCAGCGTCCGAATCGTACGCGGCCGTTTGAAGCCATGTAGCTGAAGGATTTTCGGCTGTTATGAGGCTCAATTCGGAAAAAAATGGAGCAGCAGTTGTAGTATATTGTGATGGACCTATTCTACATTTGCCAAGTTTAAGGAATTGTTTCTAACCTGTTCCTTCGACAAGACAAGCCAGAGCAAAAGCTTCCTGTTCTCCAAGAGTAAAACGACCATTCAAAACTTCAGTCTAAAATATAGAAACAGTATGAAGAACAGTCAAAAACATTTACCATAAGTCCTCTAGCCAGAGATTTTATCATTTCTTGGGGCAAAAGTCGCTCCAAAATGTCCATTGGCACCGAGAAACCGAGGGGCTTTGTGAAAATCTAAAATGAATCCACTGACAAAACAAATATCGATAAAAACACAACTCTGCTTCCGATTGTTCGACAAGTATTGACTCCTTCTTCGGGTTGATCAGAGGAGTTAACGCTTCGTGCAGTTTTCAAAGCAGCCTCTTCCTAAAATGTCAAAGTTATGTCAAAGTTGCAAATATATACATTGTCCACATAGTAAAGGTGACCATCGATGAGAGTTGGAGTGTAGATGTGATTTCCGAGAGAAGCGGCCAATCCCCTCAACTGAGCACCGCGGACAGGCAAGCCAGATACGCGACGGCGAGCAATGATCTGAATGCAAACGTCATGAGAAGCATTGATGTCATTTATAAAAATGTCTCCCCTCGAAAAACTTAACGCAACTAACCTCGGGTTCGTTGGCCTTATTGAGATCATCACGGAAATAAGAGGATGGAGTTCGACGAAGACGATTCTCGATAATTTGGCGTTCCTGTTCGATTTCAGCCTGATTGAGGCCCGTGTTCAGCAAGTAGTCGCTCGGCACACGGGGAATCTGTTCTAAAATAAAAAGATTGGTAAATTGATCACAAAAGCTAAAGCCTACACTTGCAAAGATTCCGCGTAAATTTAAATTGAGCTTAAGATTTAGCTATAAACGGTTACAAAACAATGAATGACCTTGAAAAGTCGGGTTCTCCTCGAAGCAATAAGTTGAGATGACGGGCCGAATATTTGATGAAGTCATTGTTATGGACTAAATGTATTAAAATTAACAATAGGAATTTAAAAAATAGAAAAAATGGAAAATTAAAAGAAAATTACCTGTTGAAAAGTGAGAGACATCGCAACGGCAAACAATAACAATGAGAAATTTAAAGCCGTCGCTTTATACGAAAAGGTTAAGTGCAAATTATCGACGAATAAATGGTAATTTATGTGAAGATTCAAATTATTGGGAATAGCTAGCCTAGTTTTGAATGAATATTTTAAAGGAATGCATAAAAATGATCAAGATCAACGTTTGCTTTAAAGGTGTTTCGCTGTGTGACATCACTTCATGGGAAAGATGGGCTCACTTCACAAGAAAGATATCCATATCTACGTCAACTACTCAAATTCGATGCACAACAGGTTTTTTAACAAACTTTATCAATCAAGAGAGAATCTATTTTCCATTTTCAGTTTTTCCATGTGATTTGTACTTGTGCTGATGCGAAGATTTTCACAACAGAGTGTCGATTACAACGGCTGCTTGATGTATGCCAGAAAATATAACCTCAAGCTTTCAAACTTTCTCAGATCCTTTGCACGATTTGTGTGGAAACATCGAATGAGCGAACCTTGTCTCAACTCGTCCAATGTGTCTCTCATTTGGCCATTCACGTGCGTCTCCTACCGCAAGGACCACTTCTAGAAGATGTAACCTATTTGTTTTTGTGCTCTCAAACGCACCCTATCTGGCGCACTCAATTCTTCAAATTTCTCCATCATTCCGCAAGGAATTTGAAGAATCAAGTACGCTAGAAGGGATGTGTTTCCAAGCAAATGGAAATCAATTGAAATTTAGGTGATCAACACCCTTCTGTTGACTCCAAATCTCTCAGAAAACTCGGAAATGAGTGTCGTCGAATTGTTCAGATCAATGCCCGATCTATCACTTCAAAGACCCCTTCAATTGGCTCAAAGAAATCCAATCAAGTATGAAGTGTTGGACTTTGTTAAAAATACATGAACCTTATGGTTCTCGGTAAACTTTCGGTACCTGGTGCACTGAATTCCAGTTGGAAATTGGGTACCAGACCGGAACTTTGACAACAAACTCTTGATATCTGGCACACTAGATCCAATAAAGTTGTCTGGTAATTATGAATTCAATGCACCAGATAGTGAAAGTTTACATGTACGTTTACGCCAGCAAAGTTCTAGTTCAAGTGAATCCTTTTTTTATCTGAAATTGTTTGCAGGACTAAGATCTGTACATACATCTTGATCACAGAACGTCGTTTTATTGAACTCATCAAATGTTTCTTCGAGAATGCGATTGCTGCGGTAGACTATACAGTAACCTATACGATTTCTAAACTGTATTAGAGAAAACATACAGTACTCATCTAGTCTCTAGCTTTTTATCTAATCAATTAACTTTTTGTTTACCTTGTTTTCATTCTGTGAAAGAAGATATACAAAATTAGGTGGATTTCATTTAAACCAAGGCAAAATTACGGTAGCTTTTAGAAGTTATTCAGTGGGATAACTATTCAGTTGGATTACTGTACTTTCGAATATTGACGCAAAAACTCTTTTCAGCGTGAAGTCTTCTCATTGATTTCTCAAATTCTTCAACTAAATCTTTCACCGATAGAATTCAAAGAAGTGAATGAATATCTGAAAGAAAACATTATGGTAACATATAGAATGAATCGTTGATATTAATTCTTCTAGGCCTTAACCCTTCTTTCCCCAAAAGAGACGTCCCTCCTCGTGATCGATCATTTCCCTTCATATCTCTCCTCGATTCGTCCGATTCCCGGTTTTTCCATTGACGATTCTCTCAAACATTTCCCGTTACTCAGAGAATCTTTTGGGATACGGTAAGTGGCTCAACGAAGAGAAAAATTACCGTAATCTTTGCAGAACTGATCTAGAATTAATTTTAAGTTATTTTTAATTTTTTGAAAGCACAAAAAATAGCCTTTCAGAAAAGATCGAAATGAGCATTTCTTGACAGGCGATGATGAGCTAGATGAAGAGCTTTTCACAATAACTTTTCACGGTTTTGTTCATTTTTCAAAAAGCGAAGCAGACAAGAAAGATCTTGATGAAATATTGACGGTAATTAAATGAATTACTCAACTTATAGAAAAGGAACGATTTCAGGAATTCCTCCAATATTGGTTGCCATTTGGATCAAAAACGGATCGCTGTCTGAATATCGCCTCGTCAGCGGTCAGAGAATTGTTAAAAGTTGAAATTATTGTTTAAATCTATAAATAATATGAAATTTTTGAATTTAAAATTCCAGGAACTGACAGAAACCTGTGTTCTACTTTTGGAAAGTCGCGGTTTTCACGAAAGAGCCTTTCATTTATTGAAAGAAAAATTGATTGATGAGACATCAAAAGGAGAATTTGATGAAGAAAAGCTTTGTGGGTTTTATGAATATCTTCAATTCTTTAAGCTTTAAGTTCAGTTTTCGAAAAAATTAGTCTAGAGGAGTCTAGAGGTACTTCTAGTCCTTTTAAGCAGATGAGTATTGTCGTTTAAAGCCGACTTTTTTTATTTTTTTGGCTACGGCTAGCTAGCTCATCTTTTAGAAAATAGTTTAAAGTAGAGTTAAGTGAATTTCCCACAAAAAGTAACTGGTTTACGGTAGCTTTCCTCAAGGATTATGGTAGCTTTTCTCAAGGTTTACGGTAGGCTTTCTCAAGGTTTACGATAGCTTTTCTCAAGGTTTACAGTAGCTCTTCCCCAAGCAACCTTTTAGAAACTCTTTACTTATTTCCACTTGCAGTATCATCAATCGATCGTTGCGTTCAATTCAGCGTCTCACATCGAGACGAGGCACAAAATGGCGGATGGATGAGCTCTCTTTTTGAGCATGTCATCACCTTGAATCAAAATGTCAACAACAATACCAATCTTGGTAATATTTTCAATAGGGTTTTTATTTCCAATAGGGTCCATTCGCAGGCATCCGTTCCCGTCTTCTCTCGATCACTCACAAACTATTGGAATCAGACACCACATTGGCTTATCAGCTACTCTCGGCTCTTTATGAAGCTCCATTCTTCGCTCAAGCAAAACTAGAGTGGGTTGAGAAAATTGAAATTTAATTGCTGGACTTTTCAGAGAACACACCGACTTGCTGAAATCAATCTTGATGGCTTGTAGCTATGAGGAATCGATTCTCACTTCGATTCATCATTGCCAAAATGAAGAAATTGGCGAATCACTATTTGTAAGCCTTTTACTGAAATGTTTATCTTGAAACTCTCGTAATCGAGCCTCTAACTTTTATCAAATCTATCTACTTTTAGTCTGATTCTATACCAGAAAATTTTATATAGATTAGAGCCAAGATTACGATAGTTTTCGAAAGTTGACATATTTTAGAAAACTATCGTAATCTTGGCAAAAAGAACGCTCTCCCAAAAAGAATGGGAAATTTTCAGAAACTCTCAAAACTCGGCACAAAGCGATCAACAAGAGTGGCTGGTGGTGGATGTGTGAGATGTAAAGGAATCATTGATAAAGCAGCTTATGTATTTCAGTCAGTTTATATAAAGGATAATTTGTTTTGTTCGTTTTGTTTGTTCGGATTTGTTCGAAAGTACTGTGTGCCAAATAATGTCAATTTGGTCGGTCTAATCAAGTCTATCTTCTCATTTGAGCAATCAACAGATTGTCAAACAAAAAGCATTCCGAATTTTCAGTTGTGGTCACGTGATGCATATGGAATGCGATTTGAATGGAACAAGGACATGTCAATGTGAAAACCCTGGAGTATCCACGTATCCAAGCGTTCGTTTAGTCAATTAGTTTATCTAGAGTTGTTCTTTGTGTCAAAAATGGCTAAACGCACCCTGGCACAGATTTCTGTTCACGGGAAAAGCTAAGAATTGAGTGCTTCAGAAAGGGTGCGTTTAGCAAAGTTCGCGAGGAGAATTTCTACAATTTTTTTTGTTAGGAAAGTAAGTGTTAGCCAATTATTAGGTTGGTGAATTGAAAACTGCGGGACTTTGAACTAAAATTTATTCAACATAAAACCATAAATTCATTCCAAATAATTTCCATTATTATTGATGACTTCTGCCCATTTTACAAGCAATTTGCGGATTCCTCTTTCGTAGTAGGATTTTGGTTTGTGTGTGAGACAAGTGTGAGACTCAAAAATGGAGGAGATATCCCAGTTTGAGCACTTTCTTCAAAAGAAACCCATTTTGGTGTGAATAGAAAAGTTGTAGAGAATCAAAAATTAGGCTTATAGCCAAATTTCCAAAAAGATACACTTCGTAGTTTCGCTTAAAATGCAAGTTTTGTGAAAATTCGTAAATTTGGCATTTCTTGAAAACCAGTTTTTGAAACGTTCTGAAAACTTGGATATAAGCTTGATTTTTGATACTCTACAACTTTTCCATTGACACCAAAATGGGTTTCTTTTGAAGAAAGTGCTCAAACTGTCACATATGGCAATAGCCGGCAGTTTTCAATTCACCAACCCAATAGATGCTTTTAAAGAAAGCACAATGATCTTACAATATTCCCGTCACATCATTTTGTCTTTCATCAACCTCAACAGTCTGTCGTTTTTCAATTTTCTTTACCAACAAAGATTTTGAACGTTTATTTATACTATAAAAAATAAGCACAAAGGGGTGGCGATATGGGAAGAAATTGAAGAAAAACCTAGAAATATTTAACGGAGGAAGAGAAATAAATATGTTAGTGTATAAGTGAAATAAGTAAGTGTTAGCCAATTATTTAGACCCCACGCTCAAGCTCTCATTCAAATTCGAAGCGAATCGTTAAAAGGGACATTTTCTCGAAATGGGACGACACGACTCTTGATTGTAGTCCAAGACGAAAAAATTGACATTTCATTTCATTTACCTTTACATTTATGTAAATTTTTATCCAAATGCATATTTATTTTATTTCTTTCGGTGCTGTTCTTTTCAGAGCACTTTGAAAAGAACTCAACTCTCTCAAACTTATTCTGTGCCTATTCACTGTGATTTCTTTCCAATAACGAGTGTTTTATAAATGATAAAGAAGTAAATATCTATTAATTGTACAATGACTGTTATTCTTTATAACAATAACAGATTCAAATTACACGTTATAATTTGCATTTTTCTTTTGAAATGATCCTTCACTCATTCTTCGTCCCTCCGGTGCAACTTGATTTGTGTTGGCTGAGAATGGAGCCGAGTATTGACGAGTCTGAAATTGTTCATCAGTAAATTACATGTTCATCTGTAAATTACAAATATTATACAATACTATCGAAGTCTATTTACAGTATTCCAGTCTAAGTAGACTGTACTGGACGTGTTCTTTGCGATGTACTTTGCGCTCAAAGGATGTAAACCTGCCCTTTCTGGCGCGCTCGTTTCTGTCTATTTTCGATCATCGATTATGTCAGAAAGAGTGCTTTTCGATCTCAAAGTGAACACAAAAAGTAGACTGACCTGTTGATTGGTGGAGGAACTCGCTGGGGCTGCTTGCAGTGATCTCAAATTCTAAAATTTCCATATGAATTTCTTGATTTCTCGTTATTTTCACAAACCGATACAGTCATCTGTGCCATATAATCATCCTGTAATTCCTCGGGTTCCGTGATTTTCTTCTGTTTTGTAACATCATGCAATTTCCGATCAAGAAGATCCGAGAACAGGGAATACAACATTTCGACTGAGGCTGGATCTTCCACTAACTGGAATTCTAATTTGTTATTGGATTTGATATTCGTTCACAAAAACAGATCCAAAACAAAAACGATGAAATCTAGGGTATTTGGTTTTTTTATTCCGATACATAGATTTTGTTAAAACTTTTCAAAATTCAAAAGGCTAAGTCAAGAAAATGAGAAAAGTTTCGCTTGGCTCGCTTGGCTTTTTAGAATAGTTCTGTCTATACTACTATAATATTACAAATATACTCTCAGTACTCTCAATTACTGTAGTCTCAGTTAACAGTCTCAGTCTCTCAATTACTGTAGTCTCAGTTAACAGTCTCAGCTCCATTCTGTGTCTCAGAACAGTCCAGTCTCCATCTGTAGTCCAGTAACGTCTCGTCTTCAATCTGTAGTCTCAGTTAACAGTCTCAGTCTCCAATACTGTGTCTCAGTTACGTCCAGTCCTCATTACTGTAGTCTCAGTTAACAGTCTCAGTACTCTCAATTACCGATAGTACTCTCAATTACTCTATTCATTGTTGCTTTTGTTTTACCTGATGTATCGTATCCCTTCTTTTATACGGAAGTTCGGGACTTGGATCACCCGTGGATGTTGATGAATCAAAGCTGATTGAAGAGAGATTTCTCTTGTCACTTTGGAGAGCATTCCTAGGGAAATCAAAGCCTTCTTTCTTTTTCATAACCTAACTACAACACTCAGAATTTTCAAAAAGATAAAAATTAGATGAAAACGAATTTACAGTCAGTTAATTTCAGTTAACAGTCAAATTTCAAAACGATAAGCTCACTTTTTGTCGATTTTCTTCTTTTTGGGTAAATGCTCTTTTAGAGCAAGGGCTTCTTCGAGGGTAATCTTTGCATAAGCACGAACGATCACTCAAATCAACATTTTCATTTCAAAAACGTCAATTTTCCCTTACCCGATGCATCGAAATCTTTCTTTTCCTCATTTCTCATCAGAATCGGCCTCAAGATCTTTGCATTGATTCGCTCATATCTGAAAATTCCTTTGACTGCTTTTTTTTCCCAATGAAACTCACGTGTCTCTTATGTAATGCTCTCCGCGAATTCCGAAGATTTCTTCGACACCCGACATCGTGTAATCGATATACTAAATTTGTATTTAAAAATACTATCGTATTCCGTAAAATAGTTGAGCATTTAACCACTAATTTTTTTAGATTTCTCAAATAACAGATTGAAAATCTGAAATAAGAACATTTTGAACTTCCTAAAGACTTCAAAAAACTTCAAAAGGCTTTAAATAATAGCTATAAAGTTTTGAAAGCTTGGATTTACTGTCGAATTCTAGCGTTACCTTCATGAAGACACTCTCAGTCATCGTTTTTTGTCGTCCATCGGATCGTTCGACCTTCAACCAATTGACGATTGGACGAATGGTGATTCCCTGAATTCAATTGAACTGTATTCGGAAATTTAAACAGATAAGAGGATCAAAAATTATAGACTTACTATCATTTAATTGAGAAGAAAAAAAAATTAGACTAGATTACAGATTAACGAGATAGAGATTGACGAAGAAGTTAGAGCCTTTCTATTTATTTCATATCCAACTTTCAAACCTGCAGAAGAACAGTGAAATAAATGACGGCAATCGTCGTCGTGACAAACATCGGTTTAGCGGCCATTGAATCTGGCAGAGAAACTGAGAGACCGAAAGCGATCGCGCCACGCAGACCACCATAGGAAAGGATGAATTGATCCACCTGCAGAAGGCATTTTTCGATAAGAAAAACCAATTTCAATTAGTAATTTTCCCTACAGTAATTGGATGACTCACCAGCGAGAATTTCTTCTTCCGGAATTTGTTCAGAATGGCACACTGAACCATCACGCCTAAACGGTTGAGATTTAATTGAGATTGAGATTGAGATTATACTCTTGAATTTCTTAAATAATCTATCGTAATCTTATTCAGTGCAAAAATCTCACCAATTGACCGGAAGATCAAACAGAAAGCGACAGTGATCGAAATGAATGCCCAATCAAAATGATGTGGAGTCACGATGGCCGAGACACCCAAAAACATGAATAATAACTGAAATGAGTTCTTTTTTTCAAATATTTCAAAATCTTTACCGTTTCAGCGCCAACAGCCAACATTTTCGTGAAATATTTGACGGAATTCGTGGCAGCTGGTGTTAGATTTCCCTTCACATATTGTTTCATTACCATTCCGCAAACCGAGATCCTGAAATCTTCGTTTTTATCAATTAGATTTTGCTGGATTAATTTCGGAATTGATTTCAGGGAAAACTCACGCCAGAATGGATGACATTCCCATCGAATCGGCCAACAAATACGCCATATAGGGGACAACGAAGACGAAGATTGGGGCAAGGATGCGGATGTGATCCGAGAATCTGAAATTCGAGACATTTGTGCTGATTTGATGATATTCAACTTTCTTCACTGAATATCTTTCTTTATTTAGTTACCGTATTTTCTCTAATAGTAATGCACCCTGAGCGTCGCCTAAATTGCTCGAAATCTCGAGAACCACTTATCAGAACCTATCGATGTGGGGTCGGAAAATGTAGCTGACGATGAGATCTAGTGGGGGATGAGAGTGCTGAGCTTCTGCAAAAGCTTGGAAACCGTAAAATCGTCACCAACTCGGCTCGCCGGGGTGCACTACTATTAGAGAAAATACGGTATATAGTTAGCTAGAAGTAACAAGATAAACCCGAAGCCTTACTTTGTGACGATTGCGACAACAAACGCAAAAATGATCCCAACGGCTGTCCCCCCAACAGCGATCGCGAAAAAGGAGACAACGCCTTTACCGTAATCGGCAATCTGGAAGAGAAATGGTTGTATTGCACGGCTACTGTATGTTTCATTTAGACATGTGCACTATTGACTACAAATGTAAACTAAAAACGCTTCTAACTTGCTTCAAATCTACCGGATTAACATGATCGATAGTTCAAAAAATACAGAATCTCAAGAGCTTTCAAATGGACGAAAGCACACCCAAAAATATCAATCAAAGTTACAGTGGTTTGTAGCCTGACTCGATAGCTTCGACTACGCGCGAGTACGGTCCGTTCCTACTAAAACCACTGCAACTTTCTTTAGCTTTGATGCTTTTGAGTGTGCTTTTGTCCATTCGAAAGCTCTTGAGATTCTCTATTTTTTTGAGCTATAGCTCATGGTAGATTTGAAGCAAGTTAGAAGCGTTTGTAGTTTGTAGTGCCTATGTCTGGTTTCATTGACCCTTAAATCTTCATATTTGTTAGTTCAGTAAGTCAGGTCGGAAGCAAGGTCTAGGTCTGGCTTCTGGTACTTTTGTGGGCAATGACTGGCTTTTAGCCTGACCCTGGGAAATCAGTTTTGGCTCTTAATCCCAGAATAGTGACTTTGGAAGTATTCAATTTCTTCTTTTCAGAAATATTATTTGACAATTAGTAGGCAGTTATTTGACAATTAGTAGGCAATTAGTAGGCACTCCGAATAATTTTTCTCACCTCGACCCGTTCCGGCCCGATATCATAGAAATTCTTGAACATTTTATAGAGTACAACCGATACAGCATCGTTGAAGAGAGCCTCACCAAAGACGTTGATAAAAAGGAACTCGTTTACATGCACTTCCTCGAATACTAGAATTGAGGCATAGAAAGAATGATGAAGGAACGAGGTACCTGCAATGACAGCCACTGGGTCAACGGCTGAGATGAGTGAAGTGAAGGTGAGCACTTCGAATGCATCAAATGGAATGCTGAAGAGACCGTATAGGGATAACAAATAGAGGCCACCACCTGAAAAGATTTATGAAATAGATAAATCAATGGTTTACCGTAATCCCTGTAATAAATTTGGTAACCTATGGACTGTGTTTGGACTCAATCTGTACTCTTTTCGTTCACTTTTGAAAGCCACCTAGCCAATCCTGTCTCTAGTTTTATCCACCGCCATCCTGCCTCGATCTTTGATTTTTGATTCAATTCTGTGAGAGTTCACGAAGGATATGCTAGAGACAAGATTACGATCGTTTTCCACAGTTCACACATTTTAGAAAACACTAAAATGAGTGGGCTGAAATTTACCGATGGCTATCGTATTCCAGACAGTTCCAATCACCGCAAAAAGCATGACCGAGCCGAAATTCTCGAAGAGAGCCCTGTTCGGCATGAAATATCCTGAATACTTTATTCTATAATGATATTTTCTTTTCAATACCTGCATCAAAAATGATTGGCGGTAGAAGGAAATGGAAGAAGTAAACGGACTCTAGTTGGTAGTATTCGGCTTTGATCGATTCGATTCCTGAATGGATCTTTTAGATTAAGTACGAAGTACTGTAGTAATATCCTGTTCTAATTGTACTACAGTAAGTCTTCTCGTGAAATTTACCATAGTGCAGAATCCATCCCAGCGCAAAACCGACGAAAACGAGCAAAGAACTGTCGGGGAAATATTTCGAGAGTGGACGAATGAAGTGAAATACTGAAATGTCAAGGGAAAGCATTTCAATCTCTTAAATCTCTTATCTCTTATCTCTTATCATTATCTCTTAAACCTAGAAAACTCACAAATTTTCACTCCACTTGCAATTGCCAGCCATGACGCGACAACGAATGGAGTCTCGATCGCCGAGAAATCAAAGGTTAAAATCTAAAGGAGAGTTTTTAAGTAACAAGCGATAAACCAAATAAACTGTGATCAGGAACAGATCAAGTCAGAAACCAGATCTCACCCTGACTTCTGGTCTGGCTTACATTTCGATTGGAACCTAGGGTCACCCCTAAAACATTCCAGGGTTCCAGTTTTCCGAACCAGACCATAACAGGGTAGGCCATGCCGGAAAAGAGCTTCTGGACTTCGGCCTTACCTCGCTTGAATTCTAGAAGCAAGTGCTAGGCCTAGATCTAGTCTGATCAAACCTGGCTACAGGCTGCTACAGCCCCTGAGACTCTGGCAGGCTATCTCTGGCAGGCTAGCCAAGGGAACCCAAAATTCGCCAGGATAAGCTAGACCAGAGTTCAAAATTGGACAAACCCTTTGATATGACCCTAATATTGAATTGTATCCATGAACGAACCTCATAAGAAGGCAAAGTTTTGGTGACATTCTGCGTATCGACACAACATACACATAACGCTAACAGTAGACCGAATTGGAGACAATTCGGCATTGATTGAAGAATTACCGAAGGAATGGGGATGATCGAGTATGGCAAATCTCTAAATAATTGAAATTGAAGAGGTTTTAGAGAAATGAAAGGAATTGGCGAGATCTCAAGAAAGCGGGGAAAGAGGGGTCAGGCCTTGATCTGAATAAGGGATTTACAAAAAAATTTAGGGGAAACGGAAAAACGGTTGTGTGAAAAGGGGAAAGACACAAGTTTCTCGGGGATTTTCTCGAGAATGGAGAGGATGCGGTTTGCTCAAACGATGAGCGGTCACTCTCAACTCTCAACCCCCAACTGTCCATTCAGGAAGACAAGGATTCGCTCCATGAGGCTCAGAGTTCACCTTGTTGAACGAGTCTGTTTTTTCAAATAAAAAAGAGCATCACTCCCCACCCACTCAACCGTTTTTTTTTGAACTTTTGAGTAATCCGATGATTTGGTGATTCTAAATTTAGATCTAAATTCGAAATTTTTAGTGAGAAGCTTCAATTTCCAATTCCGATTCTTTTTTTAAAACAACAGAAATTCGGTTTTTGTTCGGTTTGAACCAGAGAGTCGACTTCAAAAATTGAAAAAAGTTTTGACTTATGATTGTGATTTGAAATTTCAAACAATGAAAAACAATGAAATTTCCTCATTTTAGTTGGACTCCAAATGGAACACTGGGATTGAAAAACTTGAATTTGTTTCAGAGAAAAAAACGAAATGAAAGTCTTTTCTGAATGGTGAGGATCTCCTCCCTTTCCCCTCCCATCCCCACTTCAGACAGGATTCAGATTTGAGATTCAGTGTGAAGTATGTGCGGTCAACACCACCTAATTTTGTAGTTCAATCGAATCTTATCCATTCATTTTCTTGTTTCTATCTTTTTTTTTCTTGAGCTTACCTGAAATTATAAAAAAAAAACGTGAGTTGAGGAATTACAAAAGAGTCACCGACTAGCAGCTGGCGTTTTTTCTGGAATTTTAAGATTTTGATAATAATGAATGAGTAGATATAATGGAATTTGTTGAAATTGTCTCAAGAATGTTTTTCCTACGGTAACTGAACAAAAATAGACATTCGACAAGAAGGACAGGGCGAAAATGAACTGTTGTGCAAATTGGAGCTGAACTTATAAAAAGTGCAAATGTTGAAAGTCTGATCAATATTAATCATGAAATATTAATCTTTTACCAGTTTATTATTTGATGATCTAAATGTATCAAGAGATTTTTCAAGAAAAAATCTTTTTGTTTTGTTTTACGAACTTTAATTTTTGACTTAAACCAGATTTTGTTCTTGAAAAGATTTGCATAGTATAGTTTGTTTTTCAAATGGTCTAAAATACGAGCTTTTGGATAATCTACAGTAAACACTGTCAGTTAACATTAAAATATTCGCGACAACATATTCCTTTTTGCGTGTTTCGGCTTCTGCAAGCAAATCGTCTTTGCAGAGAATTTTTATCCCGGGTTTTTAAATCCGGAGAAGTACTAATTCCAATCCCGGGGTACTTTAGTAAGAAAAATAAACTCGATTCGGATTCCGTAAACCGCGGAGTTTGTTAAGCAAGTCCTATATAGGGTTTACAAAGGAGTGACTCGAGTAGAAAAACAAAAGTTTTCAAAAAAGACTTAATCCTATGTACAACAAGGGTCTATACAATCAATCTCAACTGGAAAATGAGCAAAAGTTGAGAAATCATTTACCAATTCAAGATGAGTTGGAGCAGAAAAAATGAAGAGAGAAAACGAGACCGAGGTCGTTTAAGCAAATTTTCGAGAGGGAGGGAAATGGAAGGAGTGGTTAGCCATTTCATCGAGAAAATTTGGATAAAAAGGGAAATAGAGAGAATTTCTCCTTTTTTTTTTTTTTTTTCCTGCTCCATCGAGACACCAATAAAATCGTTTCCACCTGTTACTGTAAGCCGGAAAAGAGACAAGGGAAAACAGGGGAAAAACAGAAAACGATCACTCGTGTAAATGGGAAAATGACGTGATTTTAAGGGGATTTTTGGAGAGGATTTTGCAGAGATATTCTCGACATTGATGAGAGCGATGATGAGGAAATTTGGATGGGATAAAGAAAATAAGGAGATCAATCTTTGGATAGACTTTGATCTCTTGATGAGGTTGGGCAAAACAATTGCAAAAGGAAAGGGTGAGAGCTTTGAAAGATGAAAGTTTGCTAAAAAAAAATCACATATGGAATTTTGTGATTCCATTCAATTTACAGTTTAAGTTCTCATAGAATAAGAAAATACTGTATTACTTACTTTTAATACGGTAGTTCTAGATCATGCAAAATCTAAATGAAGACGAAGGTAGTTTTTCGGAATTCGAACTGTTACCAGTCTGTTGTAAATAAATTTACCACTCTTAGTATCATAATACCTACCCTCACCAAAGGCGAAATAAATTGATATACTGTAAGGATTTGGAAAAGAAGAACAGTTTGTCTGAAGAAGTTTTAAGAAATGGAGCTCTGAGTGTGAACAAAAAAAATCTTATAGCACTATTTGAAAGTGGAAAGCGGACTAAGGATGAAAATTGAGAGCCAAGATTGAAAGTGAGTTTTCTGTTACAGATCTCCTGTTGCAATAATGAACAGTAAGTGCACTTTGTGCTCTCAAAGGATGGAAACCGTTTCTGGCGGAGCGGATTCCCAGGTGTCACAAGAAAAAGGACAAATCTAGTGCTCCAGAAAGGGTGCGTTTCCCCTTTTCGAAGCGCAAATAGAGTAATCGATAAGCGGTTCATTAGTCAAGGATGAAAATACTGCGAAATGGGCAATAAAGAGCTATTTTGCGAACTCCCGAAATGGTATCCCGAGAGATTGGGTATCACTTTCAGGAGTCCTCCCCTGTCCCAGATCTATCTCTTCTCTCATTCTCCTCTCTGATTTACGACTTCGGCTCTTTTAATTTCAAACGGGAGATACATATGCTCGAGACATTTTGAATAGGACAAGGCACACTGACATCATACCAACACACACAAATCCCCATTCGATCAAACAACTCTTCAATTTTATGGGTCAACTGCATGAAAATCAAAGTGCACAAAAAAGATTTTGTTCGAAAGACACAAGTGAAGCTGTTCTCGAGATGCACAAAGAAAATGAGAAAGTTTCATTGATATCGGCCAAATCTGAATACGGGAAATGGTTGATGAGGAAAGAAAGGAAAAGAAAGAGAATTGATCAATCGGTTGAGAAGTTTGAAAGAGAAAAAGAGAGGGATTCGATGAGAGGACGAGCAAATCACTCTCCCCTTCTTCATTAATTCTCATCCCTTCCCCGCACTCACTCTCCTCTCTACCGTCTGTCAGAAAAAGAAAAGCAGCTCTCGAGGCGTGACAGAAACGAAAATTGAGGCTTTGGCTTTGTGACAACGAATTGCGAAAGAGAGGATCACGCAAATCATCTTTAAAGAAAGCTGTTAGACACCACGAATACTTGGATAGAAAACTTTTCGTTGCGCAAACTTCATTTATTAATCAAACCCATTTATTACACCGAAAAAGAACCATTTATTGCATGCGAGTTAAAATATCAGACTTCGTTAATTTTCGTTGATTGACCTTTCAGGCGGCGTTTGTCCAGGGTGTCCAGTGGTGACGGGCACAGCTCTTTCCGAATTTTCCTGTGTCTCTTCAAATTTGTCGGCTTTAGCCTCGGCACGGGAAACGACCTAAAGATGAGCAATTTATACATAAGGCACTTGTGTGCAAGAGCTCACCATGATGGCTTTGATATCCTGTTCGGCTTGAGTGGCGTCGAGATCGATGGCGATGGCCGGAGCGGGACGAGCACGTTGACTTGCCGGCAATGGTATCACCATCTGTTGAATAGTCACCTAAATATACAGACATATAATTATTTTAAAACTCGCCTTTAGAATAAAAATATGTTACAAACCTTTAAATCGGCGTCAAGGCAAACAACGGCGGCAGTGTTGCTGAACTGGTTGCAGTAGTTTGGGGCTGAGAATACGGTGATCAACCTAAGAAAACAGAAATATGCATCGGATAAACTAAAGAAATGTTACTTTCTGCCTGTCATAATTTCGTATCCATCCTGGATGACTTGATGTGCTCGAATGATGAGATCGACGCCGAGAATTTGACAGCCTTGCTCCACGACCCCTTTTCCGAACATGTAGGAGATGCCTAAAAAAGTGGTTAGAAATTATAATTCAAAACCGACCTCTAATCGAGTGGAACCATCCGTCTCCTTGATTGGTGGGATCAGCCCAGAGGAGATCGATGAGAAGCCCTCGATCAAGTGGTTCACATGGACGGACGATGTTGCGAAGAACGTCGAGATGAGTGAGATCAGGTGAGAGCCCTCCGTGCATGCACAAGACCTGCATATAAAAAGTTAGTAAAGTCGTTTAAAAATAAGCTACCTTCTTTGCGATGAGGCCAGCCATGGGCATTCGATTGAAGCAGCTCTGAAAATCCCACCAAAGACCGATTCTGAATAGATCACAGATTACACAAATGTTCCAACTCTTACCCAGGATATTGATATTTCATCAAACACTCATTGTAGAAACCGTAGATTTTGTTGACGGCTGGAGTTTCGTGGTTTCCACGCAGCAGCATCACTCGTTCGGGATAACGAATCTTCCAAGCGAACAAGAAAAACACAACCTAAACGTCATAAATCAAATAAACGAAACTAAGCACCTCAAGCTCAATTTTAAAAAACAACCTCAAGACTTTGTGGTCCACGATCAATGTAATCGCCGAGAAAAACAAGGCGCTCTTTTGGGACACGGCCGATGATATCGAATAACTTGTGCATGTCCTAAAACATTAAATTAGGGGGAAATAATCTCCATAAACAGTACCTGAAATTGTCCGTGAATATCGCCAATCACTTTGCATGGAGCTACAATCTCGGCCAAGCAACTCTCCGACATGAAACATTTCTTTGCCTCATCGATGATCTGAAGAAATCAATTTACTATCTAGCGTATACAATCTAAAAAGGTTCAGCTCAGTATGCGTAGTGAAGTTTCTGGAGTACTTAATAGCTCAAACCAGTTTAAAGGCAACTCACTCGGACAGCATCACCAAGTGAGATGACTTGCGCTAAATTGGCCTGAGCCGGGGAGACGCCGTAGAGTTCTACAATGAAAATAGTTTGGCAATGCAATAAAACGACGACTCACTTTGGAGACGCTCGATCACGATGTCAATCCAAGGAATTGGCGGTTTGTACTAAAATTTTAAATTCAGGCTCAGGTAAACAAAATAAAGAGTATCAAAACTATGACCTACATTAACATAACGCTAACAGTAAACCTAATGCAAACGACCCGAGAAACGCGTAAACAAAAACCATAAAACATTCAAAAACAGATCTGTGTTTCACTCATAGCAGAAATCAAAGTAGACGTCTATTTTAGTCGAATTTGAAAGATGAATTTTGAGAGAAACTCTGTTAAATTTATTGCACCTTTAAAATGTAAAGCTATCGATCCTTATGCAAACTTTTAAGGATACAAGAAATCGCACCTCGTAATCGTGATCTCAATTGATCAGCCTGAGCGAGCCAAAACGAATTGGGACCACACTCACTTCCAGTGTTTTTAGAGGTTAAGGGAATTGTGGCCCTAAAGAGGGCCGTTGGGTTGGGTTTTCGTTGAGACGTTTCAGCATTTAGGCACGTTCTCCACGGATGCGCCGAGCGAGTTGAATGTCCTTGGGCATGATGGTGACGCGCTTAGCATGAATTGCACACAAGTTGGTGTCCTCAAAGAGGCCAACGAGGTAGGATTCGGAAGCTTCTTGGAGCGCCATCACAGCCGATGATTGGAAGCGGAGGTCGGTCTTGAAATCCTGAGCGATTTCTCTGACGAGCCTTTGGAAAGGAAGCTTGCGGATGAGAAGCTCCGTCGATTTTTGGTATCGACGGATTTCCCGGAGTGCGACTGTTCCCGGCCGGAAGCGATGTGGCTTCTTGATTCCTCCGGTCGCTGGGGCCGATTTGCGAGCCGCTTTCGTGGCGAGGTCTTTGCGAGGCGCTTTGCCGCCAGCGGATCCTTTGCGGGCAGTTTGCTTGGTACGTGCCATCTACTTGAATTTTCAAACGATGAAAGGTGCGAATATGGGGAAAGGTGGCTGGTTATAAGCGTCTTCCAAAAAGGGGCGGGGCTTGCCATCGGCAAGGGGAGTTGACGTAAAGGGGCGGGACTTATCTTGCCACTGGCAATCTGCCCCGGCATCCATATAAATAGCCGCGTCTCTTCCACTTTTTCATCTCATTCGTGAGCGACAAGCAATTCGAAATGTCTGGACGTGGAAAAGGAGGCAAAGGACTCGGCAAGGGAGGAGCGAAGCGTCATCGCAAAGTGCTTCGCGACAATATCCAAGGAATCACGAAGCCAGCGATCCGCCGGCTCGCTCGTCGTGGTGGTGTGAAGCGCATTTCTGGACTCATTTACGAGGAAACTCGTGGCGTCCTGAAAGTGTTCTTGGAGAACGTCATCCGTGATGCGGTCACCTACTGCGAGCACGCCAAGCGAAAGACCGTCACCGCAATGGATGTCGTCTACGCCCTGAAACGCCAAGGCCGCACCCTCTACGGATTCGGTGGATAATTCCTTCAAACGATGAGAACAAGTAAAACCCCAACCCAACGGCCCTCTTTAGGGCCACAAATGATCTTGTTAAAATATTCTCTTCAATGTTAGAATAATAATGTTCTAACGGACTCGAGGTCTGATCTCTTTCTAAACGAAAACTGGGAATTGTGCTTTGTTCAATCCATGGAATCAAAGCCTGTTGAAAGTTCGGGACTATAACAATACCGCACCGCCATTTGCGCACACGTGGAAAAACGTCTTTTGCGCACAACAGGCTTCGCCCACTAACTTCAAGCGCTGAAAGTTGCACCAAATGGCCTACATTGTTTCGATTGAGCCCAAATTTTTACAGCATGTTGCGCTCGCCTATGCCCATCTACTGGATAAATTTCAGCTTGATAGTTTCACTACAAAAAATAGGAAGCCATTGTTTGCTTTGTGCGCTTTTTGCCTTTTGCCCACAAAAAATTCAATTCACTCTAAAAATTTTTGCGCACACAGACTCTGCCCGTGTGCACAAAAGACGTTTTTTCACGTCTGCGCAAACGGAAAACGCAAACGCAACAAACGGATTAGAATAGAAGTTTTTTTTCGGGACTATAACAATACAGTTATAGTCCCGAAAGTTTTATCACCTTGGAAGAATTGGTCGGTTTCATCGGTTCTGATAAGGTTAAGTTCACCATGTACAACGCAATATTAAAATTTCTCTACTCAAGCTAATGGTAAGTTCCGTTCTTGCAAAAGCGTACAGTTGAGCCGTTTTATCGGCTGAATGAAGGCAAGTCTGCTATGTATGCAATGAGGTTTTTATGGCATTCCACAATTCATAAAAATTATCAAAAGTACGTCAAAAAAACCATTCACTAGTTTTATTCACAACGTTTAGCGAGAAAGGGAAAACTTCAAAACTTCAAAACACGTTTTATAATCTTTCACAAGTTCGTTGGTCGGTCAGAGAGTGGATGATGGTGAGGACGATCGGCATGACGATTGAAACCGGGGCAATCACTGAAATGCAAAGATTATGATGAGCAAATTTTATCTAAAATAAACGGTTTACCAGCTTATCGCTACTTAGCCAATGCCTTTTATTTGGCTACTACCAACAAATAGGTAGGCATTTAAAGCGAAAACAAACTCACACACCCCAAAGAACCAAAATCGCCGAAATACGCGATGAGCACCCAGAAAGTGATTTCGCATGCTCTAAACAATTCATGGAGTTTTAATAAAGAGTGTGTCACAAAAATCAATTGATAAAATGCCTCACTTAGTCCATTGGAGTGCCGCAATAACTGGATTGGATAAATTGGTTGGTGAATTGGGGCTCGCACTCGCTTTGCTTCGACCATGTTTCGACTAAACGAGAAATGAATTGTCCATCCAGGCAGTTTAATTTAATGAATGTTAAAAAACGCACACCGATGGCTTCTTTGGCTTGATGTTGCTATTTCGTGGTGGAGCAGAGTTAAGCGACAAGTCCCATGCCACATCATTCCTAAACAAAGAATGTAATTCATTTTAAAAACACCAACTAACTCTTTAAATAAGATTTTAAGTTACAAATACAACTCTGACTTCTAGAAACTTTAACAGCTAAAAAAGTTACCTCAACATCCTTGTTTTCTATCTTTTTTGTAAGAAAACAAATAAACTAACGCTGGTGGTGGTGGTGGGGGTGAAGGAAGAGGCGGCTCGGCGTTGGGTGCAGTGGTGGTGATTGCCCTACGAACTCGTACATCGCTCGTGTCTCCTAAACAAAAGAATGTAAATCGTTCTAGAAAGATTGTATTGCAGTTTGAAAGTAAAAAATTTCAATGCTGTTTACACCACAAAAAGATGCATGCTCCTTCAAGATATCAACAAACGTATTGACGACTTTCCTACGTCGTGACCAATTCAAAATGAAGCTGATTCTAAGTCTAGTCACCTTAGAACGACATGAACTCGAAATAGATAATAATCGAACAAGCAGATAACAATTTTATGTTGATAAAGAAGATGCAAACGTTTTAAATTAAATTAGTTACCGATTATTAGAAGAGCAGATGTAAAAACTTACAATTCGGAAGAAATCTCAAAGAACGGGCGATTGTCGAACAAAATAGATGAAGGATGCGCCGCATTTCGAAAGATTTCGGGGCTAAAAATAAAAAATATTTACGAGTTTAAATTGTAAAAGAAGTAGAAATGAAAGGACTTTTTAACGGAGCCGTAATTCAGAAGAAAACTTGAAGCGAAGTTCAGTCCAATTTCCGAACTTTTAATTTGACTCCACGAGTTTTGCAATTTTAAAGAAATCATTTGTGGCCCTAAAGAGGGCCGTTGGGTTGGGGGTTTTGTTGAAAGCTCGACTAGCGTTTACTCATCTTTTTCACCGCTGGTTTTCTTGGGAAGAAGAACGGCTTGGATGCTGGGCAGGACGCCTCCCTGAGAGATGGTGACTCCTGACAGGAGTTTGTTCAGCTCTTCATCGTTGCGGACGGCCAATTGGAGATGACGGGGGTTGATCCTCGACTTCTTGTTGTCTCGGGCAGCGTTTCCGGCCAACTCCAGCACTTCGGCCGTGAGGTATTCGAGCACAGCAGCCAGATAGACTGGTGCTCCGGCGCCGATACGTTGAGCGTAGTTCCCTTTCCGGAGGATGCGATGGAGGCGTCCGACGGGGAACACGAGTCCAGCCCGAGTGGAGCGCGCCGATCCTTTGTTCTCCTTGCCTTTTCCGGATTTTCCTTTCCCAGACATGGTCGCTTCGTTGCTTGTTGAGAGTGATGACGATAAACTATCGATACGGTGACCGAGTATGAAGCCCTTTATATAGTCCTTGGGGTGAGGGGGCGGGGCTTGCCGTTGGCAGTCTTCTTAGCCCCGCCCCCACACCCCAGATCCCATATAAAGCCCCCAGGCAAGGAAAAGCTCACCTTGTGTTCGACAACGCAAACTCAACAATGCCACCAAAGCCATCCACAAAGGGAGCAATGAAAGCAGCGAAATCGCCGAAGATCGTCGCTAAGGGGGATAAGAAACGCAAGAAGTCGAGAAAGGAATCCTTCTCGGTCTACATCTACCGGATCCTCAAGCAAGTCCACCCGGACACCGGCGTCTCCTCGAAAGCCATGTCAATCATGTGCTCCTTCGTTAACGACGTCTTCGAACGAATTGCTGCTGAGGCTTCACGTCTTTCCCACTACAACAAACGATCGACGATCTCATCTCGTGAAATCCAGACGGCGGTCCGATTGATCCTCCCAGGAGAGCTCGCCAAGCATGCCGTCTCTGAAGGCACCAAAGCTGTCACCAAGTACACATCATCTCAGTAGATCTTCGGATTTAAAGGAGAAAACAAAACCCCAACCCAACGGCCCTCTTTAGGGCCACAAACTATCTTCGCATGAATGTTGAGCCTAGGAAAAGTTAAATGTGTATGCGGGAGCTGTTGTGCGGAAAAGAGCCTTTTCCAAATGTTGGGGTATTCGCCCTTCGGACTTATGAACTACAGGATTCGGCTCAAATGTTCCGGTTTCTATTCTTTATAAGTTCACGGGGGAAAATGAAGTTTACAACCGATTTCTCATCATTGATTTCACAGTTCCCGGACCTCAGATAACGGATCAAAACTGTATTTAAGTGGTACTTTCAAAGTTTTGTATTGGAAACATTACTCTTCCAAATCAAATGCGTGAAGTATGCCCTTCCATAAATCTTTAATCAAATTTCCCTTTATTTTACGTGACGTTTGGGGACTAAACATCAGCATTCTTTGCCCTCTTATAGACCCCGCTCTTCTTTTTTCACCCTTTCTCCCACTTCTCATTTTTATTTTCTTATCAACAGTTTCCCATCTCAGCAAAGCTTTATATCAAGCCTCCCGAAAACTCGTAGCACTCACTCACTCCAAATTTCGGCGAATTTACTATCAAACTTTTACCCTTCTAGAAACGTTTTCCTTTTCTCTATTGAAACTTATAACTCTGAAATCTTTAGCCAATTGACAAAACATTAAATTTTCAGGGTAGTCTACATCCAACTTTCATTTAAAGATGACGGTGAGCTGTGTGAACATCTAAAGCATAAATAAAAGCAAATTTCAGTTCGAGGAAGCCGCCGAGAAAGTGAAACACTTGAAGGGAAGTCCCTCAAATGATGAACTCTTGGAGACATACGCGCTTTACAAACAAGCCACCGTAAGACCAAAGAGAACATATCATATAGAGATTTCCTATAGACTGGCGATAACACCACATCGAAGCCAGGCATGCTCGACCCCAAGGGAAAGGCTAAGTGGGACGCCTGGACCAGCAAGAAGGGTGAGTAGGCACAATTGATAATCGTATCTAACTACTCATTTCCTCAACCAGGATCATTCAGGCACTTCCTCAGATGATGCCAAGACCAAGTATGTTGCCCATGTCAACGCACTGGTCTCAAAGTATGGATCGAAATAAAAAACCCAAGACTATTTATTAACGTTTACTTTAATTGCTTAGAAGATCTGGAAAATATATTTCGCAGCAAACATCTTAATCACATTCAAATAACGTACAAGTATAACAAAACATTGACTCATCCTATTTACCATAAGCAAGATCACAAATTCGTAGAAGGGCGTGCTTTTTCGTCTTCTTTGGTTTCTTTCCGAGAACCGTCATCAAGTCTGGATCAGCTGCATCGTAACCACTGAAAATAAAAATTGATATGCATGACTGAAGGCCATAATTATCATTTCACTAAAAAACCCACGTATATCTGGTAAGGAAGTAAGTGCCACTCCTAGCCGAATAATAGCTACCGATCACATAAAAGAAGCCGGGCATCACAAAGATCCATCCAACAACTAAAATAGCTTATAAAAAAATTTTGGAAAAAAAAGCAACCTTCCCAAACAAATCCTTCAAAGATAACCAAATGTATAAAAGTGCTCAAGACGGCTCTGAATTAAACGCGGTTCAAGGTTAAATCGATTAAGTAAACTTACAAAATAGCCAGGAAAAAGCTGCGAATCGAGCACATAGATAAAAGGAGGTAATTTTCGGCCAAAATCCCCATCGGCCCCAAACACCACGTGAGAAAGCACAACGATCCAAATATTGTTGGCCAAATCAAAAAACTCTAGATACACTGTGGTGCAAAAGTCCTGACCGGTCGCACTGTCCTATCAAGTCTGAACCATTTCGTCAGAAAAAGAACGTTAAAATTTTATGGTAAAAACGTTTTTGGATAGCTTAAACCTTCTACTTTTATAGTCCAAAGAATGAAAGCAATAACATTTTATTTAACAAAAAATTTTGACAATATTCCGAAACGACTCAAAAAAACATGGTGCAAAAGTCTTGACCGGTACAAGAAAACACAAGAAAATTCAATACTTCGTAGGTCCTCCTTTTGCGACAATGACTGCCTTGATGCGTCTAGGTATCGAGTCGACCAAATCACGTAGAATTCCCAAAGAAAGTTGTCTCCAAACATTTCTGATAAAGAAATAAGCATCGACCTTTGAGTTGAACCGGCGTCCCTTGAGTTTGGCTTTTAAATGGGCCCAAAGATGCTCTATAACGTTCAGATTCGGCGAATAGGGAGGTGCTTTGATCAATTCCACACGATGAGCAGCAAAAAGCCGGGTAGGCGAGCTCTTCCTCCATTTGCAAGCCGGACAACTCGGCCCATCATTAGCTGACTTTTGTGGCTGGGCGTTGTCTTGATATAAGGCCCATCCTTGTGGCATGCTCTGTTTGCAAATGGAAGTAAGTTGTTCTCTATGATTGACTTGTACCTTTGAGCGTCGAGATTTCCATCGATAAACACTGCGGTCCCGATACACTTCGATTCATCGAGCCTAAAAAGACAAATCGTAAGTAAAAAATAGGGCGAACACTTACCCCACAACATAATGCTCCCACCGCCGAATTTGACCGTTGGTTTAACGTATTTGAGCTTATAACGTTGTCCAATTGGCCTTCTGATTAAATGGTTGCCGTCCGGGTAGTACAAATTAATTTTAGTCTCATCGGTGAAAATGACTCGGGCCCAATCATCGGAAGTCCAAAACTCGTAGTTCTTTGCAAAAGCATATCTTGGCTTCCGAGTTCTTGCATTCGTCAAGGGTCGTTTCGCTGGTCTTCTCGCATGTAATTCAGCTCGAATCAATCG
The DNA here is from genome assembly GCA_958450365.1 of Mesorhabditis belari. Classification (NCBI taxonomy): domain Eukaryota; kingdom Metazoa; phylum Nematoda; class Chromadorea; order Rhabditida; family Rhabditidae; genus Mesorhabditis; species Mesorhabditis belari. The sequence continues at coordinate 2,482,253 of CAUEEP010000727.1, read as the reverse complement.
CCTATTGAGACTCCATCGGGAAATATCCTTGCCAGAAACAGCCTTCAACTTCTTGATCCCATGGCTCGACGTTGATTAGGGTTTATTCGGTGCTCCCTGATGATCGAACGATCCTCATTTGGTGTTGTAATTGATGGTCGACCTCTTTTTGGGCTCTATGAACGTTTCATTTTGATTTGAATTGCGCCACGAGACGTCTCACTGTTTTTTCAGAACACTTGAACGTTTCCATCACATTCTTCACGCGAACGCCTTTTGTTCGATTCTCGACAATTTTCTCTTTGTCAGGCGTTGATAGATATCGTCCTGGCATCTAAAAAAAAATAAAATTAGAACCAAAAAGTTTATGCAGAAAGACAAGAAATACCAAAAAAAATCAAGAAATAAAAAACCGGTCAAGACTTTTGCACCATGTTTTTTTGAGTCGTTTCGGAATATTGTCAAAAATTTTTGTTAAATAAAATGTTATTGCTTTCATTCTTTGGATTATAAAAGTAGAAGGTTTAAGCTATCCAAAAACCTTTTTACCATAAAATTTTAACGTTCTTTTTCTGGCGAAAATGGTTCAGAGTTGATAGGACAGTGCGACCGGTCAGGACTTTTGCACCACAGTGTATAAGTTTTGGCACTTGATAAAAATCATATCCAAAATAGGAATTAAAGTCAAACGCACCGTATCATCGACCCATTTTCCGGTATTCCATGAGACAATTAAGAAGACAACCAATAGAATCAACTCGTATATCTAAAAAGCTGGTGGTTGGGTTTTAGTTGAAGTTGAAGGCTAACCATGTGAAGAAGAAAAATTGCAACAACGTGACATCCAAAAGAAGCGTAATTTTCACAACCATCCTAAAAGAGCAGTTAGCATATTTGGGCTGAACTTATGATTGACTTGTCCTAGCTCATAAAACAATCGACCACCCATTGAAGGCTTTTGTGCAAATAAGATAAAAAAACAAAAAGGCGATTCGTCGATATTTTAAAACCCATGTTCATGCAAATTTTATAAGATTACAAAGCTAAAATCGGAAATCGATAAATCAATGAATGTTTGTTTTTGTTTTGCGGTAAAAATTTATTTATAAACATGAAAAACAAGAAACAATAAATACAACAAAAACAACAAAATCTCAACAGGACTTCAAAGATTCAAATCATTTGTTTCTTGGTCGTCCGTCTCTTCTGGATATCGGTCTTTAACCTAAACATTAATTGAATACAAATAAAAGTATCTAGCTTTCCATTACCTCGAGATCTTCACCATATTGAATTGTGTTATCGATAACCATCAGGGCCTCGGTAATACTATCTTCATCATTGCTATCCAAAGGAAGAAATTTAACCAGAGAATATTCTTCTAATATCTAAAGCTTTAACAATAGTCAGTTAAATTTTATCTTTAAAAAGTACTTGTGCTATGCTTCTTGTCAATGCTCGGTGTCTTTCATTCCATAAGTGGTTGTCCAATTCTACCAAAGCAGAAGGATCAGTCTCCAAAAATTCCTCGACAAGTTGCTAAATAGCTATATTATATTAAAACAAAAACTAAAACTTGTTACCCGATTTTCGTCTGAAAGCATATCCATCTTCGTTAGTACATTGACGTGCGGAGTTTCAAGCGAAACCATCGCTGATAGAGCAGTTAAAGCTCCCGAGACAAACCTAAATGAGAAAATATCTTACTTATTATCAGACGCAAAGTTTGTATGTGTGCGTGTCCGTTCACCTCATAACTCGAGTCCCAGTGGGAATTTCGGTCGGTTTGGTTTTTTGGGACAATATGCAATCGACTACGGCGGTTTGGCCTGTCAAATCAGAATGGAAAAATCTTTAACCGTTTTTGAGTAACGTTGAAAAAACGGAATTTGGCGGCGAGATCAAAGGCCGTCTAGGGGTACTCCATGAATGTTGGGGGAAATATACTTAGCTTTTGGTGCTAATAACATTTTTAAAAGATTCAGTGTTTTGAGAAAACGGTGAAGGCGGAGAATTTCAGAGGGTCGGCGGCGAAGATCAAAGGGTGTTGAGCAACGGGGAAATATTAAATTTCAGACTCAATGTACCTGTTTTAATCCAACTATTGTAGAGTACAATTGTGCACAAATCTCAAGTTTATAAATAATGTCAACAGATTGCGCTCATTTCAGATATTTCAGAAATTTGGCCGGTCAAACCATCCAGAAGTTAACCCCCGGCTCTACCGGGGGTTAACTGTTGGTAGGACTTAATTAAAATAATTCAATCGGTAAGGCTTACTTTTCGGAATCGAGAACAAATTGGGTGTCGATAAGAAAGACGGAACAAACATTAAAATCCCAACCTCGCAAAGCATCAGCAAGCTATAATAGTTAGAAGTGTTCAATGTTATTGGTTCAACAAAAAACCTGTCGCATTACTGGTAGATGCGTATAAAGTTCTATCTGACCCGGCAAATCAAATATAAAATAGTCGTCCTCGCCTTCATTTAAATGCTCGTGAAGCCAATCAAAGTTTTGAGTTAAATATCTAAAAGCAAAACAATAGGTATTTTTAAAAAAGACACTTACTCCATACAAAATACGAGTGCACCATTGGGGCCGAAGGTTAATTCCTCATCTTCCAATACATCATCCAGACTTATCAAGTCGCGTATATCTAAAAATCTTTGTATTACAAACGTCAAATCAAGACCAACCGACAGACGCTGGATAGTTAAAGTGCTCGCAGGCTGGATCTAAGTTCACACACATAACGTGGCGACCGACATTTAAACAATGGTTGTAGATGGTGTTGCAATAGGTAGACTAAAAAGTACTCGGTATGTCAACTGTGAAACCCACAAACCTTCCCACTTCCCGCGGGGCCCATCACCAGTTGCGCGTATTTCATGGTCAGAGCTTTATTTCCTAAAATGTCATTAAACTTTCGAGTGATTGAAAGGAGTAAAATAAGACATGTGTAGCAATTGCAAACTCGTAAAACAGAGTAGAAAGTTGACAAACCTTTTATTAAAACGCAAACCGGAATCAAAAACGATACCCATATCACGTTTACATAAAAACAAACGTGATTACTCAAAAAACGTGCATAGCCCTAAATTTGCTGGCAAAGATCGTTATGATTAATCACAATATGCTAATTATCACAAACAAGACTAGAGACCCATCACCAAGTTTTTTAGAAAGTTTTTTAAATATTTCTAACCGAGATCTTGAACTTAATACTTGGCATGACATACGCTATAGACAATAAAAACAGAAACAAATCTTATTAAAACAAAAAAAATTAATGTTGACGCAAGAAAAACTAGTTACGTAGGTAGGTCTTATCAAGACATGCAAGGGTTATATACTTGGAATGTGTAAAAAAAACAACAATTGGTCTTTGTCTATGCCGGAGAGGTGCTCTCTTTCTCATTGGAGGTGTCTAAATGCGTTGTTCCTTTTGTTTGATGCAACAAATTACCGGCATCCTGATTCGTCAATTGTGTTTGAATAGCTTCATCTTTTGGCTCGTTTTCTGCTTGCTCGCAGCAATCCTAAGACCAATATTAGAAAAAAGGTCAGTTCATTGAACAGCAAATTACCTGTAATGCAGCGCAGTAGTGAAGCATGAGAACTGCTAATGCTTGAAGGCGTTCGTCTAACCCTTCGAAACTCTCGGCACTTAACGATATATTTTGTCAAATCGAACACAAAATACTTACTTCTCATTTCGATTCTCGTTGCTTTGAAGCCCACTCATTGCCTCGAGTCTTCCAGTTTTTGTCTCATGAATCGCCTTTTGGATACGATCAATCTGAAATCGCATAAATGTACATAAACAAATCAATAAGACCAACCTGCTCATTTATAAGTTGTTGACGTTCTGGCATTGGTACATTGGAAAATATCTCTTTTCCCAGCCGCTTTGCATTAGCAATTGTTTCTTCATTGTAGGCATTCCCGGGTTGAAAGTAAATTGATGCGAGAAATGGTGATCCTTCTAGTTGCGGTAAGAGGTCGTATAAGCAAGACTAAATCAAATTAAATCATTGACATTATAGATGTTTTTTCAAACATTTAAATTTTGTGGAAACTCACGGTAATGCTAGCCATTGGGCTAGGAAGATCTTCGCCTTTGACAGCTTCACCTTGCTTTTTAGTTGAGTCTAAATCAAAATTGTTCCAGTGGAGGCTTTTCAAATTATTACCGTCGGGTTGTTCTTTTCTTCTTCGCCAAGGTAGCTGACCAATTTTCTCACTCATTTTTGCTTTAAATCTAGTGCGTCGAGAGACGGTTTCAGTTTCCGCTGAATACAATAACGAGTTAAAATAGAATAAACTAACCTTGGTAAGGCTTCTTTGTTTGATCTAACGACGGTATCTTCGATTCTCTTGAAGTCGGTGTCACAATGTTTTCATGCTTTTCATTCTCTTCTTCGACAAAGGCTTCATCCAGGTTAGATGAACTCGGAAGAACAATGTTGGAAATCTAAACGTTTATATAATAGTTAAAGGAAAACCCAACTCACATCTTCAAAATTATCGTCATTTTTAGTGAACATATTCGGCTGACACGAAATCGTTTCGCGCCCCTAAATTTGCAAATTTGTCTTTGTTTTGACATCTAAAATAAAACCTGGCATTTCTGGTGACAAACAATGAAACAACGAGAACAACAACGACCTGTTTTGAGCCAGATTTTCCCCTTACAGATTGAACAAATTGTGCCTAAAAGTTGTCAATGTTAAATAGCGCAAAAGAATCACTTTGTTTTGCACTCCACGGTTTCCAATCATGATCATTTCGAAGTGTGTTTGGCAAAGATTGCTCGACTTTGGGCGAAGATAGAAGAGAGACTCCTGACACAACGTGTTGCTCGTCTTCGCTTTAAATATTTCTGTCATTTACATAGAACTAACTCAATACCTGGAATCGTCAAGTCCCACTCTAGCTTCTTTTGGCAATCCATCAGGAAAATAACGAAAATTTAACGTTACATCACCAAACATGAGCCTTGGATCAAAACCGGGGTGTTTCGAGAATTCATTGGAACTAAAGCATGTAGAACTTTAAGTAAGTATAAGTAACTCACGCTGGAGAATCGGGTTGTCCGTTTGGAGATTTGAGTTGGAAAACTTCTCGGTGACAATTGGACAATGTTAAACGACAGTCTTCAAGGATTTGTGGCAAATAGAGTGATGTCTAAAGGAAGTTAATATGTATGATTAAAGTTCTACTTACATAACCCAGTAAAATTGGCTTCGCGGGATCCCTCTGATTCACTTCGGATGGTACATTATCAAGTTTTTCTCTAGCATGAACAGTTAGGTTTAAGTATCGTTGTTGATGCGATCCTTTTTCATTTAACTCAAAATGTAGTGATTGAGCCCAAAGCACGTTCTAAACAAAATTTAGAATAGCCATTAAAAAGTGTTATTCGAACCGGTTCTAATCGAATGGGGCGAGTGCTTCTTGTGTGAACAACAGAAGGTTGTCTTTCAATGGCAGGATTGAGAAGAGCCGAAACTGTCGATAGCTTGTGGGACGATCTAAAATAGCAAAGTAATCAAAAAGGTATACAGTTCAAAAGACCCCTTCTTTCGCCGCCCAAGGATTCCAAGTTTTGGTTTTTCGGCTGTTTCGCTTTCATTTTCCTAAAACAAACATTATGGCCTAGTAGTCAAAAAGTACCTGATCTTTTACAGTGCATTCAGCAGGAAGTTTTGATCCAGTTGGGGTTGGACTATTTGTTCGAGATACCTGGATGTGGAAATTATCCTCGTTCAAGATAAATTCAATACCTTTTCACCATCAGAAAGCATTTGAAGTTCTCCGGCCTCCAGTCCCAATTCCACACTTTCCCCGTTATCAATTACCATAGACGATGGTCGTTTCTTCTGTGGGATTAAATCAAAGACGCGCTTTTTTCCAGCGGCTAGCGCGGTCTAAAAAATATCATTTATTGCAACTAAAAATATAAACAAACGTGGATTCTCGCTCTACGGCTTTGTGTTTTCTCTGTTTCTGATCTTGTTGTACTTCCCATATCTAAACAAAAAAGATATTTAGTCGTATGATTATTAATTACGCGTTGAATCTTCAAAGTTAGATGAATGGAGCGAAATTGATGAGGCTAAGGAGCTATGACTAGTTGCCTAAAACATTTCCACTTGTTTATAAAAACTTTCTCAAACCATCGGAAGAGTCCCCGCTTTGAGTGTACTGCCCTTTTCACCCTCTTCTCTTGAAACATTCAACGATTCGGCACCCTCAAGTGATGATTGAGAAAGTTGTGGTTGATAGAGAGACTGATCAGACTAAATAGTTTCAGGTTTTTTTGTATAAAATGAAGAACAAACCGAATCAAACATTTCTTCGATACTACATGGTTCCAGGCTACGAAACGCCTTAGCAATTTGTTTGTTATCAATTTGTGACTCCGATCTAAAAGCATACAAATGGTTTTTAATCATAAAAGATCAAAACCTTGTTCGTCGCAAATCTATAGAGGGTGTGCTTACAAGAACGTGTGGTACACGAGCACTTTCTGTTCGGCTAACATTCGCTAGCGAGTTCATCGGTTTCTAAAGTTAGTGGGCACATAATAGTTTTTGATTGTAAACTCACGTCTTGCAAAACTGAGTCGAATTTAGATAGATCATTCGTGGAAGACCCAGCAGATTGCGACAACGATGTGTTATCTTGGTTGAATGTCGTCGATGTTGATGCAGGCAAAATGGACATGCTGTGCCGACGGGTAGCTAAAGATTCAAAGCTTTTCTGCTACTTCTACTGGACTTACAGCATGTGCTGGCTGAGTTACTGCGACTTCGAAGATCCTTTAAAGGAATATTGTATACGTCCTGCAAAATCAAGCGATGTAAACGTTTAGCAAAAACAGAAAACCTGGTCATTGGCAGAAGATGGCTTTCCTAATTTGTTTCGTTTTATCAACGACCTGCCATTATCCCCGATCAATTCTTCTCCATCTATATGATTACTAAGATATATTGACAGTTTTAAACTACCCTTACCTAGTAGTTCGTTTTCGCTGTTTTCTTCTAGGTTTCGTTCTACAAGAACAGCGAGGTCACCCTTCATGCGCAGCAAACTTTCGACCTAAAAATAAACGTATTATATTATTAATCTCATGAAACTATTCACTTGTCTTTCGTTTCGAACCGGCAAACTGTTAATCGCCACAATAACATCACCTAAAACGAGTTTTTAACAGAACAAAGTGTCTTTAACCTTTTTTGAAATGGGCTTTATCAGCCAAGGAGCCAGCTTCAACTGCGGAGATTTGTATTGCATTTGGACTGGTACGGCTGGCCTTAATAACAATAACAAATCAAGAAAATGATTTTGAGAAAACCTTCGCAAACAAAATGCCGCTCTCTCCGCTTGTATCAAATCTGGTAAATGTTAGCAGCACAGAAATCGAATGTGAAGTCGCAGCATGACCATTTTGCAAAAATGGTTTATGATCTAAATGAAGTTGTATTCTTTTTGCGCTTGTAAAAAATTAAATTACCAAGAGTGACTGTGCAGTAGACGTCAAAGTTAAGGTTTTTGTCTGTCAAGCTCGTCTTCAAACGGGAACATTGTAGAACGGTTACTTCCAAGCCTCCTACAAGTTTGACGTGAGAGTATGCACCTAAACAAAAAAAATAAACGAATAAATACGAATAAATACTTGAGGGTGGTGAAGGCTGCAATAATGGATTTGGGAAAAGTGGTCGGTATCGAATTTTGTAGTTTGGCCAAACATGTTTTCTTTGTAGTGCTCGACGGATCTAAATAGCAAAATCAACCAATCAAGGGAGGTTTCTGCATACTTGATCACGGATTAGTGGAACAATATGTCTCAATCTGTGTCCTTGTATTTGTGAAATGACCTATAAAGAATTTACTTATAGTTAGAAAACAGAAATGTTGAACCTCAAAATCAAAATCGGGTGTGCTTTCAAACGAAAAAGCCCAATGAGTAAAAGGTTTTCTAGAAATAATGAGACGAAGACTGCCAGCAAGGCGCGAAACCTTAAAAAGAAGTAGATCGTTCATTCGTAAAGAATTACCTTTAATGATAAACTCCCATAGCCACCCAACATCGCTTGAACATCGATGGAAGTTTCGAAACCACCCGGATAGTCAAGGTCGATTAAAAAGATTGCGTTCTAAAATTTTATAATAAACTACAGTGCGCGAAAAAATTATACGACACCCCAGAAAATAGTGATAAGTTGAGATTAGAGATGAATGTTCTTTTATGATATTTAAAGAATTTTAAGTAGAAAAGTGCAAAAAACGTATTTTAAACCACAAAAAAATTATACGACCCCCACTACAAAGGGCCCAATTTCAACATTCCCAATAATCTAAAACGGTGGATCTAGCAAGTAAATTATGCTGAAAACGATGGTGAAAAAAGTTGAATGGAAAAATTTTAGAGGAGTTTGAAGTTATTATGGAATTGCGGTTTTCGAGCATAACTGACCGGAACGACTGATTTTGGCCTCTTTCTATGTAAAATGGCTTATTTTCACCTAACTTTTCTTCTCCTTTACTTTCTAGCTCGATCGTTCACTCAAATTTCGCACCTTTGAAATGGGGTGTCGTATAATTTTTTCGCGGTTCAAAATGCGCTTTTTGCACTTTTCTACTTAAAATTCTCACTTTTCGGCGGTGGGACAAATGCGACCTTTTTTTTGTGCACCTTTTTTCCCTGGAAAAGGCCTTAGGAAAGGCAACGCAACTTAACGCTTTTCCGCAGTTTTTGCCTTTTAGCCCAAATTTAACATATCAGCGAGGTCTGATTTATCGAAATTCGAAATCTACGCATACGATTCCCTTACATGACACATTCTTGAAGCTCTACGGCCTTTCCCAAGGCCTTTTCCAGCGAAAAAAAGGTCACATTTGTCCCATCGCCCACTTTCAATGAAAGCCCAATTGTGATCAGTAATGACTTTTTTGTCCTTTAAATATCATAAAAGAACATCTCTAATCTCAACATAGACCGAGATACCACTATCTTCTGGGGGTATCGTATAATTTTTCGAGCACTGTTTTTATCCCAAATAGGCAGTCTGAAATAACCTCAAATATTGAGTCATCATTTGACATTTCCACTTTCTCGACACGAATTTTATTGATGATTGGTACTTTAGCGCCAAGTGACAAGTCGCGAATTCGAATATCTTGAATCAACCGTCCAGCCGCAGATCTCGTTATGATATCATTCAACTCGAGTTGTAAACGTTTATGAAGCCATCTAAAAATAAAACGTGTAAAAAAACAAAAAAACAAGACATACCTTCTCAGAAGCCGGGAATCTTTATGTTCTTGATAGAGCAAATGTAGAAGGACTGTAATCGCAAAAGTTGATTCCCAGCTAGATGATGTGACACCATCGTCTCCAGTTTTCAGGAAATGGCGAAGTTGCTACAATAAGCATAAAATAAAGCGATGAGAAAGAACTAAGTACCTCAGGCATCTCAATTGGCTTGAATTGATCTACAAATGGAGGAGCATCAACCTTGGGCCCAAAAGGATCGCAGACGATGATGTAGATGACGAGAAGAACGGTCGCCACCCCAATTAGAAATCCGATAAAAAGTGCCCAAAACATCTATTCGAACATAGCACTTCTAAATCAAAAATTCACAACTCCAAACTGCCTAAAATATGCTTGGAAACAAATTATTCATTTGGAAAAGAAAAGATTGAGCATGTAAATAATTGGTTTGCACAAACAAATTCTCGGAGAATATTGACTTCACTAGAACTATTTATTCAAAAAATATAAAAACAAGTTACACATAATTATATGCAAGATCTGCTTCAGATTCGACAAATTGCATTTCCAATTTTACTGGTTGTTTCAACAGATTTGATAAAAATTCCTCGACAAACCCATACATCCAATATATCCTAAATTAATTACATTATTTTAAAAAAAGATTTTTGTGATATGGAATTTTTCTTTGAAATCTTTAGACCAATAAATAATTTTATAAAATTGGATTAATTACCTGCGAATATCAAATCTTTGTGAATACTGAAGAAATCCAGCAATAATGATCACGTTACCACGACGCTTTATCACGATCTAGAGCTAAAAGTTGCAAATGAGATGCCAATATAAACCTCCTCTCCTTGGATTACAACATTGTTGGGAAAAAAGCCGCGCATGAATCGTCGAATTATTTGATCTTGAGCTACCATTAGCGGTTGTTGATTGCGAAATTCTAAATAATCGTATTTATGCTGAAAGGTATGAAAACTTGGATCATTAATACCACCAATAATAATAAGGAAATAATCTTTACCTTCCAAATTTTGAGTGTGCCATGTCAGCCAACTTTTCTTGACCCCGATATGATGTGGGCGGGCGGCCATCTCGTAGGTCAGGAGTTGAGTCCGATTTGGAGTCGACTAAAATAAAAAGTTAGATTTTTGCTATTTGGTGGGATGGACGGAAAACACTTTCATAAAAGGCTTATAAAGCAAGGTAGCTATTTCCATCCCCAACAAGCCTAAGAGTCAATAACGTAAATCAAAAACCTTACCCGATATTTTCCTGCTTGATTTTTTGCTAGGACTTGTGTGGTTGAAATCGACCTTCTATCGAGCCGTAGCAATCGCGCGTTCATTGTTCTAAAGAAAGGGTTGATTTTTGTAAGATCTTTGGTACGAGCATGAAAGAGTAAAAAAAATCCTGTACGTAGGTACAAGTGCAAGTTCAATTTATACCATTAACATTAAGTAGTTGAATATCTTTTTCGGAGGCTTTCGAAGAGGTTCAAAAGCAGTAAACCCTGCAGTTGCAACTTTAGCCGGACCAAAAACAACCCACTGGACTACCCTTAGCGATAACTTGAGTATACTAACGACAGCTGAGAGAATCACTCTATTCAACTTCAAAGCAACTAACAAACGCTATGTAAAACGACGATTTTAAAACCTCATTTTCTTTTTCCTAGAAACCTTTAATTGCGAAGAAATTTGTCTCATATCTTTTTTCTGCTTTTTGTGCCTGATTTTATTTGTTTTTGCATAATGAAATATTTTTTCAGAGGCTGAAGTCAATGTGTGCAAAATGCTATCGATAGACGTCAAATCGGAAACTACCGAGACAGCGTAAGTTTTTTTGCGCTTGACTTATTTATATAATTTTAGGGCATCTAGTGCAAAATGTGGAACATGTGGTTACACGGAAGAAAAAATAGAAAACGATTTGATGCTGGCATGTAATGCATGCAATAAATGGTTTCATGCAAGGTGGGATCTCAAAGACCTTTCTCTTCTATTTGATTCTTACAGTTGTGTTGACTTCGATGAAATGACTGCCTTTTCTACGGATACATTTCACTGTTCTACATGCTCAGTTGAACATGGCCCTTCAACATGTTGGTTGCACGTTTTTTTTGTAGAAAAACGAATATTAATTCATTTTAGTGTATGAAATTCGAGTGCCACATCGCCACAATTATTTTGATTTGGGAGAAAGCTCTTTGCCCATTCAAGTAAACTTTTCAATGATCTATTTTGCTTTACTTACTGCTTAAACATTTGTTAAACTGGATTTGTTCAGGTTGGCTCAAAACAGTGGGTTGAGAATTTCGCAAAAAATGAACATACAATTCCACCGCCGCCACCAAAAAATGAAAAACGGTTGGTGTGCATATGTATTAAATAGTTAACAGTAACAATTTTAGGGACTATCAAGTCTTGGTTCTTAACTCTGGTCACGAGTTATACAAGAATTTCGACGGTGAGCGCGAATGGAAAAATATCTTGATGATCAAAGTAATTTAGCTACCCAATTCTGCATAGACATTCAACTAATTTAGGATCCCGATGGCTTAGAGATGACCATACCGACTCGAGACTTCAAAATTGAAGATGCTCTGAATGTAATGGGTATCTTTTTAACTATCAAAAATTAGACTATTTTAAATCATTTTTGATTATTCTATCCAATTTTTAAATTTAGGACCTTTAACTTACGTCGACACAATTGATGTGTATAGACAGGCCTCAAAAAATATGCGTCTCGATCGCTTTGCTGCTGCTTGGGTAGGACTTGAAAACTTTCATTTAAATTTAGCACTTAATTGTTGTAGAACCTATTTTGTTTTTAGAAAGATCCAAAGCGTCCTCGTCTATACAACATCCTCAGCATGGAATTTTCAAAGACACAGTCTGGAAAACTTTTTTATTGATATTCTGCTTAATTTAGCTTGCGACATTATTTCAAGCCTCCACATCTTGTTCAAGAATTATCTTGGGCTTCACTTTATTGGCCGAACATAGCCAACAATGGGGTTTGTTATTTCACACATACCTTATTTCTGTTAGTTTTAGGATATTGAAAGAGAAGATCTTCCGCAAGAGTTGAATACTCCAAAATCAGAGCCGGTGGATGTTTCTAATTTTCCACCAGTGCCGCACATAGAAGAATCAGCAAAAACTGAAGGTAAGCTATAACGTAAAGCTACCATTTTTAAACTTGAGATGATGGCGCTTATAAAGTGGACGAGGAAGATTATGCCAAGAAGCCGGAGGTGAGTTAAATTTTTATAAACTTACTTTATAAACTTTTAGGTTGAACTGTTTTGTCTTATTGGCATGGCTGGATCGTACACAGATTTTCATATTGACTTTGGGGGAAGCTCAGTTTACTATCACATTTTTCGAGTTTGTTAACCACAAACTTTAAAGCTACTCTTTCATTAGGGCAAGAAGATCTTCTACGTTTCTCCTCCAACAGATAAAGCGCTAGCACTATATCATACCTATCTGAAAGACTATCAAAACCACGAAATATGGCTTGGAGATGCTTTGTTAAAGGAATCATCACTCTTTCGGGTTTGTTTTTATCGTTTGTGTGCAATAAAGTATTGTGTTTAGATAGAAGTTGAAGAAGGTTACACATTACTGATTCCGGCTGGCTGGATTCATGCCGTCTTTACCCCTGTCGATTCTATAGTTTTTGGCGGAAACTTTTTACATCGATGTAACATTTCAATGCAATTGCGGTATTTCTTTACAAGTTACAATTAAACTAAAGTTTTTAGGATAAATGATATCGAAGAGGACGCAAACGTTGAAGAGAAGTTTACCTACCCTCATTTTCGTCTTTGCAATTGGTATGCGGCCAAGACTGTCGCACAGGAAATTTGTGGTAACTTTGATTTACTAATAGAGGGCATTTATAGAACATTTCCTAGACGTAAACAATGAAGAAGACATATGTCCTGAACATCTGTATCAAGGAGCAATAAAACTTCATGGAACACTTGAAAGATGGTTCCAAGAAGAAAAGCTTGATTTGGACAAGTTTGCACCCCCCATTTTGAAAAAACTTTCGAAGGAAATTGATCGGCAAACGGTTAGCATTTTCGAACCACGATTCATAGGTATATTCCAGAAATTACGCAAACCGAAAGTCAATACAAATGGATCTAAAAAACGAGAAACGAAGAAAGGCAAAGGTGATTATTTTTCTTGAACTGAATTGACTTCAGAAAATTTTAGATAAAAAGCGTAAATCTCCAGCGGATATCTCCTTGGCTAGCGGCGAAACGAAGCCCGGAGAAACAATGAACCAGATGAATAAAGACGAGAAAAAACCAAAAATTGAAAACCTTGAGCCAGGTTAGGTTAAATTTTATTTTCATGAAATTTTGCTGCTTGTAGGCTCTTTAAAATTTGTAATTCGACGCGACACGATTCCGGAAAGAGCAACGACACCTAAAGATGACACCTTCGGCACTCCTTTGCAAGTTGAAAGAGTTACTGAGGTAAGTCGAAAATAATTTGTATCTTTACCCTATAATACTTTAGAAAGATTTAATGACGAGTATGTTTGCTTCACCGAGCACAAGTGGACGCCAAAGGAAACCATCAGCGCTCATAAAAGATATTTGTGGCCGAAGTCTACCTGTTATTCAACGTTTGCTTTATGAGTAAAACTATTACTGATTTGAGTTTAGAGACAGGTAACTCCGATGACGAACCAAAAATTGATTTGGATTTGATCGCAAAACAAGAGGACAAGGAGTTTGAAATCGAGAACAGAAAGAAAAAGAATAACACCAAATCGAAGCAACAAAAACTTCGTGGTGTAAATCAAGCTATTGCAAGTTCAGATTCTAAAACTAAGGTGAGCTTTAATTTAAAATGTTACTAAGAAGTCGCCTACTTTTATTTAGACTGTGGTGAAAGTGACGAAACCGACTTCAGCCAGAAACCAATTGGCGAAGAAATTAAGTAAATATTTATAGATAGGAAATTCAAATCCTGTAGTATATTTTCTTGTGCCTTTTGATGATTAACTTTGCTCAAAAATCACGGGTCCGTTGTTAATAATTCTTTATTTCATGGTGTGTGTCGCAATAGTGTACCGTTTGAATAAAAATGTTTGTCCTCACTTAAAAACTTAAAAACACATTGCGTTTACGACATTTCTATATTTTGCCATAACTCACTTCCTCTTTTGAAAGTTTTAGATGCCCGACGATCAAATAGCAGCATCGATTTTGGGGACAAAAGATTTGTGAGCACATTTTTAAAGGCTAAAGTTCTTCAAATACACAACAGACAGCGATGTCATTTTTTTTTCGTCTAGCGATCAGTGCGAATTTTAATACGGGAAAATCCACAATGAATTTTTTTAAGCTGGGACAATCACTATAATCAGGAGTTAAAGAATTTCAAAGAACATCATGATAATCAAGGAGAGGTCAGTTTATTCAATCTTTTTTTAAACTTGTTTATTTAGATTTGGTTTGGAAAATCGGCGGAAAATCGAATTCTGAAATATTTTGACGCAAAAAATATCCCCAAAACCCAACAAATAATAGATTTTGGTTGCGGAAATGGTAGCTTGCTTAGACGATTGGTTTGTAACTTCAGTTTTTTTTGACGCCAAAAATTTTAGTTTTCGAAAGGGTATGGCAACTTGTTTGGCGTTGATTATTCTTTAGCATCAATAGAACTTTCAAAAAAGATTGCTGAAGATGTGAAAGCAAAAGTCGATTTCCAGGCACTATTACATTTTTGTAGTTAACAACACAATGTTTTAGGTATTAGATTTGTTAGCGCCTTCTCAGGAGCAATTCAGGGGGCAATTCGACATTGTTCTTGATAAAGGTAGGATTATAGACCTGTTTTGGCCGAATACCGTAACATTGATCCGTTTTTGGTAATTTGAAAAGTTTATTTGAAATTTCTAACTTCATTAGGCACGCTCGATGCGTTACTTCTCTGTGAACTCGATGAACGACAGAACAGACTCAAAGCCTATGTTAGCTCTGTGATACGTGCTCTAGAATCTTCAGGCAAATTTATCGTAGTCAGCTGCAACTTCACGAGGTCTTGTATATTTGTTGAATATATCAAATTGTATGGCTTTAGAGACGAATTGGTCGATATGTTGACTCCTCTAGGATTACAATTCGAAGAGGAATTACCCAATCAATCGACTTTTACTTTTGGCGGGAAAGTTGGAAACACGACCACGGCAGCTGTATTCTCAAGAACTTGTCTGTGATGATGGCTAATATGTTTTGTTTTGTTTCGCAATTATCAAACTGGCTAGAAAACTATAGTACGTCATTTTGAAACAAGCCGCACTTTACCCATTATCAGCTCATTGTTATGTTTTCTTTTTGCCTTTTCGTATCTATTTTGCTAATCGAATTGTTTTTTCGATTCTGCTTATTGATTAAGTATTTCTAGACTTTTTGTTTTTTTTTGTGCCTATTTACTTTTGGAGTTTGTGTAAAATGAAGTTTGTGTAATTGGAGTCATGTACATGTGGATACAGTTCACTCATTTTTCTGGGTTCTAGAACCTCTAGCACATACCTACCTATATTTAAACTTCCATTTTCCCCGCGCAAAGTTGCGTTTAGTCTTATTTATTTTTCTACGTATTTTACCACCTACTTACGTACTGATACTCAGGTAATTTATGATCATTTTTCAGACAGTTGTTTGACATGGCTGAACTACTGGACGGCGTCGAGCTTATCAATCAAGAAGGAAAAAGGGTGAAAGCCGAAGAGCATCTGAAAGGAAAGGTTAGATTTTTAAAAAAATTAATTGTATCTTTTATTTTTAGCTTGTCGGTCTCTACTTCAGTGCCGGATGGTAAGTTTACTCGCAGCGGTTTCATAAATTGCTGACTTTATTTTTACAACTGTTTAAAATTTATTAAGGTGTGGACCATGTCGAATGTTCACGCCAAAATTGAAGAGATTTTATGAAAAAATTGTTGGTGAAGACAATAAGGACTTCGAGGTTTTATTTATAATATATTTTGAGTTGTGCAAATTGAACATTTAGGTCGTGTTTGTCTCTCGTGATCGTGAAGAGGAAGATCTACTGGAATACTTCAATGAAAAGCAGGGGGTAATATTTACTTTTTGTCGTTTTTTTAACAGTAAACTTTTCAGGAGTGGGTGACTATTCCTTTTGGAGATCAAAAGATTAAGTTAGTTTCTAAACATAATACATAGAATACGAGCTTGTTCTTGGTACTACTTGGTCTTTGTTTTTAGGGAGTTGCTAGACAAATACGAAGTGCAAACAATCCCAGCTTTGCGAGTCATCAAATCCAATGGGGAAATCGTTGTCAACGATGCACGCACTGAAGTTCAGGTAGTTTTTAATTTTTTTAATGAACTATATATTCTTTAGGAAAAGGGACAAGAGGATCCAGAAGCGCTTTTTGAAGAGTGGGAAGCGTTCAGCATGTAGATTAAATGCCAATTTTTTTTTATTGGTGACTCTGCGATTTCTATTGCGAGTAATTATTGGTTGGGTCAATTTGTTCACTTTTTATTGTTGCAATAAATATTTACAATTTATTTACAACTTTCTTTTGCGTAACATCGACACATTATATCGTTATTGGTCAAGTGTTCTAATTGTGACCGTTCTTTGTACTCTCATCGACTACAAATTTTTGCTTTTTTCGTAGTCTAAGTTCTCTTCTATCTAATAACTGGGGCAAAGTACACAACAGGAACGCAGATACGCTTATCAAATGCAATACATTAATCCTGTTTTCCAAAGTTCGATTCAAAATTTACGTAATTCGTACCATAATTTACTTGATTTAGGTGCAACATGTCCGATGTGATCCAGAATTTCCTGGCTGGCGGTGTTGGAGGTTGGAAAAATCTTACATCTATCGTCAATTTTGTATTTTTAGGAGCATGCACTGTGGTAGTAGGACATCCTTTCGATACAATCAAAGTAAGAACGTTCTTTATTGTACAAAAGTTTACTCTTTTAGGTTCGCCTTCAAACGATGCCAAGACCGGCACCTGGACAAAAACCCTTGTTTGCTGGGGCGTTCGATTGTGCTCGGCAGACGGTCGTGAAGGTACGATGCATGATAATTTTAAATTGATATTTTAATGCGATTTTAATTGAATATTTTTTTTACAATGAGTCTACATTTATTTTAGGAAGGAGTATTTGCACTCTACAAGGGTATGGCGGCGCCACTGGTTGGAGTGACGCCTTTGTTTGCTGTTTTCTTTGGAGGTTGCGCAGTTGGCAAATGGTTGCAGCAAAAGAATCCAGGTGTTTATTTTTGCGAAGTTGAATTTTTGGCACCCTAAAACTAGAAGTGCTTATCTAGCCATTTGATAAAGAAAAAAAGTTAGTTTTGTTTAGAAGACGAGTTGACATTTGTTCAAAACATGAACAGTGGTGCTTTGGCTGGAGTCTTCACGACAATCATTATGGTCCCAGGAGAGCGAATCAAGTGTCTTTTGCAGGTGTTGATTTTATTCCTATCAAAATCGGTAAAATATACAGTAGTTAACTCTTTCAATATTTAGGTCCAACAATCTGGGCACAGCCCATCGGGGGTTCAATATAAAGGACCTCTCGATGTTGTCAAGAAGCTTTGGAAGCAAGGAGGAATTGCTTCGATCTACAGAGGAACGGGCGCCACTTTGCTTCGAGGTACAAGTTGAAACTATTGTAATGTATAAATTGATCTTTTAAGATATCCCTGCCTCGGCTGCTTACTTATCCGTTTACGAATATTTGAAAAAAGCGTTCAGTGGGGAGCATGGAGAAGGAAAAAATAAAAAGCTTTCTCCGGGAGCTACACTGATGGCTGGTGGACTTGCTGGAATTGCTAATTGGTAGGTTACATATATGGCGTGCAGCACAAGATTTGTTTTAATACGATTTGTTTAGGTCAGTATGCATTCCTGCTGACGTATTGAAGTCGAGATTGCAAACAGCGCCGGAAGGGAAATATCCTGATGGAATTCGTGGTGTTTTGAGAGAAGTGTTGCGAGAAGAAGGACCCAAAGGACTTTTCAAGGTGAGTATTTTCTAGGTCACATTGCTACAATGATTGTAAAATCTTTGGAGCTTTGTCTAAAGTTGAGCTAAATTATTGAAATCATTGTAAGTTACATGTATGTAAATGTATATGCCTAATTTGGTCTCAAAATTTGAACTAAAATTGGAAAGATTAATCGCGAGAATTACAATATTCAACAATTAAATTTTTTAGGGACTTACACCGATCCTGCTTCGAGCTTTCCCAGCCAACGCAGCCTGCTTCTTCGGGCTTGAACTGACGCTCTCCCTTTTCAGACTTTTTGGTTAAGCGTATGTAAGTTGTTTTTCAGATTTTGTGATTTGAACTTGCTCAGTATTTTTTCGTAAGTTGTATTGATAGGCCAGTTTTGTTAACTACGTATAGGTACATATTATTTTCTTGGGCATGGGATCCCAGGGTGTTTTATCTGCTTTTTGATTATACGCCTTTTTAATTTGTGATTTTGAATCTTTGTGATTTTTGAGTCTGTATATATAGCAATTCAATTATAAGTTTTATATAAAACGATAAATATGCAAAGATGATCCGAGTATCATAGTGGATGAGATTCTTCATAGCTGAGATGGTGGATATTTAGCCCAAGAGACCTACACTTTTGTTAATTGTGGGATTTTCGTGGAAAATTCTCACCTCCAACAACGCCGGTTGCAATTCCTGTGGGAACTCCAAGTCCGACATTCGCAGCAGTTCCTAATCCACGTCCTGGAATTTTATTTGCTTTTCAAGTTTTAACCTCTTGGCTCATTTTGTTGTTGCTTTAAGACTCACCAGCCCAATAACCTCCTTGTTGAGCGCCACCGTATGCCTGGACTCCATAGGGCGAACCTCTGCCATAATATCCGGGTTGACCTCCTCCATAATACCCCGATTGTCCACCGTAATATCCCGATTGCCCGCCCCATCCACCTGTTCTGGCTCCAAAGCCGGCATTAACTCTTTGCCCGGCAAGTCCCAATCCAAGATTTGATCCAACTAAAAGTCCGTTTTTCCTTGTTTACAGACATGGTTTTGCAACTCACGTCCAAGCTGGGCAACGATGCAGGACACAAAGGCGGCGAAAACAAAGAGCTTTAGCATGATGTTTGAGTCAAGGTTGTTGAAATGATCGCTGGTTGGGGATACCGTTTTCCGCCAGGCTTTTATATAGTTTGCTCCTTTTTGGTGGTCAATAGGTCACGCCTGATCGCGTTCCTCTTACATTTCAGAAAAATTCCTGTCTAGTCTTTTTCCTTGGCGGTTTCTGATCGGAGTTCTTAATTTCTTTGTCAACTTCGCTCTCCCCTCTCTCTCGCTCTTATTTTGGGTTTTGTTTTTAGCGAAGAACATTCGAGTGTCTCTCTTTGCTCTCTGATTGCTCGATTAGCGAATGATGTGACGTCGTTTATCGTAATTGTTTACGATGAATTGACGAACTTTGTGTAAAAGGCAACTCAAGAAACCAAGTGATCACCTTCTCTTTTTCAAGAGATTCGTCGAATTTAGCATCTGATAGTGAGTCGATTATTTTTAGCGCATTTTTGGTCTAAAGGCCAGAGGGACGATTCCTGCTATCGTAGGCTTACAGTAGATATTTGCATGTCTCTAGATACGGTATTATCATCTAGCTCCTAGTGGTAACCTTTTTTGGATTTATTGTGCAGTTTTTCCTTTTTATTAGTTGACTGCTTTGATTTGGCGATTCTCATTACTCTCAGGGAAAAAACTTCACGTAACCGCTGGTTAGGGTCACCGAGAGAAACACGTGGATCGTTTAACCCAGTGACCTTGAAATAGTTTCTTCCGAGATCATCCAGTAAACAACATCACAAAAAAAATAAGTGAACGAGATCTAGATACCTAATATCGTTGTGTGAGACCGAACTCTTCAATTGTGGACTTGAACTGTTGAAATTTGTAAATTAGCATTAGTCCTTTTGAAATTAACATTTAAACTTGATTTGAAAAAGAAAAATTTTCTAGATATGCGTCAGATATGGGGTAGGCTAATTTCCGCATTTTTTTTGCGCGAGTTGCGTAAAAAAAATTGCGGAAATTAGCCTACCCCGTTGATTGATCACATTGGAGATGTTTGGCAAGCTCTCGTGTTGTTTGCATTGGATCGGCTTCAATAAGTTGTTCCAATTCATTATTATCGATTGCTGCCGAGCGATGCCCATGTACTTCCTCCTCAAGAGATTCAATACCTTCTTGGAATTGAGCAAACCAAAACTGGCAGGATCTTTCGGTCGTAACTTGTTCTCCAAAAGCGGAACAGAGATCACGATGTGATTCAGCAGCTTGCCTTTGCCCATCTTGAAATCGTAGAGAAGACACGCGCGCACAACATGCTTTTGATCCACCATGATCTAAAGCAAATATCAATTAAAAAGTGGAAGCTCGGATTTTAAAAAAGTGTAAAAATGAAGTAAATATCCAAGAGTACAAATACGCAAAAGAAAAACAAATAGGCTTTCCAAATAAAAAAATAGAACATTCTATACCGATCGAAATTTCATTTGCATCAACCTAGTAGGTCCATCACAATCTACTGCAACTGCTATTCCATTTTCTTCCGAATTGGCCTTCATAAAAGCCGAAAATCCTTTAGCTACATGGCTTCAAACGGCTGCTTACGCAAGTTCATCGGTTCACACGGCTCACTCACGCAGCTATATTATAGTTTTAAACTTTGCGTAACTCAATTTTGCTTTAGTGGTTCTTGCACAGATGGTCGCGGTGAAATCAGGCTGGCTCCTCGTATGCCCAGCCGACCCGTGGTCATGACTGCTCGTTCTGCAAGTCGTACTCTCATCAATACGGCCCGATCTAACAGGCAGGTTTTGAGAGACTAGAATAGACGAGTTATTTTTGGTCATTGAAATGGTTCCAATTGTTTTATGAAATTTTATTTTTAAAGCAATGCCAGCAATCTCCATACCGCCCGTTCTGCAAGCCGTACTCGTGGCATCAACCTTCGCGCTCACCCCTCTGCTGCTCGTAGTTCATCTGTTCATACTGCCCGGTTAGATTGACTCATTTTTAATAATTTGTACTTTGTTTAGCTCAAATCGTGAAAATTCCGCTCGTGCTGGTCGAAGTGGCAGGTTTATCTTTGTCACTACCTATGTACAAATTATTTAGTTCCAATTCGCTTTGCACTGCAGAACTTGGCCCATTTAATACTGCCCGTTCACGCAGGTATTGTCGTACCATGCTTTTTACTCTAATTTTGAGTTTAGTGATGTTCGCACTAGAGAACGTGGTGAAATCAGGTCAGCTCCTCCTACGCCCAGGCAACCCTCGGTTAGGACTGCTCGTTCTGTAAGTCGTACTCCAGTCAATACGGCTCGATCTAACATATAACTTTTGAATAGAAAAACTAAGTAAATGGCAATGATTCGCCGGATTCTAATGGTTGTACTTTTAAGTAATCTCCGAACTGCCCGTTCTGTAAGTCTGTAAGTCTGTAAGTAAGTGTTTGATCGAGCCGTATTGCCGGGAGTACTCCCGTCAATACGGCTCGATCAAACAGGTAAATTAGATTATGCTCTTGTAAACTCTTTGATTCTTTAGCGATTTCCGCAAGATCTCATTTGCCCCGGCAACTTCTCCATCTATGCGAGCGGCTCGTACTTCTTCAAATGCATCACTGTCTGCTTCTCGTCCTTCACGCCCCATCAGCCAATCTCCATCTCAGAATGCTCGTGGACGTCTCTCATCGGATTCTTCAGTGAAGACTGCTCGTCTCGCAAGCCGTTCTCCATCAATCAATACTGCCTGTTCACCTGCTTCCACTCCCGCCAACACTGCCCACACTCGTTCCGACAGCTCGGTTCACACCGGACGGTAATTTTTATTTGAATGCTTTGTTTTAAATTTCTACGTTTAGCCCATCTTCAATTCCTGATGCATCGACGGCCCCTGCCAACGGTCAAATCGTGG
Organism: Mesorhabditis belari; assembly: GCA_958450365.1. Classification (NCBI taxonomy): domain Eukaryota; kingdom Metazoa; phylum Nematoda; class Chromadorea; order Rhabditida; family Rhabditidae; genus Mesorhabditis; species Mesorhabditis belari. The sequence goes on along the minus strand of CAUEEP010000727.1, from coordinate 2,459,982 downwards.
CTCCGACAAATGTGATTCTCCTCCCTGTGTAAGTACATATTTTGTATGTGGAAACAGACAATATTTTGTGTCTTTAGACAGGGTGAGGATAGTGTCCACGAGATCGTGAATCCATCTCAACTTGTGCGCACTCCCTCTTCTGATAAGCGTTTTGGATTCGTTTTTCTTTAAGCACTAGAAAAGTTATTATTTTAGTGCAGTGAGGTCCGTACTGCTCGCTCCAGCAACGAATGAAGACTACAAAAAGATGACTCGAATCAAATTAAAGCCCTATTCTTGATCTCTTGTAAAATGCTCGTCGAATAAAATATTTTGTAAACGTTTTTCTGAAGTCACAAAGTGGTCGATTGTTATTTCTTGAGGGTAGATTTCGGCGTTAAAAATGTGAATTGATCGGGGGTGGGACAAATGCGACCTTTTTTTGCGCACCTGGACATTTGCGCACCTTTTTTTTTTGCTGGAAAAGGCCTTAGGAAAGGTCGTAGAGCTTCAAAAATGTTTTCATAGAAGGGAATCGTATGCGTAGATTCCGAATTTCGACAAATCAGACCTCGCTGACACGTCAAATTTGGGCTAAAAGGCAAAAACTACGCAACTTAACGCTTTTCCGCAGTTTTTGCCTTTTAGCCCAAATTTGACGTATCAGCGAGGTCTGATTTGTCGAAATTCGGAATCTACGCATACGATTCCCTTATATGGAAAAATTTTCGAAATATTTTCGAAGCTCTACGGTCTTTCCTAAGGCCTTTTCCAGCAAAAAAAAGGTGCGCAAATGTCCAGGTGCGCAAAAAAAAGGTCGCATTTGTCCCACCCCCAATTGATCAGTTTTCAAAAGCATTTGTTGGCTTAATTAGGAATTTTTCTTTGTTTGATTATGGCTGCACGGTATACTGTATTCTCTTAGCCCCACTTGTGCTATGTGTAAAAGCTCTTCACATGCAATAGGCCATAGTCATTTGTATTTGCTCGTAACCTCAAGAATTTTTTTACATCAGTCTGATTCAATCGAGTCTTATCAATTTATTTATGTAATTTTTACCTATATAAACCGGGAATTTGTTTTGCAAAATGAGTATTCATTTAGGGATGACAGCTGAAGTCGATTTGACTCTACTTGGGCTCTCCGAGCAGAAGATTAAGGGTGAGTGTGGGTCGTTTTGTTACTTTTAGCGCTTATTTTTAGAGACGTTGAAAAATGGAGTATTGACGATACAACTGGGCAATATCATCAATGAGACGAAGACACAGTTAAAAGCTGAGAAGATCAAAGAGGAGAATTTCTCGAAACAGCAGGTGCCATTTACCCTTTTTGCTCTTATTAACATAGTTTAGGGGACATTGTTGTACCATGTCGGTACAAGAATCAAAAGTCAGTGCGTACAGCATATTCCGTTGCTTGTCAAGTATATTGTAAATGGAGGGCTCAAAACTGAACAACAGGTAAGGAGTTTATTCGATTTAGTGAACCTTTTGATTTTAGATCCTTGCTGCACTCGAGTATTTACTCACGACCGCTGTTTCTGGGGTCGATATCAAAAAATTTGAAGAAGCTTCTGGTGTTGGAATTGTTGTTACGAATGATCAGATTGAAGAAATTGTGTGTTTTTAGCGCATAGTATAATTTATTTACTATTTCAGGTTACGAAAGTGTTCAACAAATACAAAGAGCAAATTTCCGTGGATCGTTATTCTTTTCCAGTGGGGAAATTATTGGGTAACGCATCAATACAAATTTTTTTTATTAGTATCGTTTTAGGTGAAGTTCGAGCTTTGTTGCCATGGGGCGATGGCGGTTACATGAAGAAGGAATGTGATCTTCGAATTATTGGTAGCATTTTATGATTTTTAAGCAATTCAAGTGCTTTCAGAGTTTCTTGGTGCGAAAACCGAAGAAGATCTTGCTCCGAAGAAAAAGCTTAAAAAGGTACATATCTTCAAGGTTACATTTAATCAAAGCTTTTCATAGGAAGAGAAACCGAAAGAAAAGGAGAATGGCAAACCTGCAAAGCCATCAAAGGAAGATGCTGTAAACGGTGAAAACAAAACCGACGGTAATTAGCATGTTGATTTACTTGATAACATGACTTTAGGTTTCCCAGAAGGCGCATCTACGATTGAAGAACTCATGCGCACGAGGGCAAATTTCCACAAAGTAAAGTGGCAAAAGATTATCGTGACTGTAAAAATAATTTATAGCCTGGTGAGAACTACAAGACTGATGGTTATGTGGTAACTCCGAAAACAGAAGAAATCCTAAAAAAACATTTGAAAAAGACTGGTGGAAAGGTACGTTTATCGATTTTTTAAAACATGTTTATGTTTGTTTCAGGTAATCACTCGATTCCCTCCCGAGCCTAACGGAATTCTTCACATTGGCCACGCTAAAGCGATCAATATCAATTTCGGATATGCAAAGGTTCATTTTTATTGGTTTGGGAGTTTAAGAATCATTTAGGCGCACAACGGCGAGTGTAATCTTCGCTTTGATGATACAAATCCAGAAAAAGAGGAAGAGAAATTCTTTACTGCAATTGAAGATATTGTTCGATGGCTTGGTATGAATAGACTTTTTGATAGAAGCACTCTTTTCTTTTAGGATACACACCTGCTCGAATTACACATGCCTCGGATAATTTTGATCAGTTGTATGAGGTATGTAAATGCTTTTTATTAAAATAACTACCAGCGACATTTAGTGGGCAAAAGTCTTGATCAAGAATGGATTGGCGTATGTGTGTCATCAGAAAGTTGAAGAAATGCGCGGATTTGAAGTCAAGCTATCTCCCTGGAGAGATCGTCCGATTGATGAAAGTTTGCAACTATTTGAAGTAAATTCTTTTTTTTACATAAAGATTGTAATGATTGAATGAACAGGACATGAAAAATGGTAAATTTGAAGAAGGAGAAGCAACCTTGAGAATGAAAACGATTTTGGAAGAAGGAAAGGTATTTGAGAGGTTGAATGGTTTGAGAACTATTCGAGCATTGTTTAGGTTGACCCTGTGGCATACCGGATCAAGTATTGCACTCATCACCGTAGCAAGGATAAATGGTTCGGCGTTTATTTTGAAAATTAGATAGAAGTTTTTAGGTGTATCTACCCAACATATGATTACACGCATTGTTTGTGTGACTCGATCGAACACATCACGCATTCATTGTGCACAAAAGAATTTCAGAGCAGGTAGAGACTAAAGTTAAGCGTTTCAACACGTATTTCATTTTAGGCGTTCCTCATATTATTGGCTGTGCAACTCTCTTGACATTTATTGTCCCGTTCAATGGGAGTACGGTCGTCTCAATGTCAACTATACAGTGGTTTCAAAGAGAAAGATCTTAAAGCTAATTCAGACGAAAACTGTCAAGTAATTAAACTACCAATGATTTATTATTATTATTTACTTTAGCGATTGGGATGATCCTCGTCTCTTCACCCTAACAGCTCTACGACGTCGGGGAATACCTGCCGAGGCAATCAATGCTTTTGTTGCCAAACTAGGTATATATTTAAAATTTGGTTTAAACAACATTGGAAGGATTGGGGAATTAACGCTTAATTTAGGTTTAACCATGTCTCAGATGGTGATCGACCCACATATGCTTGATGCAACGGTTCGCGATTATTTGAACACCAATGCTCCTAGGTAAAACTTTTGTCGAAGGAGTGAATAATATTATAAAATTTAGAACTATGGCCGTGTTGGATAGTTTGCGCGTGACCGTTCGCAATTTTGACGAACTTGGACTATCATCCACTTTGAGTGTTCCCGATTTTCCAGGAGATCCTTCAAGCAAGAACCACTCGGTAATTTAGGTTTTAAGCAATATGCCAGTATGTTTTTATTTGTTTGGAAAAATTAAAGTTTTCACTGTTTTAGGTAGCCGTGGACAAGATTTTATACATCGAGCAAACGGACTACAAGACGGTAATATTTTTTACGAAGCTTATTATAATTTTTGATTCTTTAGACACTTGCATCTGATAAGTCATTCCGACGACTCACTAAAGAGCAGCCGGTTGGTCTGAAACACGTTGGGCTTGTTCTATTTGTCGAAGAGGAAATTAAGGCAAGTATTGCTAGAAAATAATAAATAACGTTTTGTTCGTTTAGCATGGTGATAAGGTGGCCGAATTGATTGTACGTGCCGAACGCCTGACGGAGGAGAACAAGCCTAAAGCTTTTATTCATTGGGTTTGCAAACCCGTTTCCGTCGAGTGTCGTCTCTACGAGAAATTGTCAATAATTTACATTTCAACGATTGTCATAGATTTGTTTTAGGTTCAAGAGCAAGAACCCCGAAGATCCAAATACCGTTCCTGGAGGATTCTTAACAGATTGCAATCCTGTAAGTTTAAATTTGTTGATGTTTGTTGTTTACTGGTTAAATTTGTTAGATGTTTCTTTCCAGACTTATTATATTCTTACTAAACTTGCTCATTATTTTTTTAGAATTCAATCACCCTCCTGCACAATGTGCTTGTGGATCATTCTGTTGCCAGCTCAAAGGTTATTCGATAATTTGTAAATTTTGGGTTATCTACCTAAATGTTTAGGTCTACGATCGTTATCAGTTTGAACGGATTGGTTACTTTTCAGTCGACCCGGATAGTACTCCTGAAAGGGTTGGTGTAAATTTGCATTTTCATTTTACTATTGCTCTTTTAGCTGGTCTTCAACCGAACCGTCTTGCTGAAAGAAGATAAGGAAAAATAAAATATCTTTCAAAATGTGCCTTTTTGTTAGATTTGTTTCTGTTTTTCAAAATATTAGGCATTATTTTGTGGACGAGTCAATGTACCATTTTGTGCAACTATTTATTGCTGGATTGTTTTAGCATAAATACTTTTTATGACATTTTGATAAATTTTCTACCTAAATTAGAACTTAGTGAATGGTCCCTTTCACTTAAAGGAGGTCAAGTTAGGCCAAAAGGGAGTTGGTTATCGTGATATGCAATCTACGAGTGAGAGCCGATTGAATGGTTGGATAGGTCGAGGGGGTCACTCCCGACACTCAATGATCCCAACCCGATCTCTTCATTGAGAGAAAAGACTTCAAAGGAATCCCTTGCCACTTGCATAACTTGATTGAAGCATCACTCCTCATCAATGAACAATGAGGTGAACCGATCATTTCGATCATTTCAGGACACCGCTCATCTATTTGGCCGATCTTTCTTTTATCCCTTATCCGTTGATCAGTTATGAGCGGAAGTGGTGATCAATGAACTCTGAAGATTGACGGTGATAGGTAATTGGAACCGCTTTTGAGCCTACAATGCAGCCTCAGGGTTCACTGGAGTAGTCATAGCATCGAAACATAGCCACAGAATTGTATATTGGACTAGAAACAGCAGATGTACAGTACTTTAGCATCATGAATTGTTATTATTAATTGGAAAAACGGTATCATCTACTGACCGTTTTGACCTATCAGATCTATTACAGACAAGTAAAACTCTCGAGAATTTCAGTGTAACCGTAAATTTTGTGCAATTCATTACTTTCAAAACTCCCAATCTCCTGCAAAATTGTTTTCGTTCGTTTTTTTGTTGCTGAACTCTTTTTGTAAAGACACATGATTGGCAAGCTTTTGTTTTGGAAAGCCGAATTTTTTTTAGACGCAAAATCTGTCCCTCTATCTCGCGAACATTGTTTATGTTTTTTCAAGGGATCACTCACCGATGACTAACAACAGATTTTAATGTTGTGTGCCCATTTTTGGAGCTGTCATTGAAATCAGCTCAAGACCACATAGAGATCGAAATCTTTTGAAATAGTTGGCAAAAAGATCAATAGAGATTGGTTTGGTGATTTTGATTTGGGGTCAAGATCTGTCAATGAATGAATGTCAATGACTTGAATTGACTTTCAAGGATAGTCTAGCTTTGAACGTCCCATTCTCCGCGCTGCTTTATGCTACAGTGTGCGCTTGGGTGTCAAATGATAGCCCTTGAAATCTAGTTATTTTTGGTACTAAAGGTGTAGTTGAGAAAAATCTAGAGGCTGAGGAATCTAGAGGCTGAGGAATCTAGAGGCTGAGTGATTTCTTAAAAAGAAGTTAGACTACGCGACTCTACAAGGGGGTGGCATTCTATTAGAGTATTCACGGTATCAGCTTGTCTCAACCTCAGAGTTCATTGAACGCCTTAACAAGTCTTTTAAGCTTAAGTTGCTCAAGTTTCATGTTCCAAGAATAGCATTCATTTGTTTCCCGATCACTCGAGTAACTTTGAAATGAAAAATTAGGGATAAAAAGGAAAAGTTTCTTAAGTGAACTTTAGAAAAGTCGAAGAAGCTGTGAAAACACTAAACGTGCATTAACGCTTCTGAAAATACGAGTTTTGTTCACCCGAAGAGCTAAATTATCCGTCAAAAAACATTATTCATTTGTTTCCCGGTCCCCCAATTACCATTGAAATGAAAAATCGGGGATTCCCCTCGTCATCTCCCTTCCCCAATCAGCTGACTGAGATCACTTTCCCTCTCTTTCATCTCCACCAATATTTGTCCTCTTTTTCTTTTTCTGTTTGTCGGTTTCCTTTTCCTCCAAACCGTCCCTCATCCCCATTTACACACAAATACAAGCACTCACATGTCTCGACGAGAATCGCAACAATTCAGCGATATTCCCCCAATTAATTTGTTCAGGTGCCCCTCTATTTTTCGGTCTCATCAATGAAGCGATTTGTTTGATGAGAATGAATGGGATCTCTCAGTCAATGCAAATAATGTAAACTAGAGAATTTTTCGATTTGCTGAATCTTGATGGGGTTTAGGGCAAGCCTTAGAAAGGACAGTTTGGCTAGAAGCTGGACTGTTGTAGATTTTGTATTTATAAGGCACAAAGTATGTTTAGGGAAATCACTCTAAAGTATTTTGAACCATTCTGACTCAAGAATAAGAGGAAGCGAACCTAGCTGACCCTCGCTTTGTGCAAGATTTCCACGGTTAAACCTGGGCAAAACTTAAAAACGCCAAAAGCCGGATCAGGCCTAGATCCAACTAAATGAGCCGAAAGTTAAAAATGGAAAATTGAGACCTAAGTGTCGACTTAAAACGATAGAAGCTTGACTGGCATAGACCTGGCTGGCTTGACCCCGGGATTTTGTTTTCGAACTTCATAGACTTGCAGGCCGATTAGACTTGTGCACACAAAAACTGTACACGAACTCAAGTACTTTAGTTTTATGAACTGGAGCTGGGAATGCAAAGATCGTCAACCCTTCGTACAAATTCGCATCCAAATTTGAGCACAATTCTTTTTAGGCCATCCCCTCCTTTCCCAAAAAAGCTCAATTTCAAATGGCACACACGAGATTAATTTTGGGTGAAAGGGCAGATGAAAGTAGCCCCATCGAAATGGTAATGGATGCGGGAGCCGTTTATCGCCTTTTTCACCCCTTCAATCCTCACTTTATTTCATTTTTCTTTTTTCTTTTTTTGAGTAGAAGGACCAAATTGGCGCCGAGCCACGAGTTTGTAAAAAGAGAGAATGGAAATGAAATCATGTCAATAGAAAGGAGAAACCCAAAAATGGAGAGGATGAGAGGGAAGGAAAAGAATGGGAGAACCACTTCCGCATTAGGGGAATTGTGTGAAGAAAGGGCAAATGAGTAACAGCTTTCAAGAGAGCGATCAGCTTTCACAGCTCTTCTCCATGAGAAATCCTGTTGTGAATGTGATATTGTTACACCCCATTGGCAACATGTGATTCACTCTTGAGACTTGGAATTGAACGCCTTAAAAGCATACATTTATTGAACATGAATAATGTGACACAAATAAATACACAACTCAACCCCTACTGCCTAATACCGCTAAAGATATTGCAGAGAAAAAAACCCATTTATATGGAAAGAGTTTTTGGTTTGTTCCACTTTAAAATATCATATAAAAACTATTCTTGTTGAATGAAGCTTAAATTCCCCATCCTGATTATTATGTTACCTCCCCATAAGTTTGAGATTTCATCCTTCCAGATCTTTGACATATTCAAATGCGTTGTCGAATGAACAAGATGAGCTGGCTTTGGATCCTTTTTCTCTTTTCCATAAGACAAGTCTAAACTTGAGTCTATCTTTGGAGAGAGATCTCTCAAGGGAAAAGCATTGTGAAGCTTGAGGGTTACATCGTGAAATTTCTCTTTTGATCCGATCTCCCAATCTCCCACGTGACATCTTCCACCCACTCAAAATTCCGCAAATCCATAAAGTTGAAAAGAGGCTAAAAGAAAAGAATAACATATTGTGTATATCAAAATATAATCGTCAATGATTGACATCATCGTCAATGACTGAATAAAGAATTCAGAAGATAAATCTCAAGGAATCATTGATTTTCTTCGTTTCAAAAATATCGAGAAAATAATCGGAATTTTTGACCATAAATCTTTCTCACAAATAAACACAACTATCAATGGTGAATATAATTGGTATTCTTTAATGTTATCTAGAATTTTATTCCATCATTATCCCCTCAAAACTCAACTCATGCCAACATAAAAATTGCCTACTTGACTTTCCCTGCATTGTCAAGCGCAAAAAATAAAATTCGCATTACTTTCCTTACAACCTAATATCAAAGCCCTTTCTTGAAAAGAAGCCGTTCATGAGCATCTCTCTATCACTTCCATCTCTCTATCACTTCCATCTCTCTATCACTTCCATCTCTCTATCACTTCCATCTCTCTATCACTTCATTTAAATTTTAAAATCTCCACCCCTTCACTTATTTTTCATAAAAACGGGCCTTTTCATAATTCTGTCTCAATGTTTTGTCTTCTATGGGAGTAGGTGTCATCGCTTTTTTCTTCTTTTCACGTGCTCGTGATATCGTCATTTCCATCCGAGCCATTTCACTCTCCCTCTTCTTTTTTTTTGTTTTTTTTTTTCACCAATTTGTGCAGTTTTTATTTGTTTAAGCAATAAAATGCAAACGATTCCAAATCCTCCCCTTTTCACCCACGCAAGAATATAAAAAAGATATGAGCTCGCAAATCACGAGGGGAAATTTTATTTTGATTTTATTTCTTTGCGATATTTTGATCAGGGATTTCAGAAAATGACATTAAAACGAGTTAGCGTTAGCGTCACTTTTAGCGTCACGTTAGCGTCCCTTCCGAAAAAAATGAATCCCTTGAATTGAATTCTTATACAATGTGGACTAGTTACCGTAGCTCTGTAGGAACTACAATAATTGCCCTATAATTGCAGTACTCTTGTAAGAGTTACAGTACCCTATATTGGCTACAGTATTTTGCCTTGTATCTTGTCCTTGTCCAGTACCTTGTCTATAGCTACAGTACTCTTGCAGCCGTATTTGTGTATCTTAAAATTAAAAAAATGATTGTGCATCTTTTAATGCAAAGCCCATGGCTCTTGTCTTTTATATTTTTGAGTGTCTTAAACTTTTTGAGTCTTTAATAGAAAAGATATTTTTGGGGAAACCCCCAGAACAATTTCCCCTCAATCCACCCATCTGAGCGCTTCAAAAATCATGATGCAACGAGATGAAAGAGAGATGGAGAAATAGAGGGTAAAATTGCGCAACGTCGAGCAAACCTCGTGAAATTCTCTGTTATTGAGGAGAAAAACGAGGACACACACGTTTGAACGAAAAAGAGAAAAAGAAAAGAAAAAGAAGTCAGCTGATCGCTTTTGAGAAAGGAAAAGTGGAGAAATGGAAAAAAGAAAGAGATCTTTTTGTTTTCTTTCATCTCTTTTCTTTCCTTTTCTTTTCACCCCCGTGAATTCCACGAAATCTTCTCCTCCTTTTCTTTCTCTTGCAAAATCATCCATTCATCATTTTTGATCAATTTCACATCAGCAGATAACCGGCTAATTGGTGAAAAATGACGATGAGGAGATAATGAGAAGATCCCTTTAAATCGAAAGATAAAAGAGATCAAGCAGGACAAGTCGGAGATTAAATTAACAAGTCTGGGCATAGGTTATAGAGAACATACTGTATTTTAGTGAAATGACTGGCACCCTAGACCCCTGTTTCATGCCCTAGTGAAAGTAGACCAGATTTTCAAGCTGTAGTGTGCTCTGGCCACAGTATGCCTTATTATATAGATGTCAAACAATAACTTTAGTCCATCATTTTGGATAATACTGTAGACAAATCTTTGGATAACACTGTACCAAGCCAATCTGAATCCCATTTTTGGTGAGATCCTGAATGATCTGAGAACGGGAAGCTCTGTAAAACCTTGAGCACATTGTCAAATGAATTGCATCAGTCATAAGAAATCAATACTGATATCAACTCACATTATCTGAAGATGCTTTTCATAAGCTACAGTATTACAAATGTCTGCCATAAAGTAGTTAATCTTATTTATAAACGTATTTACTACGATTTTCTAGGAGTATCATGGTTTAATTACTCAACTTCCCCTGAAACGAACTTCCTTTTCCATTCACAGACCACTCAATTCTTTTCAAATGACTAAAACACAGCCATTTTTGCACAATATTATAGTCATTTTTTGTGTAAACCTTTATTTTGCTAATTGAGAAAAGATTCGTACCCAAATTGCTTTATAGCATAACTCAAAAACTCGTCTGTTATTTTCCCCCTCATTTTTTTCTTAGTCCACGAGTTCATTTCTGAGTGAGAGAATGTTTTTGACTGAATGCCCACTGAGGGAGGGTAGGGTTTACTATGCAAGTTAGAGAAGAAAAACACCCGGGAGGTTTGATTATATTTTGGAGAAAAGAGAGAAATGTGACGTTCCCTTTAGATGAGAAGTGAAAAAAAGAAAAGGGACATTTGGCAGGGAAAGGGTTTCCCTCTCCTCTTCAGCTTTTCCTTTCCCCTTCAGCTTTTCCTTTCCCCTCCCCCTCATTTGGATGACGTGTCGCCCATTTCAGCTGTTCGATGATGAGGAAATAGCTATTCTTAAATAGTTCTTGAAACAAACAAGTTTTTGCAGTTTAAACATATGCCTTGTGCTTTGTGTCCAAAGGTAAATGCAAATTTTGTTTTGTAACTTTTCAAAAACATCCTCCGAATGTTTACTTCACATTTGAGAAAGGGAAACTGGCTGTAAACAGAATGAAGGTATTTGAATTTAAGATCTTAGATAACTAGTTCTGCTAGTTCAAAAGATTCAGTAATTTTATTTCGTTGACGCAAAAGATACGGTAAAGAAGCGTGTTATCGACTGAATCAATTGGGTGAGACATATGGAATCTAACAAATGAAAAGTACTCATCTTTAAAGCTCAAATTTCTTCAAGTCTAATCAAAAACCTCGACACACCTCTTTCAAGTTCTTCAAGTGCACAAATGGCTCTGTAGTTAACTCTTGGATAACTTCATAATTAGCATATTGTAGTAAGAAATAAGAAACTCATTGTCAGCTGACAGAGATTTGCTCTTAAAGTTATTGTAAAGTAATTGTGGTTACTCTTTGAGCTTAATTTAAACATTTTCAACCGCTCCCCTCTGAAAATTTAGAGCAAGAAATGTGCAAAATGACGTGACTCATAGCTGATCCAAAGGAAAAGATGCAAGAAGGATGTCTGACGCTGCGAGTTCGATGAGGGAAACGAGTCACGTGTTTGGGGGGGAAAAATTTTCCCCTTTTCAAAATTGGGTAAACACTGATTTCATTGTCGTTTGAGTCATCGGTTTGTGGGTTTTTTTTTTTGAGGAAAGAATCATGACTATGAGGAAAACCTTTCCCCTCTCTTTTTGATCTATTCTCGTACCTCTCAATCTCAATGTCAAAAATAGAACTCTGTGTTTGGGAAACGTTTCGACAAATCCACCTGGGTACTGTAGTTGGGAAATATCCTTGCAGAATAGCCTTGCAGAATAGTTTGGACACAATTTTCTTAATGTTTACTTTGTGCTCTAAAAGCACAAACGCACCCCTTCTGGGGCACCGTGAATCCTGCAATTTCTCTATGAATAACAAGTGCCACCGCCCAAAAAAATGAATATCCCAGTGCGCCAAGCGCGTTTAGTTTACGAGAGTACAAAGTACATTTGGTAGAAAAGAACTCTCATGTGCTCAACCTTGTAAACACAACATTTCTGGCGCATTCAATTCTGCCATTTTTCTTTCAATACCGAGCAAAGAAAATAACGAGTTAAACGAAATAACGAGCACCAGAAATGAGTTCCCATTTTTCGAGAGCACAAGTACAGACTTATGTAGAAAAATATAGTTATTTTTCTGAAAAAATAAAATCTGGGGAAACCTTTTAGATTTCAATATAAAAAAACTGATTCCCTCGTTTTGTTTTTTGATATTCAAATGGATTTTTGTTTGTTTGTTATTAACTATGCGCGGAAATGAATGTTTATAAACATTTACTCTTTTATTTGGGGAAATCCCTTTCCCAAATTTTCTCTCCTCAAATGAGATTATTCATTTCTATTCCCTTTTCTTCTCTCTTTCTGTTTAAGCGTTCAAAATTGAGCCCCGGGAATTGAGCCAATTTCTCCAAGACAACCACAGAAAAAGGGAGAACTTGAGAAAGAGAGAAATCACTCGAAATGAGGTGTTTTTTGTTTTTGCAAATGTATGACTAAATAGCTATTTAGCTATCATCAATAGCAAAAGAATGATCCGAATTGGATATTTAATACTCAGTTATAAATGAATATCTGTATTCAACCTTTGAAAATTCACTGAAACACTTTAAATGCACCGACTTTACTTGTTCGAGAGCTGCTGGAGGGCCTAGAGACTGTTTATCGACTTGCGACTTGCGCTAACCCACGCAAGGCCAACAGCTAAGCAGCACTTGGAGAAATTTGCCAACAAACTCAACAACCAGGCCAGGTTTTGGCCTAACCCGGAAAATAGAAAAAACGTCTTTTTACACCTTTTACTCTTCTACCTGCCCCTGGCCGCCTCTGGAACAACTTGTGATATTCTCAAATTGCCACTTCACATAGTAATATGGACTTATTCATGGGAATCCCGTGATCCCTCCATTTTCCTCATTTCCCTTTCTCAATATTGTCTCATTTCCATGCCAAATTCTATTTTTGTCCCTCCTTCTATTTTTTTCTTTTCTTTTCCAAATCTGAATGAGTGAATTTCTTCCCTATTTGCACATTTCCTACAAAAAAAGATTAATCCGCGAATTAACACACGCTTTTGAGGGTTTTGGCATAGACAAACATTTGTCTATGTGTCTATACGTGGATAAAAATGGAAAAAAAGGGAAAAGGGAAAAGGGAACTCGAAGTGTTACTCGAATCGAGAGTTCTTGGAAAGTAGAAAGTTATAAGAACCTTTTGTTTTTTGTACATAAAAAAGTGGAGATTTAGTAGATTTACATTTTCAGAGGAAGTTTTCACAAATTCAGCACAATTTGAGGTTCAGAATTGTAGAAAATGGTTTTGAAGCGATCGTGAAGACGAGTTGAAGATGAGTTGCGAAATTTAAAGGGTAGTTATTCAAAGCAGGGTTCTCCTGAACCACTTTGGGCCATTTTGGGCCACTTTGGGTCTTTTTTTTCGTGACTTAGGGCCTTGTTGAAGATTTTTAAAACCAGGAAAGGCAAGAATTTGAAATAATTTCAAGTTAAAAACTTTTGATGAACTTTTGTTTCCTTTAAATTTCGCAAATTTTCAGTCAGAGCTTGTCGCTATGTGGTCAGATTTTTGAGTCTAAAATTACTCATCAAGTGATGCGAAGTTTTAACTACATTGAACAGTATTAATTATTGTTATTTACCCGTTTCCGTGAAATTCCCGTTGCAGGAATGCTCCAATTATGAGATGAGTCTCCTCTTCTTTATCTCTCTTATTTCCCCCCATTTTTCTTTTCATCCAAATCCCTTGTGATCTGTGTAAACTTTCATCCGATCCTCCATCTTTCAGATTTATCTCTGATCGTTGAGAAATTCTTGTTTTTGTGATTAAAAATTCCGCAAATAATATTCCATTGAAAACACTAAATCCAAGCACTTTTTAATATTGGGATGAGGCCAAGGCTGTTTTTCGACTACAAAAAGATTAAACGTTTAAGTCATTCAGAGCATCTTCATTCGGGCATCTTCATTCAGAAAGTTAGTGCAAAATATAAAACACTTGAAGCATTGGATATTCTAAAACCTATCCTGTCCTTTAACCAGTGGTTATTTAACACTGTACACTTGCAAAGTTAGTGCAGTTAGTGCAGAATAGGAAACGGATTACAGTAGAAAAGGCCGATGGGTAAGGTGATGGTAAAAATGGATCCCTTTTACGGGCACCTTTAAACATTTGTTTTCTATTTTGCACTAGTTTGAGCAAACTCTAGACTAGACAACGTCTAATAGCAGTCATTGTTAATGTATGTATAACCAAAATCTCTAACGTTCATCCATTTCCTCCAAATGGTCCACTACTATCAATCCAGACATTTTCCCTTCATTTCCCCTTTTTCCTATACATGCGTGAAAAGCTTCCTTATGTGAATTGGGGAAGAGATTGTAAACGGCGCAAATTCGGAGAACATTCATCTATGAAACGAGTGAAATGTTTGAAATGTTTAGAAAGAATACTTCTACAAGAATTTGTTTTAGTCTCGAAAATCTTTCCCAATCCCCATTTCCAGCCTCCCAAATAACAAAGACTCCATTTGTCAGTTAAACTCTTTTTGATCCACAGCCCCAAAAATGGAGAGCTGGGGGCAGACCGGGTAAAATATTCATAGAAAACCTGACTGGATATTTGAGTGAGATCTGGGGAAACAAGGGGAAAGGGGATCACTGAATGACCGACAAAAAGAGAACGGGCGATTTCCCCTTTCATCTTTTTTATTTCCACTAGGGACTCGAGAGTAAGATTGGGGAATAATTGCTCTCTCGTGGAAATTGTTTTCCACTTCCACTTCCACTCTCATCTACATACTCATACTTGTTTTGCGCATCATTGACAGAATTGGGGTTGAGGGAGGGGTGTTGATGAACTTTGGTAAAGTAGGCAAACTGAATTGAAACTGAATTGAAAAACAGTGCAGCTGATCGCTGCACTGTTTTTCAATTCAGTTCCAGCTGGCACAAAGTGGCTTTAAGAAATACAAAAATGATATTTCTTTAGTAGTTTCAGCCATCGAATTCAAACAAATCTCTTCGTTTTTTTTTGATATTTTCACCCAATCCTTTCCAATTCATAAAGTTCATCCCTAAAAACGATCGAATGGCTCAAAATTTTTGCCCTTTTTTCCCATCCTCCACACAGCTGCATCCATCAATTGAATTCAATCGAAATTTCCCCAAAATTTTGCGCATTCATCCCATTTTGCCCTTTTACAGAGCTGAGACTTTTTTTTTTGGCGTAGCTGTATGTGTCATTTTTGGGTTGTTGACCAATCGGTGTCCCTTTTTTGTGCTGTGTGCTACTGGAGAGTTTCTACAAATGAATTGCTTTTTTTTTTTCTACTTTTCCCTCAATTGACATTGAAATGAAAAAAGAAAAAAAGAATTTCGTATGTATTTCGAAAGTTTTCGAAACACCACATGGCCTTTTGGAAAGAGAAAAGGGAAAAGAGGGACAAAGAGGACACACCGTTAAGACACAAAAATACTATGTTTGTGTACAATAGAATGATATCAAGGTGAATTCGATGTGTACAATGCTGTCTACTTGTTATTCTTCGCTGCAACTCCTCTTCAGCCTTCAACTCAGGGTCAGGCTTGACGAGTTTTGGCATGATCTGATTCATAAAAAGTATCTGACTTTGCCTAGAAACCAGATTTAGACCTGTTTTCTGCTTGGTTTCGTTTACAGTTTTTAGAATTTTAAATATAAAGAGTTGATCTTCTTGATTTGGCTCTAGAACCTGAACTTGCACAGAATTTGGTTCATAAAATAAATAAATATGCATAATTGATTAGCTTGATGAGCAGATCGTGATCAGCTTCATGATCTACTAACTAAAACATCAAAAATCTCCTTTGATGCTCCTAATGTCAGCACTGATTAATATCTACTCATCTAAAGTTGATCTTGACAAAAAATAGCTGACCACTTGCAGGTGGATCCTCAAAAAGTTAATAGCTCTAATCTTTCCGAATTGGTCTTAATCCGACGCTTTTTCGGGGTTGAAAGAATTCAAAAAACAATATTCAGCATGAACTTTTGAAGGTCCACATTGCAAAATATTCCCAGATTTCCTCGAATTTGACATCATCGAAATGTTAATCCATTTCGAAAGACGAATCTCTCTAAATTCTCCTTTTCCGAAAAAGATCACTCACCGTTTTTTGTTGCGTCAAAAGATTGCCGCTCTTTCTTTTTCTGGATCTCTTTTTTGGGGGAATTCCTCAATTCGTCGGGCGATGCAATTTCAAAGAGGAAAAGCTATTTTTCGAGAAGAAAAAGATGATGCTTGGATCCACGTGAAATGCGAACGATACCACTTCTTCTGGCTTCATGGTTTTGATTGAGTAAACCAGTTTATCAACAATTTATCGAGATGAGATTCACTTTTCGGGTCAGCTTCAACCTTGAACCTTGAATATCTTGGCTGCTTTTGGTTTAGGTTTAAAAGTTTGCCTTGATTGAGTAAATAAACCACAACTTTCATCATTTCCCAGACTTTTTACCTAACTATAACAATGTTTGTACTTTTTCCTTGTTACAAAAGCAGAGATTCTCGCTCTTCTCAGCTGACTACAGTTCCCCACCCTCACCACTTTCGAAAAGGTTTCACATTTTCACACCAAAACAACTATAATCATTGGGTTCTGGAAAAAAGAATGAGAAAAGTGATGGGAATTCATCTTTTGGACTCATTCAAGAGAGAAATGGGAAACACACGCAAAAGGGCAATTGAGATCGGGAAAGGGTGAAGCCTCGTGACCAGGATTTGTGGTGAGGCCAAATTTTAGATCAAGTGGCTAAGTCTGAGCCTGAGTCTCGGCTCAGCTTTGGCTCTGTTTCAAGCTTTGGTTTTTGATGTCTATGGCTGTATTTTGAAACAAAACGAACACTGGAAATGTATCCCCGGTCTCAATTGGTCAAAGCTGGTCCTGTTTTTGGAAGCTGGTGGAATCAAAAAGCAGGACCAGCCTAAATGCCGTTCCAGGCGATTCTAGACTTGGATCCAATCGACCAGGCCAGCTTATTGTTAGAAAATCCGACTGATAGGCCTAGATGATCAGTTTACTCAAATAAGTTGAGACCTAAAGTCAAGCCAAGTCCTCAATTGAAGACTTTAGCTAGAATATTCTATTTTTTCCTTTCCCTAGTGAACGTCGTGATCCATTTTTGAACATCCCCTGCTCATGACAGCTGTTCCCTTTCCAATTCTCCTTCAGAACTTTTTCCCAATCCACCCGAACCACTTGTGTGTATGTGTTCAAATCTCTGAGCTATTAACACACCACCCTTCCCTCCTTCTTCCCCAAAAAGTCACGTGTTGAAAATCTCTTCTCAAAAAACTAATCACTGGAAAATTCCCCATTTGACTCATTCTCGGAAAAAGTGCAAGAAAAAGTTGGGGAATTGATGATGAGAGGAAGTTCCGATCGACGAGGATCAAATCATCACTCAAACATAGGAAAACAAAGTTGAGATCAAGCATGGGAATGATAAGAAAAACTTAAATGAACTGATAGTTACCGGAAGTCGAAAAAGGTTAGCTAAAGAGTTTAAAGCTGGCTTTAAAGTTCCGTAGTCAGTACTCACTAAATTTGATACGAAAAATCCAATAGTATTATCCAAATTAGACACATTAACAAGTACAACTACTGTATCTAAAGCTGAAGATAACTGACCTAGCCTGCATGTAATCAAAGACTTTACAAGTGCAAAACTAGACATTTAAACCATTTAAACTTTCACAAGACTCTTCTCATTGTCAGAGTCAAATTCTCCGCACTTGACTCCTTAAAATATGGAAGCCATCAAAAAAGAAAGCTCAATTTATCTATCCCTAGTTGTCCCTGGTTTTGATTTGCAAAGAAGAACCCTAGTCTTGTCCAATTCTTGTCCAATTCTTGTCCAATTCTTGTCCAATTCTTGTCCAATTCTTGTCCAATTCTTGTCCAATTCTTGTCCAATTCTTGTCGCCAATTCATTTCCCCTTGTATGACCATGGCTTCTCTTTGCATCAACCATTCACAAGACACGAGTTTCACAAAAATTTTCGAAAATCTCTGTATCCAGGCACTTTCCGTGCTTCACACATTGGCACTGGGACAAGGGTATAGTTTTAAGGGAAAACGAGAAGAAAGGGGCATTTTCTTGTCGTATCCTGAGGGTTTTTGAAGGAGGGAGGGAAAGGGAAAAGTCCATCACGTGGTCCATGGGAAATAGAGGAAAAGAACAATGTTGCCAAAATGGCCAAAAGGATTTTGAGAGCTGTGAGAAAGGGGAAAGGACCACCACGAGGTGCAAAGACAAAGCCTTCTCTTCCCCTTTTCTCTCCTTTCAGCACTCCTCAACCACTTCGTTTATTCAGCTTCTTTTCCTATTCACAGATTATGCTATCCACACAAATCATCCATCATTTAGGCTTTCATCTTTTTCCAGAATCAGAACAGAATATTTCAAATTCCAACGATGTTGCCAAGTTGATGTGTGGTGGGGATGTTGAGAGAGAGCACAAAATAGCAAACGAAATTCTTCCAGGGTACACATTTCAACGAAAAAAAGAAGAGAAAAGGGGACATTGACTCTTCTTCTTTCTTTTCCCTATTCACATGAATCTGTCCTCTTCTCTATTCACTTCAAACAAAGCAAAACGGGTAGGTGGAGGAGATGGCTGAAGGCTGACCATCGAAACACAGTGCTCCTTGTCCTCTCCTCTCCACGTGACAACCTTTACTCACCCCTTTTAGTTTATAGCCCCTACTTGACCGTGTTCCCCAACAGGTTAAACCGCTTTTCCAAACCGGATGTGCAAATAACTGACCTCTCTTCAACATCGGCACTAATCCTCTCTCATCAAACGAATCTTCTCATCGATAAATGGGGTCAAAGGTAGCCCCTTTGCCTCTATAATGGACTCATCTCAAAGCTCCTTCAATACCACAAGATGCCGTCTTGTTTGTCAAAAGGATTGACCTGAGGCTCGACGAAGCAACCATGTTCAAGAATTTATAGGTGCCTCTTAATGCTTGACACTAATTTGTAAAGAATAATGAGACTAAGACTGATTGGGATAAGCGGTACGAAAGAGCGGTGAGCAGGAAAAGAAGCTACCGTACTCTAATTTGCACTCTTTGAGTCTTTGAGTCTTTGCAGTCTACTTTGAGCTCTTTTTGTAGAGTCTAGGATAGACAATTCTCTCACGGATTCTCCTGGGTTCAATGTTGCGCACGAGGGGCCGATGTGTTCTCGAGATTGGGAAAAAATGAGAAAAAAGGAAACGATTGGACTTTCTTCTTTTCTGAGTACATTGGAGGGAGGAGACTGCTGTAGTGGCCAGCACCGACTGTTTGCATCCCTTCTCCTCCACCTTTCCCCCTCCAATGAATCCCCATTCCATTCGTCACGTTTGCAAAAGAGTCGGGAGTGGTCAGTCAAAATCTGACCGTTTTCTTCTCTTCCCTTGGGAGCTGGGCGTGCAGCCAAATTCCCGTCTCGAGAGACAGACCTTGAAATAGAAAGGAATCACAATTCTTACTGATAATTTGGTGAGAACATTAAAAAAAACGAAATTATTATAGTCATTCGATAGCCCTAAATCTCCTCTTGAAAACTCGTACAAAGTTCCGAAAAACTTTCTACGAAACAAATAACAAAAGTTGTGAAAAATTAGAGTTGAGTCTAAAAAATAATCGTGATCTATCCACAAGTGTCGTAGGTCCCTAGAGCTAATTTCTCGTTGGATTCTCCTTTGGGGAGACCCAGTCGGCCCCGTCGTCAGGGACATTTCTTCTTCGGTTTTTCTTCTTTTTCCCCCAAAAAGCACTCCGTCTAGACCCAGGCCGTTCTGACGAGAATAGACTGAGGAAGAGATCGGGGCAAGAGAGGGAATGGACGAGAATCTCTGGGCGCAATTCGGGAGGCAAAGAGATGCAGAGTTGGGCGTATTGCCAGCGAGTGCTGCCAGCCGTTCCCCTCGCTTTTCCCCATCAACCCCCGAGGCGATATTCCCGAATTCCGGCGTTCTTCTCTACACTCTTTTTGCCTCGTTTTCTTTTTGGGGAGGGGAATTGGCGAAGAGCCAGTAGATGGGGGAAAGGATCGATGGAAGGGGAAGGAGGAAGGAGACCTTCTAGGGACACAGGACAAGAGAGAGGCCAAAAGAGAGGCCAAAAGAATGCTCTTTTCTCAAGTGAAAGCCTTCAAGGGGAATTTCCCCTCCACTTTCCTCTTTTCCCCTTTTCACCGAGAAACCCTAATCGTATATTTTAGTAGTATTTTTGAGGTCCCCCACGTGAAGCCCGGATTTTCTTTCCAAATTCGGAATTTTTCAAAAAGAATCCTGAGATCGGATATGGGCTTTGATTCTGTTTTGTATAGAGCAACGCGGCTTACTGGACTAATAACTAGACTTTATCTAGAGCAACGACTAGACTATTCAAAGCACAAATTTCGACTCCACAACCGTACTCCCGATTGGACCTCACAAATCTGTGAGGTCTCTGTTACCTCACAAATCTGTTGTACATCTAGATAAAATTATCTAGGAGGTTCTGCTTTTAAGACACAAAATTTAGACCAGAGCTGACAATGACAATGATATCATTGCAAAATTGGGTTCTTAGATTCAAAAATGATTGTACAAGTCATTGGGCAAGTGTTTGAACAGCTCACTTATCCACATCTTTAATAATCTGGAGTTGTGAATCATGTGCCCGTTGGCAAATCACCCAATTTCATCAGGGCTCGAGAAAAAAAAATGAGGCTCAGTCGTGGAAAAGAAAGGAAAAGGGAATGGGATCATTGGCAAGCATTAAGAGGCTAAAAAAGGAAGTAAAAGTAAGGGGAAAAGGGAAAAGGATACCAGATGACTTCCTCCTTTTCCTCCTCCTCACCCTTCTCACCCCATTTCCCTTTACCCCGAAATGGGTAAATTTTTAATGGAAACCCTTTCTTTTTTGCTTTTCTTTGCCATTTCTTTGTTGTCTATATTCCTCGTGAGTTTGTTTGTGGAAACAAGTTGCCCCTTGCCATTTCCCAGGATTTCCCTCTCTTCTGTACTCTCTTGTAGTTGGGCCCAATCCTAATTTATTGCCAAAATTTGTTTTCCCCGCATTTTTCTAGAAATGCGCGAAATTTTAGCGGGAATCCTCAAAAGAGAAAAAAAAAGACGGCCCTGTCTGCCAAAAATGAGAAAAAAAAGCGAAAAAGAGACCGATCTTTGTTTTGTCTACCAAAGGGGAATTTGGAAATCTGTGAAAATTAAATGAAAACGAATTCCGAAAAAGAGATTATCCGATTTTGGGGTGGTCAATGTAAATAAGAAAAGAAAAGAAAAGGAAATATTGAATAAATGTCTGCCTCTTTGTTCATGGAAGCCCCAAGAATTTGTGATCTTCGGTGAGAAATTATTTGGGAACCTATTCGACAACCGTACTTTCGCAAGCTCAACCAAAATACCGTACTTTCGCAAGCTCTAATAAAACCCACAGTATACAGCGATTATACAAGTTTATCATAAAAACTTTTAAGCTTAGATTTTGGCGACAATCTTCTGTATAATTTGGCTATAGTGCACTGCAACTACAGTAAACTGTTGCAAATTTTAAAGTACAACCAAAGGACCGTACCCGACAAAGCCGTCGTCTAAAATGCAGCTAAAGTACAGTATAAATGATCTAGCTCTGAAACAGCTTATACAAGCTAGAGTATCCAAATCGCCGGCTAAAATGCAACCAAAGTATAGTGCTGATCTAAAGCCAGCCAAACTACGAAAAGTACAGTATCCTCTAAAGCTACAGTAAACGGGGTGCTAGTAAATCTAAAGGGCAACCAAAGTACAGAGAAGTGCATTATAGTTTTGGTTTGTGATCACCGAATGGGGATCAGTTTTCTCGTTTGCATTTGGCACAGTCTCAGCCTCTTTTCCTCACTTCAACAATCCCCATCAGTTTACAGCGATTGCTCTGATCTTTTGCAGAAGAAAGATCTCTCTTCGATCTCTTTCCAACACTCTTTGTCAATCCTTTTTCCCATCTAAAAGCCTCGAAAAAGAGAGCCGGCTGGTCTTTCCCCTTTTTGAAATGACGTGTTTATCGGGTGGGATTCTCGGAATGTTTTCAGAAGTTTTTGGTTCCTCTATAACCGACACGTGATTGATTTGATGTTATGTGTTTTTTTGTGACATCATGGAATGTATGCTATTTAGCTATTTAACTAAAAATTAGTTCGACCAGATGGATCGGTTTTGATCAGTTGATCAGTGAAAAAAAAGATTGCCATTGGGTTACGAAGTTTTTTTTTGATATAAAAATATCTATAAGCTACTTTAACAAGTCGTCAGATAGATTTAGCTTTATGCATATGTATTTGATAGGAAAAAAATTCGCTCTAATTTCTAGGAATGGCTCAGCTCGAAATCCCAAAAAACTCCCCCCAAAAAAAAACTCTGTAGTGCATTTTCTTGTCATTCTCTGTGGTGGCTACTGTGTAGTGGCATTTTCTTTTCAAAAAAAAAAAAAATTCGGATATAGTTTATTCTGAAGGGATTTTTCTGTATATTGGTTTTTTCGCGGAGTGATCACATCACCCACTCTCATCAATGAAAAAAAAAGGAAACGACAAAACACAAATGAATTCAAAAATTGAATGGATATGAATGGAAATTTTTGGGGGAAAAGACAATAAGAAACACAAAAAGAAAAGAAAAATGAGATAAAATAAAAAAAAATAAAAAATCTGTGGTAATAAATATCTTTTGAAATTTTTGAGAGAAAAAAAAACACTTTCTGATACAATTTTTTGCTCACGTTTTTTTTTCTGGATTTTGGGTACACCTTTCCTTGCTTGGCAATATATAGCCAAAGAAATGATTGAGGCTCATTTTTTTTGGTTCTTAAAAAGTGCCTACATTCATTTTCTTGACTACAGTAATCCGAGAAAAAAAAATTTGGTTTGAAAGAGAGAGAGAAAGAAAGAAAGAAAGAAAGAAAGAAAGAAAGAAAGAAAGAAAGAAAGAAAAAAAAATAGTGCATTTTATTTTTCGAAAATGAAAGAGAGGGGGAAAATCGACAATAGAGTTTACACCCATATATCAGAAGAAAGAAGAAGACATTTCTAGATATAATAAATTAGATTTTGGATGATTTAGAGCTAAAAAATAGATGTGAAGGGAATAACCGACATTTCAACAATGTGCTGAGCAAAGTTAACCGGGGGTCAAAGGGGGAAATGAATTGGAGAGAGATGGCCGAAGGAACTTTGTGGCTTGAGTGGCTTCTTGCAAAGTAGTAGAAATATATACTTCTACTACTTTGCAAGAAGCCACTCAAGCCTTTATGTCTTATGTATTATGGGCAATCTCTAGCTAGAAGAGCTTCTTTGCTGAACATTCAACATTCAAACACTTCGACCCATTTCCTATAGTTTCCTAAAAGGTGCTTATTTCCACCTCTCTCCAAATCATTAACCAAGTTAAAAACGTGAAAAACGAAGGGGAAACTACCGTTTTGGCTGATGAAAGAGCGAATAGAAAAAAAAAAAGAAAAAATATATAATAAATTTGCACACACAAAATAATATCCATATCTAGAAGGGTTAAATAAATAAGAAAAGATACGTACAATATATTTAAGAAAAGGAAAAAAAGAAAGATACACAAAGTACAGTACACTCGATTGCCGGGAAATGGATAGAGCTCTTTGATACACTGTATATTGGGGATATTCACGAGAGAGAGAGAAAGGGATCCTTAGCAAGAGAAACGTATGTATATGTCAAGAGTACTTGGGGGATTCTTCTATAGTGGAAAAGCTACTGTGATCTTTTAAGCTATATTGTGGAAACCGTAACAGGTAAAGGATTGATCATTCGATGGATTGGATTGTTCTATCGAGTGGCCAAGCTACAAAGATCAGAATGGCCAAGCTTTCAACTCCAACTCAAAGCAAACCCATTTGATCTATCGTAGTAAAAGTAAAGTATCAACAACGCTTAACAGCTAAAGTCCTTTAACATCTAAAGTCCCTTAACATCTAAAGAATAGATCATTTTGCATACCGTAATCTTAAAAATCCCTCAAGTACTCTCATAGAATATATCGAAAAGAAAAGAAATAAACGAATAAACAAAAAATTCTTATGTACAATTGCAATTTTGAAATGAAAACACAAGAGAAAAGCTGTAGATATCGGATTGGGGTACACGAAAGAAAAGACTATGTACAAGGCTTCGTCCTTCACAAGGACAAACTCTTTAGCTCAAAGAATATAGATTGACTCTGGGATTGTTTCAGTAATTTGATTTCTGATATCTGATTTATCCAATCCTAGTGCCATTTCTCCCCCTCAAAGGGGACCTCTATATGGTTTTTTTTGGGGATACACAACCGCGGAGAGATCTCCAAGAGCCCCTATACAAATGGATACAAGAAGTCGATAATAGGGAATACTTTTCAGATACTTTTATCTGTTTTTGATCTCTTTTCATACATTTAGATCTTTTGAAAGGCTGCCAAATGGAGAGAAACGAATCGATGAAAATGAAAGCGTTAATAGGAGCCTAGAATTAGGGCACCCTGATGAGCGCCTGACCCAGAAGTGGGTGGAGAAGTTGAACAAGTGCCGTAACCTGAGGAGCCGGAGGAGAGCATAGAGTTAGCGCATGGATTCGAGCCGACCGAACCGGTGCGACGGTGTGACGGAATTGAACGGCTTTGTTGAGCGGCCATGTACTGAGCACGGGTTTGCTCGCTTTTCCGTTTCACAGGAGACGTTGAGTAGTGCGATTGGGTGTAGTTGAGAGAGGTTGGCTGAAAGAAAGCAATTTGAATCTCTTCAGGTTTTGTTAGAGTCTAATGCTCTAGATCGCTACATCAGCTTTGCTACAAATAGTACTCTATAAAATCTTGCCACGAACCTCGTGCTGTTTCATAGCTTTCTCGCTGGGTCTCGGCCGGTGTTGTTCTTCGACTTTCGCCTCTACAATCTCTGGTTCAGGAATGTCAACCGGTTGCGATGATGGAGCCATTTGAACTTCGGATCCATGCTGTGGCACGCGAGGCTTTCGTTGTTGAGACGCTTGATTGACGAGTCGATCGGGCACCGATGCCAGTTTATGCCTTGATCCATTCAATTCTTGTGGTGAAATATGTCGGCTTGGCTCTCCGACCATCATCCACGGATGTTCTAGAAGGGATTCTAGCACTGGTCGAGACGGTCCCTCAATAGCCAAGCATTTCCGGATCAAATCCTTGCACACTAAAGTTAGGAATAAGTTAAACTTTGACTTTTTCTAGACTTACAATCAGAGATTGGCCTTCTCCAGTGAATCGATCCGCCGATAATATCAGAATCTCTTCTGAACGGGATATCCCCGCAAACCATATCGTACAGCAAGATTCCCAGTGACCACACCGTTGCCTGAAGGCCATCGTATCGAGATTCTTGGATCCATTCCGGTGGACTGTAAACGCGGGTACCTGAAAGTTAAATCTTAGATCTTTTCTTTTTGTGTTGACACAGAGACGAACATAATTCTTGTAAAGGCACGCGCCCTCTTCCCTCGTAAAAGAAGTCCTTTAGTTGGAAAAAGATCGGGTGAAATGGGTGCCACCCATCTCCAAGGCCGTTCTAGACCTCCCTTTTTCCGAGATAGGATCAAATGGCTCCCATACAGTCTTTCTCCCCACATTCCCATAGCCAGAGTGCAAATTAATGATGTTGAAAGGCTCATAAATCCGATGTTAGCTAAAGTTTTTGGGAGTTGACCCCGGTGGCGCAACTGGGAGCCACCAGATGCGGCGGAATTTGAACCCGGGTCACCGCCCAGAGTTCATCCAATACGGTCACCTGGCCAACTCTGGCCAACCTTTGCACCACCTGCCCTTTCCTAGAGCTGAAGCTTTCCCGCATCTTCTTAGTCTTGGGTCAAATCCTTTCCCCCAAGCTTCCATTCAAACTCATTTGCATATTTAGTGAATAGCCAGCTGCTAATGAACCCCTTTCATCGATTCTTTTGCTCAAATTGATCTCAGGAATGCAACAGTTCTCTCTTTTCTTCAACTGACTGCTTCAATATTTGCACACTCTCGACAGTCTTCCCCCCGCTTTCGTGCGCTGCTGAGTGGCCGCTTTAGCTCTTTAGCTGGAGGTGAGAGACCCAGGGAAATGCTTCGAAATGACTTTGTCTTCGAAATTTGGGCAACCCTTCAGCTCTTTTTTTGGTGATGACGTCAAGGGCAGGAGAAACAAATTCGTAGAGGGAAGCTGAAATGCTCTAGGCTGAAAGGAGAGACCGGTCTGGGAGGGAGAGCTTCCCCTTCCCCTCTCTGCTCAACTATTGCGAAATTCGAGTCACGCGCCTTGCCAAGCCGCTCACGTGGTCCCCTCTTTCAAATACTCGATTCAAATTTTACCCTATCCTTTGTCTTTATTTGCAAAGTTTATTTGATGACGAGGGGCTTATTTTGAGGAAATCGGGAGATTTGCGTAAGCACTCGCACAATAATTTGTTGACTTTTCCCCTTGGCTAGCCATTCTGATTTGTGGAATTGTTTTTGAGGTAGAAGAAAAGAAGATGACCTCAATGTTCTCAGCTGATCGCTTGAGATGGTTGTTTACGAGAGATGTCCCCATTCCCCTTTTGCCAGTTCTCCCCTTCTCCCCACCGGGTCACGAGAGGTCACTGCTGCGCGGGAATCAGCCTCTATAGGTATATTATTGGTAAAGGAAAAGGAAAGCGTCGACCAATTTTGGCAACTCAATGAGGCTAAGTTTTAAACGGGAAAACAGATTGTGTTCTGTGAATTTGGTTCTCAAGCCAAGCTCCTGGTTCTGAAGCCAGCTGGAAATCTTGAATAAATTCCAATGGAATCGTTGATCAGGATCAGAAAGGCTGCTTCTCAAGCCAGGATTAAGATTCAGAGAGTTTCAAAATCCTTTCAACCCATCTAAACCGGTACGATGACTTTCATTGACCGTTCGCTCGTTCACCTTTCACCTATCCAGAGAAAGGTTTTGAGCTGTCAAGGCTGGCACGCGACCAGCACGATCTGTCTTTGAGGGTCTGTCTTTTCTTGAAGGGTCTCGGGGGTCACGTACCACCCGCGCATCCCCTACTCGAACCCTTTCCCCTCCCCCCATCCTCTATTCTTTTGTGTCTGATGGCACATTTGCTCTCTTTCGTCCCCTCTACTCTGGCTTGGGGCCAATTCCGAGTGTCTGAGAGAAAAAGAAATGCAAATGCAAAACACATGATGGAGAAGAAACCGGAAATGTATGCAAAGTGGAAGGAAAAGAAAGAAGAAAATAGACGTACCCTCGAAATCGGTGTAGGAGCCGGGACGGGCAAAAGCCCCGCTGCCAAAGTCGATCAACTTCAGCTGAGCGGTCTTCAGATCAACGACGAGATTCTCATCTTTTATGTCTCGATGGAGGACGCCGTTTCGAGAACAAGCGATCATTGTCTCAACAACCTGAAAAGGACTTCATTAATAACTAATAACTAATAGACTTTTGATTACAGTACCCCCTGCCACAGTAGACTACAGTACACTGCTACAGTATGCCCAACCTACATGTACTAGATCTAGTAGACTAATAGACTACAGTACTCTACATACCTGTTTGAAGAAATTCCTGGCCACACTCTCGTGAAGGGGTCCATGATCGGAGATATAATCGAAGAGATCGGTGCACGGCGATGGCCGTTCCATCACGATCACGAAACCATCATTCCTCTCGAACCAATCCAACATCTGAATGACACCGCTCACGTCTTGACACCGCTCTAGCAACACGATCTCCACCGGCACCTGGCGGTTGTCCATCTGAAATCGAATTTTCAATTCTAATTCTAACTCTTTGAATTCTACAGTATATTTTGCTAGTCTATTGCATGGTGTTCTCATTTCCCTGATGGCTTTTTCCTCACACCGGTATTCACAGGATCCCATTGTGCCACCAATTTACTATCGTCTTTTCGGTCTTCAATCTTTCCTCCCTTGTTTTTCTCTCAAATTGATCAGCTGGAAAAGTCACGCGCTCAAGAATTTGCTTCAATTGAGTGAATGAGAGAAAAGGAGAAAAAAAAAGAGAGAGACATTGACCGCATTTTTTTTCTTTTCCCAAACACCCACTTTTTCACATGAATTCTTTTAGTGAACGGAGTTCTCTTAGAGAGACTGAAAACGTGTCTTTCCTCTTTTCAACCCGTTTTGGTGTTGGCCAAGGCTCGCAGGCTGGCCGAGGAAATGCTGGCTGAGTCACGCGGTACATTCACCCGATTCAAAGACACGGCTGATGGGGGCAAAGCCTCTGACTAAGCACATCTAAGCGAAAACACATGCGGGAGGAAGGTCATGAATCAGCTTCAAAAAAAAAAAAAACGATTTCATGTTGCATAGGGCATGAGAATGTGTTTTGTGTTTGAGGTTTTGAGTGGGAGGGTTTTCAATGAGTTTTTCAAATCTAAAAAAAAAGACTCACATGATTCCAGGCGGTGACATTCGGTCGAGAGACAAATTTGATCGCTACGGGCAATCCGTCGGCTTGTCGAAAGCCAGAGTAGACAGTGCCGAAGCCACCTCGACCCAATTCAGCGCCGAGCTTGTACAGTCGCTTGAAGTGCGAGTAGTCGTGCGCTGGAAACGTCTCATTACTTTCAATTTTTCATTTTCTTCAATTTTCGATCCCTGATTTATAAATGAGATTGCTTCCGGACTAATCAGGAAAAGTTTTTCGGGGTTTTCCCCTATTTGGACACACAAAGCACAACGATAGGAGTGATAAGGAAAAATTGGGGAAAAGAAGAGAAGAAATGGTGATCGGAATGAATGTATTCTGTCATTGGGATTCCCCACATCACAGCTTCTTCTGATAAACTTTTTGAGAAGAAATAGAAGCAAAAAAAGTAAAGCTTAAAGGCTCAAAAAGGGAAAATCGATTTAAGAGACACTTGAATACGTTGAAGATCTAGATTTGCCTCTTCTGTATTTAATTAGGGAAAGGTACTATCGCATTTCAATTCTTAATCCCATTCCCAACTCCAAGAACAAGTACAATCGATTCCTCTATTTGATGACCTTTCCTTGGTCAGTCAGCTACCCAATTGCTCTACTCGATTGACCCCAAGACGGTCTAGGTTATCAAACGATCAGAGAAGAGATAGGTTAGATCTTTCTTTCTGTCCTGATAACCAAGGCTGAGCCATAGAAGACAAGGAGGACTGGGGGCCATCACTCATCCTCCGAACCAGACCCTCTCCATAGAAAAGACTCCTCGCGTCTCATGCACAGATCACTATCTATGTGCTTTGAGGGGATCGAGCTCGTCCTTTCTTCTCTTCCCTTCTTCTCTTTCCCTTTCCTTTCCATCTCCACATTCCACCAATTGCTAGCTTTTTTTCTTAGCTTTGCGATTCATTTTGGAGACTTTCAAAGGAATTCGACAATGATCAAAAAACGAGTGGCTAATTGGTGAGAATGAGAGATTTGTAAGCGGCTGAAAAACGGTGCGCGTACTCGAGAGAGTTTGCTGAGGAAAGGCGCGTGACGAAATCATTTTTGCCAAATACAGGATCGCTTACCCACACAAAAATAGTGACTCTCTTTAAATGATCAGGTGCAATGCAATGATCTGGGGTAGACGTTAGGTAAACAATCCGCCTCGGTAAACTGTGACACTTTGTGTGGTAGGTGAGGGAAGGGGAATCATCGTGTGATGCAATCGACATCTTCGACAAACTGCATTCTCAAAAAATGGTGAGGTTAATCGTTTTTGACTCTTGTGTTCAAAAATCGTTGAAACCGTTTCGTCACATGACTTGAGCGTATGCGTAAGGGGAAAAGATCAAGGGGGAAAGAGGAAAAGGAAAACGAGGGTGCGCGTGAGCGGCGAGAGCTGGCTCACCGCCAAAACCCCCCTCTTTTCCCCCCAATTCTCTGACACATTCACTCAGCTGTGCCGAGCTTTGAAATGCTCACAAGTGTGTCTGGGATTCTTTCTCTAAAACCTTAACCATCTCACGTATTGTCACACTGTCACACATCAAAACATCTCTCAATAAAAGAGTAGTTTCTATTGGTGGTTTGTGCTCATAAACAAATCACATGAGAGAAACCTGTTCTCGGATTTTTCACCTGATATTTGATATGTGTTTTTTTTTCTCACACACAAAGGTGAACGCCTAATCATAGGGGATTAGTGGGAGAATGGATTGAAAGGGGAAAAGCTGTGTGTGTGTGTGTCTGTGTAAATCAACGGGATCAGCAAAAAAAGAGAAGTCCGAGGAGAGGAAGTGGTTTTTGGCTCGTTTTAAAGTGTGCTCGTTTTCCCCGAGAGAAAGGGTTCGCGAATGTTCGATCGGCGGAAAGGGGGAGCTGATGGAATGCAAGCGGGTGATCGATTCACCCCACTCATCCCCCGATCAATCGACTCTCTATCTGTGTCTCCCCTTTCAAAATCGGCTTTCACTTGCTAATTGGAAACCTCAACCCTTTCCCCGTTTTGATCATTGTGAACCCAGTCAGGTGAGTGAAACCTTAGATCAAGTCTAACATTAGATTTGAATTTTTCAAAACAAGTATACGACTGGATTTCCCCAAATAATTGCCGGGTTTCTAGGGGATAAATTAGAGTGAAATCGAGAGGGAATACAAAGACAAATAGTGGGAAAACAAATTCAATCTGAAAGGGGAATGGGTTCAGGGAAAGCTGGGTCTCAAAAGGAGGAATGGGCCATCCCGGGTGCTCCCTAATTAAAAGGGTCCATCCAAAATGCACACCACCACAACCAAACATGACCAGCATCATCAAAACCCCGAAATTTCAAACCCATAACAATCTAGAAAGTTCAGGAAAGAGGAAACTAGAACTTTTGAGGATTGAGAAGCAGTACTTGAGCTAGAAGGCAGATCTTGTACAGAACTTGTTGATATTCTAAGAGCAATCGATTAGACAAAGAGTAGAACTTGATGAGTAAGATTTATATCAAAATTAATACCTTATCTAGTCTGTCTAACTGCTAGATTAGGAAGAAATTGATTGGACAATGATATTGCTTTAAGACTTGTTCCACCAACCTTGCGTTCTCGCCTCACTTCCCGATGGGACAGCTGATGAAATGGTCATCTTTCGGAGTCGCGTCTTTAGCATTAAACAATAATGTCAGCAAAATAAATGAAGAAATCTGGAACACGCCAGCCGATGTAGAGGAGTTGAACTCTCTCTCTCGGCGGATCGTTTTCTGAAAGAAATTAATTTGATTAGAATAAAAAAGAAGAATAAAAAGAAGAAGAAAAAGAAGAAGAAAAGAAGAAGCTCTGATCTTATCTTCATAAACGATAAGAACAAGAGTTAAATCAATGATATCACAATTTCGAAAATAAAGCTTTGAGTGAGAGAAGATGAAGAATGAAAGAAGGAGATGGGGAGACGATCACCGCCAGCCATAGACACGCCCACATTTTTTGCGCGCCACGCTACTGCACAGAAGATTTGAGCCAGGACGGAAGAGCAAAAAAAGAGAAGGCTGGCGTGTCTCCAAGAGTGCCCCGCTCTTTTCCCCCAAAAGTTGTGTGCGCGAGTCGCGGATAGGGGCGGGATCTCCGCCTGGCACGGCTTAGGACGACCCCATCCAGGCAAGGAAAAGAAAGACCCAAGTGAGCAAGGGCGAGACTGTGCAGCATACAGTGCGCGCGAATATAGTGAAAAGATTGGGAAGACTGTAAAAGAGGGAGAGGCCGCATCCAAGCAAGTGGCGAATGGAAGAGGGGGCGGACTGGGTGGAGGGGAATGGAGGAAAGAGGAGAGGAGTGCGGGGAGAGAGAAGAGGGGCGGGCTCGGGCAACGAGCCAACACAGCCCATGTGAGAGGTGAGAGAGTGGGCGAATTGGGAAAAGGGAAAAGATTGGGGGAAGGGATCTCCGTTTGACGAACAATTAGTCGACACCCGCTTCTTTGAGGAAAGGGGCTCTCCGAGAATGAGTTGGAGATCAAAGAGGGTAGGGATCTTCTCTCAGATCAACAAAGAGAAACCCGGATCTTTTTAACAAAGAATGTTTACAGCTATTCGAAATTTTGCAAGCTTTACGTAAGCTTATTCGATGTTTTTGAGTGGCTATTTGGGAGATATTGCAAAGAACGACACGTGAGTGCGAATGGAAATCGTAAAAACAAATTTATGATGGGTGGAAGATGGACGAAGGCTTTTATCAAGTTCGGTTCAATCAGAACAAATCTTTCAAGACGAAAAAAAAAGATAATAACAAGAACATGTGAAATATTGAGAGATTAGGAAAGGAAAACGAGTTGGAATTGAGAGTTCAGTAGATAGGAAAAGCTGGGTGGAGAACCTGAAATCGAGAAATTTTCGAAAGCGATTCGTAAGTAGAACAAAAATTTATATAAAGTTCAATGGGTTGAACATCAAAAATGAATGGGTGAGCAAGTTGGAAATCTCGGAAACTCAGAGATCAACTGATCAAAGGCACATATTTGACTTTCTTCTCATAGTGTACTTTGCGCTCTCATGTACCCCACCCAATCTGGTGCACCAGATTCTGCAATCGGTTCGATCTAGTGCCCCAGAAAGTGGGTTTTTGCATGAGCACGGGTAAAAAGCATTTCTGATATTTAACACTTTGAATTGATCTAGCGAAATGAGAAACGCAGTGGTCAAGTACCAAATGGGCATTGTAATAAATACCGATTACCTGTACGTAGTTTTGTCGATTTCGAAAATGATCTATCATATAGAAAGACTGACACTGACTTGTTTGTATCCTCTTCTTCCTCTTCCTCCTCTTCTTCCTCTTCTTCCTCTTCTTCCTCTTCTTTTTCTCAGTGATATTTGTCTATCACGAGTTTTTACCCTCCATCGAAATAGTCATCAAAAAGACCCCCCTTTCTCTATCAGGAAAGCCGATTATTTCTAAAGGGTTTTCTAAAGAGAAGAGACACTCATTTTATGTAAATTTATTGTGCTTTGTGGAGTGGTACACAAAATGGGAAATGGGAAAGGAAAGAGACGATCATGGTGATGAAATCGATCTAGACACAGAAAGATAGACCATGGAAAAGGGACTGAAACTGTTGCAGAGCTGGGCAAGCATGTTCTAGCTTGTAAGTGAACCAAGTCAACAATAAAGTCAGGCTTGGTACCTGGGCAGATCGGGAACCCAAGGGCATCTAAACCAAGCCAGAGGTCCAGATCTGGCTCTGCACCTGGATCTAGATCTACTTTTACTGGCCTGATTGCAGTAAAGGCATTCCTGGTTTTGGATTTGGTCCAGGAAAATCTGACGATTGTCCTGGCTTGTCTTTCTAGATCTAGATATGTTATATCTAGTTACAAGCAGCTTCATCCAATACAGTCACCAGAAAATGGCTTCGAGTTCAGGTTCTTTTGATATTTTTGTGAATAAGAAAAATGAATAAAAGATATAGTTGATAAATGAAATTGTAATATTATAAGAAGAAATTAAGGTCAGGCTTGGTACCTGAGCAGATCGGGAACCCAAGGGCATCTAAACCAAGCCAGAGGTCCAGATCTGGCTCTGCACCTGGATTGTTGACAAATGAAATTGTAATATTATAGAAAGAAATTATATCATAGAAATGAAGTTTAAAATAACAAAATTTAATTGATTTTCAGAAACTGGAAACTGGAAAATAAATGTGATAAAACTTCTCTGAAAAGTTTCGAGTAAAAGATGCAATCAAGTTTTGTTTATTTGTTGGTTTGAGGTGGTCATTGGTTTAATATTGGGAAATTTTCATGGAAATTTGTACTAAAAATACAAAAACTTTTTAGATTTGAGGTTTTGAAAACTTTAGGCACATGGGAATCATTAAAAAAGCGACAAATGAAACATTTCAGAAGTTGGAAATTGGAAATTGGAAAATTTTTAAAAATCAAGCTCATCTTTAAGCTCAAAGATCGCTTAATCAAAAAAAATTCCTTACTTTTTCTATACAAAATCATGGTGGGTGGTCATTTATCATTTTAAATCATTTAAATCATTTAAATCATTTAAATCATTTAAATCATTTCATTTTAAATCAATCAAATCATTTAAAACAAAAAAAAAACAAGTGTTTTGTACTCGTGCCAAGTTCGAGATTGGTGAGAGAATTCTCAAGGAAGAAAAAGACAAAAAAACTCGACGCTATTTCAATTTTCTATACAAATTTCAAGAGATTTCTTCTCTTTTTTTTCATAAAACAACTTTTTCCCCATTCGAAAAACTTTTCCCGCATACCCTACGGACAATCGTATCCAGGTGGGATTTTGGGGGGATTGCTTTGGGATTTCAGCCCGAGGGCATACAATTCTTCAAGTGGCAAGTAAGGGTAATCGATTTGCCAAAGAAAAGCAAAGAAGATCATTCGAATCAAGCCAATTAGGGGAAAAGGGTGAACCACAACAAACAGTGAACCACAATTTACAAGTATTTGAATATCTTGAATATTCATGATATTCAAATACTTGTAAATATCCTTTAAAGTATTATAAACTCTCTCTTTTGTTTTCCAGATTAGAAAACAATGAGGACTATGTGGGACACAAATTGAGCAAATTCAATCAGAAAGAGTCAGACCGGAGCTCTCCAGTTCTAGAGTTTAATTCAAAATGAGCTGAATCGAAATGGGTCTAACTGTTGGACTGTTGGACTGTTGGACTAACTGTTGGAAAGGGGTAAAAAGGAAACCCAGGAAACATCGCAATCATCCCCCTTCAATTTCTATTTATTTGTTAGACTTTGATCATCGATTCCTCTGAAATGAATGCAAATCCTATATGTTTGGGACAATTCTCGAAGACTCAAAAATGAACATAGACATCCAAAGGGGAAACATGTTTATTATTTCAACTTTTCAAATAAAAAAAAACTCTATTCTTTATGGGGCTTTATTCTATGGATCAATTTGCATACAACCCAATCATTTAAAAATCAAAGAGGTCGATGATCACCCATGAAAACACTCTGTTTTTGTTATGATCAACGCAAAAACATCGATCGAGACGTCATCAGTCATATATTATAATATATTATCTATATTATCTATATTATATATCCAAATTCTATGAATAGAAGCACACATACAGGCAAAAATATTAATTCGCGACCACTCGACGATATTGGAAAATATTGGAAAAAATTTTGCCTGGGAAAGAGAGGAAATTAGAAAATTTGGGGACTTGTAAGAACATACAGCAGTTTAGGGATTAAATGGTAATGTAGTACTAGTTATTAACTAATATAGCCTACTGTACCAGTAGTACTGCAAGCTAGGGCTCAGTAGTACTGTAATCTGCAGTACTTCTTTGTTCTAGAACTGCTGCTTTAGCCTTAGCTTACTAGTAGTAATACTGTAAGCGTTTTACTCCCAGCTATTGAATTTCAAAGTTACAATCGAATTTAGATGTGACCACAGATCTACAGCAATTCCAATCTCATCAGAGATCATCAAACATAACGCTTTTTTCAAGATAGACATGGTTAAACGCCGAACTTTTGGCTCACTTTTGGCTAGGCAAGGACTTCACAATTCTTGCCTAGCCAAAAGTGATGGGAACGACAAGGCGATAAAAAGATGGGAAAACGATTTGAATTTCGATTAGAGTTTTTCGATGAAAAGAGGGTAGACGGGCCATAAAGGGGAACAGGGGAAGGCGATGGGAAAATGCGTATACAGACACACACTTCCGTTCATCGCCCCTTTCTCTTCCTCTTTCCTTTGCTTTCTCCGATTCTTCGGCCCGTTCATCGTTCGCCACTCTTTTTTTCTCTTTTCCTCTATAGACCCCGATCAGGGCGATCGTCTGGAGAAGAGTCCTTTCAAGTCCACACCAGCCCTAGCCCCCTTTAGGACTTGTTGCACTTGTAAGAGGACTGAGGATGACTTCAACCTTAAGTTCGCTACAAAACTCAAGTTGAAAGCTCAGCAACTCGCTTGACAAAGGCAATACAGAGTTTAACAGACCGCCAGACTTTTGTAGAGACAAGTTCGGAAACTGATTCTTAATAGTAAGTGCAGTTAGATTCTAGAAGACCCGCATGAATTGAACCAGTTGTGAATCTGAAGCTCTGGCTTTGAAGTTCTGAAGCCTGAAGTCTTCATTCGGCTACTGAAAATTGAACTCAAAGTGGTACTCGAGCTTTACATTTGTTACCTGTACTCGAGTCTGGAATCACTTTCAAAATAGATGAGACGCTTAGGGCTAAGCCTGGATACGATGCAAATTGAAGATTCAAGCACCTTCAAAATCTAGATAGCAGAGAAGGCTATCATTTCCTTTTTTCTCTGTGAGCTCTCGATCGGGGCGATCGTCTGGAAGCTCTCGGCCGGTCGATCCCCCATTCTATCGACAATCGATGTGTCTACCCTGTCCCTTCTTTCTATCATTTCTCTTCTTCATTTTCTTTTCCCTCTGATTTCCCATCAACACTTTTGTCTCGAAAAAGCGCGCGTCCTCTTTCTCAGCTTTGAAACAAAAAAAAAGACGAAACGGAATCGTGAATAGGACAAAAATCAAGAAAGAAAGCCGATATATTGAACCGTTTTATAGATCTGCCGAGGAAGAAATGGGGACGTGAAGAAAATATTGAGTTTAACTAAAGCTTGACAAAACTCCAGCAGTAATTAAGAAACACTGTAAGCCTGATGATTGCCAAAAACAGCTGAATAATTGGCTTCAAAATGCGCTGCTTTTCCATTGAGAGTGCATTCGATCTAGCTAAACACAGCTCCTCGCTGTGATACATCTCTTGGGGATCGGCTTACAAATACATAAATATTTGTGATTTGATGAGTGAAAAGAGTTTGATGTTTATGATGACAACACGAAATGGAAAGAGAAAAGAGAAAAGAACAGAAAAGCGACAAAATTCCTCGATGTTTATCCGCCAAATTTGGTGTTGAATTTTGAGGGAAAAGTGTGCCAAAATACAATACAAACACAAGTGCAACGGGAGTTTTCGTGGACAAAATGAGGGCAGAAGATAGGGGAAGCTGGGAAATTATCGAGGAAACTAGAAAAAGAGATCAGCTTTCTACTGGACATCGAGCTCTCTACAAACCCTTGAATAATTGCATAGAATAGATAGTTTTTAAAAAAACTCTCTTTTTAACAAAAAATCGAGCCAATTTTTGGCTTTCGAATGACACTAAAATCAAGAAAAACCACCATTTGTACTCCGAGAACAAGCCATTTATAGTTGTAGTCTCGTCGCACCGCACGAAACTACAAACATGAAAACAAACTTTATTTCTTAAAGAGAACGTGATTTTGGTGTCATTCGAAAGCCTAAAGTTCGCCTGTTTAAAGTTAAATCCATTTCCTAGTAGATTTCTCATTTCAAATTGCCAACAGATTACCAATTTCCATCGAATCCAAGCATAAACACAAACCCAACACAGAACCCAACACACAACACAACACAACACAGATCAGAAGCAAAACACCCTCCTCCTCTCGATGTTCAAAACGATGTCTTGAAATTTTTGCTAAAATTTCTGTTTCATTCATTGAATTCTTCCCTAGAATAACATGCATTATCTGCAGCGGGGACACTCGATCAAAAGCTGAACGATTGAATGAATGAATGAATGAATGAATGAATGAATGGATGAATTGAAGAGAGTGTAAAGCCGAGAAATTCGAGGAACGTTTTGGGGGGAAAGAGATGAGTCAGCTTGGTAAGTGTCATCCACCGAAAATGATTTCATCAAAAAGATGCATTCAACAAGAAAAAAAAAACAAGTTCCTCATTTGACGATTCACTGAAACATTTCCACGCAAACAGTACAAATGTTTTCTTGCGAAAAAAAGAGGAGAACTAATGAAAAGATGAACAGCGATGAAAAGATGAGCAACTCGATGAACTTCGGCAATCAAAACACAAAATAGACTTTTTATGGCAGAAACTCATGACTTTCAACTTTGGATGATCAGCTGATTCAAGAGAAAAGGGGTAAAATGAATGCTATGAGTTATTGCAGCTCTTATGAGTTCTAAACGCTCGACACACTCAATCACACGTTTCTCAGAAAGTCGCCGCAGTTGAGATTAAATTTGTTTTCTTTTCAAATCTATAAGTTGAATACTGGCTTTGAACTCTGTTACAAACGCTTACTCTCTGGCATTTCCATTTGCATTTGTAGGAGCACAAAGTATTTGACTGCTTGGTTGAATACTCGTATTTTTCGCTCACTGGCAAGCGCTCTGGCACACGTTTGGCTGCGCCAAAAAGGATCGTTTGTAGGAGCACAAAATACAAACTCGAGATTACTTGTGTGACAACTTGCCTACTTGCACAATCCGATGTTTTGAACAAGCCATGGACAAGCCACTCTGTCTGATCATGATATGCAAATCCGCTTCTCTTACCATTTCACAACATCAGCGTCATTTTCAAAAAAAAAAGATCACCCGTCTTGACGTCAACATTTCCCCGATTTCGTGGACATTGAAAAGCTTACACGAAAGTGTCGCGTGGCCGCCCATCCAGCTGCAAAATGACAAAATGACAAAGCTGATAACAAGATCTAGCATGTAGGGAATGGGGAAAAGGGCAAGGTTTGCAAGTTCAACTCTTACAAATCCGGATCGAAAATTGTGCTGACACAGAAAAGGGGAAACAATCACATGATATCAGATCATTCGCGTGCCATCTTTTCTGATTGGATTGGGGTGGGTGCCAATTTCAAAAGCGCTTCTTCTCTTATCACAAATTTTTAAAGTCGACAGTGTTTGGGGGATGTGTTGGCGCCCGGGTTCTGTGGAGCTGCTTTCAAATTGGAAACTCTTATTTGTAGGAGAGGGGAAATCGACTTGTGACACAATTTGAAGTGATGAGTAGATGACTTCTTAGCTCATCAAAAGCCAGCTTTGAATTGGAAGCGGATTCTATGAGAAGTAGATCGACTCTGGCTTCTGGTTAAAGGTAACATCCATAGCTAGACGATAACTAAGTATCCGCATACAGTTTCAACAAAAGAGGCAAAGCAGAACTTGTCATCGAATTATGCAACAATTCCTTTCCGTTGTAACTGCCGACGAATCATTCTAAACTCAAATTCACTATGTTTCTTCAATTTTCAAGTTCTTGCTAATTA
Organism: Mesorhabditis belari; assembly: GCA_958450365.1. Classification (NCBI taxonomy): domain Eukaryota; kingdom Metazoa; phylum Nematoda; class Chromadorea; order Rhabditida; family Rhabditidae; genus Mesorhabditis; species Mesorhabditis belari. Next base: position 2,420,809 of record CAUEEP010000727.1, on the reverse strand, counting down.
GCTTTGTGGGCCGAAAAGAGCTTGCAATACAATGCAAAGAGTTATACAGTAAAACTATGATATTATCAAGTTGACAATGGCCAAACAAGAAAGTTTGCATGAGAGTCACAGCCAATCCTTCAGGAACAGTTTAAAGTTATTAACAAGTACAGACAAAGATTGAATGTCCGGCCCTGAACTACACTTCATAGCCGATCTCCTTTATGTTTCCTCGAAATTACTCAAAGATCGCCTTCACTTTCTTCCCCATTGACCCACTAATAAATGTCAAAAAAGTTATGATGTCTGTCCGCAGTAAAACTGTCATTTTCACAGTGTTTCCCATGGTTTTCTTCCAGGTTCCCACAGCAACTTTCAAAAGGGATTCGAATGAGCTATCTCTTTCTAAAGAAGTCAAAAAAAAAATCGAAAAATAGAGACACTTTGTGTGCCCAATATCTCTCCAGAATTCTCTCCTCTTTTCCATTTCTCCCATTGTTGCACTATCAGCTTTTTTTGCCAAAAATGGACGCCAATTTTACAATGTCTTCTGCTCTCTTTGATTCTCTTTTAAAAACGGGCACTGTGGCGCCGATCAGATGAGATCAAAAATGAAAGGAAAAGAGAAATCTTGTGATATTTCTTTTCCATTGTCCTATAACCATGTGATTTTTCTTCACTTTTTTTTTTCTTCTTCTTTGAGTGACAGATCAAGTTGAGCAGTCAACATAATTGAAGACTTCACTTATCCGTGAAAGGAAAGAGAGGAAACACTTCACTCATAGGTTTTTTTTGGGGGCAAATGAAATGGGGAAAATCGAATAGATCAGTGAACAAGCTTTCTATTATTTAAAATTTCTTTCTAAAAGTGAAAGTGTACTTGCAGTTGAGCCACGACTTTTGCTTAATGAAAAACTGGAAACGGTGTTGTATGAAAGGTTTCGGAGTCCATAAATAACTGTTGGGGTAAATGAATTTGATCGTTGATCAATTCTTGCCATTCGAAATGTACTTGTGCAGGGGGAATTGTAGCAAAAATACAGCCAAATTTAGGGAAAAATTTAGCTGTATTTTAATGACGTCCAAGAAGGGAGGTTTTCTCAGGATTTGATTTCGACCATAAAACCGGCTTGAACTTAACTTCTGATCTGTAGCTTTAATTCAAAAGCAAGTTTTTACAAAAGCAATCATATCAAGGAGTCAATTGAGATTTTCATTGCTCAGCTACATTTCTCGTTCAAGTTCTAGCAGACATTCTGTGCAAGCCCTTGCTTTGTGCAAGCCCTTGCTTTGTGCAAGCCCTTGCTTTGTGCAAGCCCTTGCTTTGTGCAAGCCCTTGCTTTGTGCAAGCCCTTGCTTTGTGCAAGCCCTTGCTTTGTGCAAGCCCTTGCTTTGTGCAAGCCCTTGCTTTGTGCAAGCCCTTGCTTTGTGCAAGCCCTTGCTTTGTGCAAGCCCTTGCTTTGTGCAAGCCCTTGCTTTGTGCAAGCCCTTGCTTTGTGCAAGCCTGTGCAAGCCATTCATCTCCATATCCATTCTTTCTCCAATGTTATCCAATTTGATTGTTTTGCTGTCTATTTTATTGCTTCATTCATCTTTTTTGCCTCTATTTTTTGTTTTTCCATCTCATGTGATGTTGTGGCATCGCTCCAGAAATCGAAAATTATTCGAAATTCGAAACTCTCTTCATTGCCTGTCATTTATCCAAACATTACAATAAATTTAGCTGTCTTTCTATTTGCTCAGCCACATTGGAGATGTTTATGGGAATTATGAAAAGAAAATTTGATTTGAATTTGAATCTTAACTTGAAAAACCCTCTTGTCATTTCCGGAAACGAGTCGATGGCGCCAAGAAAGTTTTTCCTTTAAACATCTGATAACACACTGCGGAAATACCCGAGAAATTTGACCCAAACATGGAAAAAATGACGAGAGATTATTGCAAAACTTAGCTAAATCAAGAATGACTCAAACAGGAAGAATGTTATCAGTAAAAACAAACCGAATCATCTTTCTCTTTTGCAAAACTTAGCTAAGTATGGAGCTTTTAGAAGACTGGAGCCAATAGGCGCCATGACAAGGGGAAAATGAATCTCATGAATATAGGGATAGCCTTTGTTTCAAAAGTGAAACGGAAATGATATCAGGTGAGCGAAAAACTGATTGAAAATAGGATAAGTTGAACAAAAGATTGAACAAAAGACCCAATAGAACAAACTAGTGAAAGAAGAGACCTTCATTCATTAAATTGATTTGATTAAAGAATTCATCTTGGACTTCGATAAATACGATCAAAAATGGAATAGAAAATCGTGTTACTAATAAAAGCGGTCAGCTTATATGTGTAGATTGAATATTTGATTCGTTTGATCCGATGGATCTCATTGGTGTCTACGTGACTGACTGGATTGAGCATTGAAGCAACAAAATTGCGGATCTCGATTCGATCGGTGTCTGGTCAATCAAATAAAGTCTAGTGGATGAATGACAAAACAGCATGTGAATTGCAAATATGCATGTTTCCCATCAAATGCATCGAATCACATTCAATAGCTTCATGTTTTTTGATCATCCAAATCCACAATAATACGACGATCCATTGGGAAAATTTTGTGAAATTTTCTATTGAAAACTATCCTAGTCTGAAAATTTAAGTGTTTTCTCATGTTTTGGAAAGTTTTAATGATCGGCTATTAGACTGTTATTAGCCTCAGTCATCGGTTTATTAGACTGGTGCTGGGGATCAGGAATAAATTCGAGATATTCATTTCTTGAGATATTCATTACCAATTCAAACTTGGACTTACTTGTTGTAAGTCTAATAGTAAGCTACTAATAGTAAGCTGAGATACTCAATGTTGAAACTTTAGCTGTCCAAGCGTCCAAGCTGTCCAAGATCCAAGCGTCCAAGCTGTCCAAGATCCAAGCGTCCAAGCTGTCCAAGATCCAAGCGTCCAAGCTGTCCAAGGTCCAAGCGTCCAAGCTGTCCAAGGTCCAAGCATCTTTTAGAAAACGATTCAGAGTCTGAAGAGATCTCAAGCCCAGTTGTTCTTATCCACAAATCGTCAAAATTCCATTCCCAAGGCATTCTTTTTGTTTTGGCTATGTTTCAAGCAAAAAAAGAAGAGCTCTCAGCAAACTCTTCTCTTGTCTTTTTGAATGATTGAAAGTGTTTGAACGGGGGTGAACCTGTGTATTGTTCATCGACCGATTTTCCCCAATCAGAACACACTTTTTGTCGCCTCACTGCCAAAAAATTCTCCGAAAGACAAAAAAGCTTTTCTCTGATTTCTCTGCTTTGAAATCCATTTCTTTTCATTTTTCTCTCAGAACGGGGCAAACACGCAAAAACCTGAAGCCGAAAAGTGTCATTTGGTCATGCCTTTTGTTGGAAATGATCCTCCTGTTCCCTGTTCGACACGTGGAAAGCGATTGATGAATGGATGGATGGATGAATGAATGAATAAATGACAAGAATTGTTGAATTGGGAAAGAACAAGTCTTTTACCTTTTACAAATCTAGTCCTTTTGATTCGTTGATATCAGATAACTGTTGTTGAAGAAGGTAAATGAATATCATTTGGTGATCCCTTTCCTCATCTCTTACACACGTGAAATCCATTAGATGAACAGCGACAACAACTACTCCGTACACGCAAATATTTACCCAGTGTTGTGTTGGCGTTTCATGAGAGAGTTGTAAAAAACGGGAAATGAAACAAATGATGTACCCAAAATTGAGATGATTGAGGAATATGATCGGGAGAGGCAATCGGAAGAGGAGAGATTGAATCTTTATAGATAAAATAGATTTTAAGAGTCTTTGCGGATTTGTCAATTCTGTCAGTCAATCCAAAGGCGGTAAGGTCTATCAAAAAGTTCATTTTCCGGGTTTTCATTTTCGACACGTGAAAAGCGATTGATGAATCTCCCCATTTTTCCCCAATCGTATTCATTCTGATCTTTTAACTTCCTGTTTCAAATAAAACACACAATGGGGAAACGTGTGAAAACCGAAATAAAAATATTAAGTAGACGGGGAGATGAGAAAGGAGAAGTGGAGGTGGACAGGCATCGACCCCTGCATGAACACTCCCCTCCACCCATGAATACTAATCACCGTATCTTCATGGATCTATCTAGTCACCCCTTGTTCCCTGCTTCTCTTGCCGATTATCGAATTCCGATCATTCCACAGTCATCGACACTCTTCCCACCTCCCCCCTCACTCCTATCCAATCCACCCCCGCACATATTTGCGGGATCCAGAAAAGTTATTGCACAAAGCAAATAAAGCAATTCAATGAATTGACGTCAAGGAGTAGAACGGTTCTAAACCGTTTCTACTCGTGTATATCACAGGAATAAGAGAAAGTGGGCAGACCACGTTTGTATAGTCTGCAGCTGTGCTATGAAGCATCAATGGGTGAAAGATAACGGAAATCCGGGAACGATCCCAGCTCAAAGGGATCACGCTGGAATAAGCTGTTCAACTTGTCAAATTAGGGACTCAAGACGATGCACTGATCTAATGTTATAGAGTTGCATATTTCTTCTGCTAGAGATTAGTGCTATCCTGCTAAACATGGACACAAGAGTTCGTTGATTCAAAAATCCTTGGTCTACCAGAACCTTGCCTTGAGCCCAGAGCCAGCAGTCTAGGCCTTGCCAGTCCATTCCAATTCCAAATTTACCGGACCAAAGCCACCATACCTGTTTACAATTAGACCGGGCCTAGTCTAGTCTGACTTTGCCTAGATTTGGCTGAATCCTGGCTTGAGTCTATCCTCGTGTGAGCCTGTAGACAAGCGCACTGCGCTACGGTGACAAGAAGTTCCCGCTGGTTTATTTTATAAGTACATTGACTGTTCTTGTATCTGTATAGCCCTTTCTACAAGAATCCTTCCCGCGATAAGTACACCAAAGTTCACTGATCTCAAACGGTCTCCGCATCCATTTTCGCTTCTTATCACCAAATAAATATTTGCGCGAGCAAACATCAAACATAGATTTGTATTCGCGAGAAATTTATTTAAAAATATTAGTGCAATGACTCTTCAATCGGATCTTTACAAGAAAACGTTTGTAGTTGCTGGCTCCAGTTGTTCTCGTTTTTTTTTCTGTTATGATTGTACAATTTTAAAAACACACTCACACAAGCACAAGATCTAAAAGTAATTGGGGAAATTAAACGGATTATTATTATTGAAGGAGTAGACAAGAGAAATGGGGAAATGGTAAAGAAAATAAGCCACATGGCACCGACCCAATCAGATTATTGTCACGATCGGGTATTTTGGTGGTTGAGATTGGGTAGGCAAAAGCAAATTGTACAGAAAGAGAAAGGAAATGAGATCAAAAATGGCATGTGACTGGGTGAAATATATTGGATATCGGGGTTCTGGGGGCTTCTCACCTGCTTCAGCCTCAAATATTATAAAATTTTATACGAAAATGTAGCTACATGAGGGTTGCTTCAAAGCTACATGAGGGTGCAAATAGTTTCAAGAAAAAGTTAGGTTAAGATTCTTTGAAATGGTTTCAAAGTCAGGGGGGAGACTAGGGCCAGATTCTTCTCATCCCTTCACCCTTCAGGGACTGACTAGGGAATTTTGTCAAATTAAGACCAATTTTTCGAATAAGCTATAATTTACCTGATAGAGTTTTCATTGAGCAATCTGAATCTGCTTTTAGTTTCCGAATCCGAATCTGTTTTAGAGCTCTGTAACGCGAGACATTGAGCATACCAAAAGTATGCCGTTTTTTGGAGCAGCTGAAATTTTCCCCAAACAGTAAATCACTATGCTTTTCTTTTTAATTCAAAAATCAAGCCATTTGCTAAATCACGTGCGAGTACTAGTTTTGGATAATGAGTTTTATGAGTCGAAAATAATTCTGACGCAGACGCTTGAAATAAAAATGAGCTCACTGGGTAAAAAAAACAAAATTAAATGAGTGTTTTGATTGAAAAAAAAAAAGAGTTTACGTAAATTAACATCTCCGTTTTTCAAAAAACATAGTTAATAATGTCATTGATGAGAAAAAGAAGAAAGGTTTAGCCTTTCAAAGCTCACAGTTCAAAGCTCACAAATAGATTGAGCTATCCAATAATGAGCCATGCCTTGTGCAACCACTAAAAGTAGGCAATCTTGATATTATTTAGAGGACCAGATAATTGGTCCTTTAAATTGTTTCCTAAACTGTGCTACCTTTCAAAAGCTACCGTAATCTTACCCAGAGTTTTATCCAGTTTACTTAGTTTTTGCTTTTCGAGATTCTTTGTGAATTCACATAGAGCCAGACTAAAAGACAGATTGTATAAAAACCAGACAAGATTACGATAGCCTTTAAAAGTCTACACACTTTAGGAAACAGACCATTTAAGAGAGCATGTTATTAAAGCTAAGCTGCCCAGCAATCGTTTCAAATCTGACATCCATTATGGTAGCTTTAGAAAACCGTTGATAGTCACTTTAGGAAAGAGATCATCAATTAAATAGGATGATCTGTTATTAAAGGATCATCAATTAAATAGGATGATCCAGATTTGAAACAATTGCTGGGCAGCTTAGCTTTAATAACATGCTCTCTTAAATGATCTGTTTCCTAAAGTGTGTAGACTTTTAAAGGCTATCGTAATCTTGTCTGGTCAATCATCAATTAAATAGGATGATCTGTTATTAAAGGATCATCAATTAAATAGGATGATCCAGAGCGGCTCATCAGTCTTTCTAAACCGTGTTTTTTTTGAGAATCTTTCCACACCCAGATATTTCTATTTATCTTCAAAACAACACATGTTTATGTTTCCCTTGTGCAACCTGTTTATGGGGTCAAAGTCAACCCAGACAGTCAACTTCTCCCGCCCCAAAGGTGTTCACTATTTCGTCCTCGAAATACTTTCCCCCCTTGATCAACATTGATATCAATCAGACGCATAAAAATAGATCCTGGGTATAAACAACAAAAAAAAATAGCTAAAGAATTGATTGAGATAGGGAATTACCCATGACTTTTGCTCAAGAACATCTCGGGAAATGCCGAAAATCGCGAAAAATCACAAGGTAGATCAGTCAAAAAAAAAACGAAGCAAGTGTTCGTGAGAGAGAAGGAAGTGGAATTGGGATGAGATAAATGATTGAACAGTGATTGTTAAAAGGATCAAGGGAATACAAAGGTAAAGATCTAAAATCATTCTCTACCAAATGGGACAACCAACACTAACAGCTGTCCTCTCTATTTTTCTCTCTTTAAACCCCCCCAGCTTTGCCAAGGGTTTCCCCCCATGTGAATATGAAGAAAAAGAAAGGGATTGAACTGACGAAAGGGGTTTTCTCTAAATTCTAGTTTAGAAATCACTTGTGAGCAGCTTTTGGAGTTGATCAAACACTCACTCACTCATGGAAGTTGCGAATATCTTAAAATCATTTTTCCAAAACACAAAAGCAATGGCCGAAGCTGAAACCAAATACAAGCTAGCTAGATCCAGCGATCCAGCTAGCTAGATCCAGCTAGATCCAGCGATTGAGCCGGTATCTCTGTTTTTGCGCGTCGCTATGCTAAATTTTTTTGGAATTTTTCGGGATTTCCCTTAAATTAGGCTATATTTTTCTTAAAAATTTAACATATCGTTCATTTTACTTTTACCTTTTTATCAGGAACAATCTTGCTGAAGATCCGTCGGAGCCTATAGCGAAACTCAAGAGGAATCAGAAAGAATTCAATTTCAACAAGAAAAATCATTTATTTTAGTCAGTTAGAGAGCATTTATAGGGAAATTCGCCCGTATTGAGCTTTGAACCGCACCGTATTTTTTCGATTTCAAGACTCCCCTCATCCCCAATCATCTCTACTACTTTTATTCTATTTTAAGATCATTTTTTGGATGGAATCCAACGACATGACAATGGGCAGATGGATAGAAATAAAATGATTTTCATGATTTTCAACCTTCAAAATGAGACTTTCATTTTTGATCATTCTGTTCGGGATATCAATGTCGAATGGGGGAATCGTTGAGTGGGCGTTTGAAAGAGATTCATTGTGACAAGGTACAAAATGGGTGAAAGTCTCAGGTACAGACATTCATCTCTAGAAGGGTTTTTTTTGAAATTGAAACAATTACGATTAAGAAATTGAAGAAAATGAAGGCATATTTGCATTGCTTAAGTTAATTGCAGGGCTACTGTACTTAGAAGCACGTCAAATTGATAAATAAAGCTTGAGCATGGTGAGGAAATAGTTGTTGTTTGACTTTGACTTTGTTGATCTCAAGTAGAAGCTGGGATTGAGTTACAGTTAAAGCCAGGGGTGCTTATGTAAGCAAGATAAGCCAAGGACAGAGGGGAAGAAGCTAGCTCTTTTAGCTAACCTTGTCTGACCGTGATTAGAGCCAGATATTCTACAAAAACAAGTTTGAAAACAAGATCTTTATAATCGATTTCATCGCATTTCATCCCGGTCAATAGTCAATTTGGCAACAATCAAACAAACACAAAAGTTTGTGATCAAATTTCACTAAGCTATGCTTCTAAGCGATGCATTTCCGGGTTCTCCATGCAAAAGAGAGAAAAAAAGGATAAAAAAGATAAAAAAAGGATAAAGAATGAACCTAAAAATGGCAAATTGAGAAATTTAGAGAAAAAAAAAAGGGAGGACAAGTTAGTGGAACGATATAAGTCAAACAGGGAAAAGGGATCGAAAAGATTATATGTGGGTATAAAAGAATTGAGAAAACCTAAACTGTTTAGAGAAAAAGCTCAAAATGAGCCAAAAAAAAGGAAAGGAATGCTCGATTTTCTGTAAGGGAAAACTTCCGCTTTCTCCCTTCTCTTTTTTGGAAGATAAATGATGACTCGCTAATGGGATAGTCAAGCGTGAATTTTATTCGAATAGAACTAGAAATAGAGCGCAAAACTCTAGTTTGGGGACATTTCAGTATTCAGAACGGCTGTACTTTGAGCTCGAAAGCTGTAACGTGTCCTTTCTGGTGCACTCGATTTTTTCATTTTTCGTTTACATCGGATTTAAAGTGTGCTTCGGCTACCGTAATCTTTGTGGTCTTTACAGTAACCCCTGATAGTTGATAACTCGACAGTTGTCGTAAAGATTACTGTAACATCAACTAGTTGATCTATAAGATCTATAGAAATGGCTTTGTTATGGGATAGAGGTTTCGGCCTGATTACGGTAAATGGGAGCTTTAGAAGCACGCAAGCAAATGGCTTTGTTATAGCATAGAGATTTCAGCCTGATTACGGTAGATGGGAGCTTTAGAAACACGAAAAATATTGAGCATTTTCTAAAACGTGAACATTTTGCGGTGAAACGAACGGACACAGCAAAAATGAGATCAAAAATCGCTGAAGAGAAAGGAATTCCCAGAAATTCCCACAAATTACACACATTCCATCACCAAAACGAAACGGGTAAAAGTCACGAATTGTCTTCGTTTTTTTTGACAATAAAAAGAAAAATGAAAGAAAATTTGGCGGGTGAAGTTGCTCGTTTTTCGATTCGATTTCATTCACTGCTCATCCCGTTGTGTGTTTTTTTAAAAAGATCATCGAATTCCTCTCAACAATCCCTTTTCCTTTCAAGAAAATTTCGTAAAGTGAAAGCGGAAAATGTGAATTACCGTATTTTCCCTAATAGTAGTGACAAGAAGAAACGATGAAGCTCCGCCCATTCACTAACTTGCGAGTTTTCAATTGAAATCTCTGAAAGTTTGCCATGCATATTCCATAAACACAACTATGAAAATAAACCAAAAACCTGCTAAAACTTTGGACATCTACCGTGCTCTTCCATTGTTGACCTTCAATTTCATTCAATTCCATTCAAATTCAATTTCATTCACTCTGAGAAAACCGAAAAATTGTAAAATAAAATAATGCGTAAATAAAATAAATAAAATCTTGACTTCAGCTTTATATCCAATCATCCACTTTTGATATCTTTTCGGTTTTTCTTAGCAGGTCAACAATCGAAGAGTACGGTAGATGTCCAAAGTTTTAGCAGGTTTTAGCAAACACTTTAGTTACCGCAAATGAAGGCAAGACCTAGGCAGTTTTCCGAAAGGTGGCACGTTTTAGAAAACCCTTAATACGGCAATGTTATCGACATCGTTTACAAGTTGAGTTTGACTAAATCTACTCCAGTACTAAAGCTGACAATAAACCTTCCCTTCCTTTCCCCTATTGCATCAGAATGACATCAAAATGGATTCAACGATCCAAATCCAATCCAATTCTTTCTCTTTTCTTCAAAAAAAGTACATAAATGACGAGTGGGAGCCAAAAAAAAAAGAGAAGAATTGCGCAAATGAGGACGACTCTGTTGCAATGAGAATCAAAGCACGACGAGAGTTTCATGATTGGAGAAAAAAGGAAAATTTCGGGGATTTTATTGCTTCGATGAGGAAGAGATGGGCAATCATTGACATTTTTTGGGGAAAGGGGATGCTGGGAATTAAAGGTGAAATAATAAAGAGTAGTTGGGCATATTGAAACATTCAAATCCTTATAGTTTTTAAATGTAATAGCTAGTTTGCGTGCTAGATACGCAAATGATGAAGGAAGGCACTCGAAATATGGCATAGTGCAGAAAAAAATAGCAGCAAAAGCTCACAAAGCGATATCCCTGCCAGTTAAACTGGTTTCGAAATGCTTACACAATTTTTTTCCCCTAGCTGGCTTACAACTTACCAAAACTTGGATAAGAAAATTGAGAATTCTTGCAAAAGAAATTCCCCCGATTAGTCAATTTTGACAAATGCGTTATTTTCGTTATTTATTTCTTTCAAAACATTTCCAAGAATCGCTCCTTTTCTCTGAAATCATTGTGAAACGAATTTTTGAAGGTGAAATAAAGGTGATTTGAAGGTGATTGCAAATACTTGAGGATTTGCTCGCATCTTTCTGGCATTGAAATGAGTGGTCTTTGTTCATTTCTTGTTTTTTTTCTCTTCAAATCTTTCCCCCCAAAACGACTCGACTCCAAATCAAATGTGGGCTCAAATGAGCGGAAAAATTAGGACGGTTTTTTTTTTGGTTTGGTGAGACTCTCTCTTTTCAACAATTCCCCTTTTTGAGCTTTAATTCAAATCGAATGAATGAAATGAGGGGGACTAATTTCATCGGAACATTCTTCATGAACTTATCGATTGAATGGAATATCAAAAAAGAGACAATTAAGCCTAGATTGCACTCAAAAAACGCAATCTTTTTGCTTATCTTAAGCAATCAGGGAAATTGAATGCACCAAACGGGATGCGTTTCTATTTTTAAGCACAAAGTACACTAAAGAACCTCTATGATTATTGTGTAGGCTTAAAAGTGTAAACGCATCTTTTCTGGTGCACGTATAGCTCGATATAAGACCGTTACTGGCAGCCGAGAAGTGACAAATTGAGTACAAAGTGACAACCAGGGAAAGTGAGTGCGCTAGAAAGGGTGGGTTTCAGTTTGCAAGCACAAAGTACATCCTGAATGGCAAATCATACTGTGTATTGATTGATCAACGATCAAATTCATGTACCCAGAGCTATTTCCGGACACTAAACTTCTCTCGATAGAAAGCCATTTCCAGTTTTTCATCATATTCAACCAAAAGTCGCGGATCAACTGCAGGTACACATTGAATTCTCATCTAATAATAGACACTCTTTCCATATTCATACTCAAAATATAGTTATTTCATTGTCAGATATGTAAAGACCACACTTATTAACATCAAGTCACAAGTTCTCACTGTTCAAATACATATAGCGTACTCTAAAAGGTGTCCTTTCAAAAGCTATCGTAATCCAACGTACTCGTGTCTTTTTGTAACCTTTTTGTAACCTTTGGTATTCCTCGTGAACCCTCAGAATCAGACATAGATTGAAACTCTGGAGCCAAGATTATGGTAGCTTTCAAAAGAGTACATATTTTAGAAACGACTTTAGTCGCGAGGAAGACACTCTAGTTTCTTTTATCTCCTCGTGCTTTCCCCCAAAAAGATAAAAAAGAGAAACAGACAATGAAGTCATCATCTCAAATCTCATCCTTTCCCCTTTCTCCCTTCACATGAAATTTGATCTTTCCACCGTTTGGCAACTTGCATTCCTTTTCTTCTCATCATTTTCGTGCAAAATGTGATCATTTTTCTCGTTTGAGAGAAGCGCTAACGTAAGCTCATAACTCAAAGAGACTCGCTCACATCCGGGAAATTCATAACTCTTTGCTCGACCACTTGGCACTCTTTGCGGGGATCAAAATTAAAATTGGCAGGGGTAAATCTCATATTGACACTTCCGGGTGGGAGAAAAGATCAAAAAAACACTGGGACTCTAGGGGGGAAATCTGGATCAAGACACAAACTGAAACTTAAAATTTGTCTTAAAGTTATCTTAAAATTTGATTACGGTATACGTATTGAATGTTTGTGAGCTCAATCCGTTCAACTACCGTAATTTTGTCACCAGTTTTATTCAATCTATCTTTTGTTATCCTTTGTGAATCTTCATTAAAGCAGATCAAATGTAAATCGAGTGAAAACTAGAAGGATTACGGTAGTCGAGGAAGTTGACACGTTTTAGGGAACGCATTAGTCGAGAAGGATCTAAAGATTTTGCATGCAATCTACTCCAACCCAAGCCAGGATTTCAGTGCTTTCTTTAATATCTAGCTATTGTCTCTTGCTTTTCAATCTAACTATCACTTTCTTTCTATTATTAGCCATTTCTTGGGTCACATGTACGTATGAAAAGGAATCGGAGTTGAAAAGTATGATACTGGCTGATTGCCAGTGTGAATTGTGAGATGAAAAAAGGGTGGAGGGGGGAAAGTGAAGGAGGAGGATGCACCGAAGAGAATGAGTGCATGTCAGTCAGTTATTCAATTGAAAAAGAAGAAAGGAAAAGAAGACTATCACACAACTGACGCTTTGGGAAAGAGATCAAAATTGACAAAAGAGGGGCCAAAAGAAGCAAGCTTTAGCTTTTCTTTTCCCTTGCTAACCGATCAAAGATCCTCATTCGATCACGGCTGCTCCGGAACTACTAGTCGAGGGATTGAGGGGAAATTACTAACGAATACCCACGTAGCGCTGAGTTTTTAGTTTTTGAAGGCTCTGTTGGGAAGTGGGAACAATTCCATAATAATACTAAGGGATAATATTTTTGAGGCATATTGTAACAAAGAAGAAAATGGGATAATAGTCACTTATTAATGGATGTTATTTTTATATAGCTTCTTTATCGTACTCTTATTTAGCTTCATAAAAAGACCCAAAAAAAGCGAGGTTTAATAAAGTTTCTCCTTTCCAAAGCATCAAATTGAGTCATCGACAAGGGGAGACACGTTTTTGATTAGATTTCGGGGAGTTTTGTAAAAAAAATACTATGACCAATGAAAGTGCTTTAAGAAGTTACTTTCATGGTATACAATGCGTTTCAAATTCTTAAGCAATATTTTGCGATATTTCCTTATTGAGTTTGCTTCTCCACCAATCTTCAAACGCGCATCAATCTTGCCTTTCTCATAATCCGTGTGCAGCTCTCCGTGTGCAGTTCTCCGTGTGCAGCTCTCCGTGTGCAGCTCTCCGTGTGCAGCTCTCCGTGTGCAGCTCTCCGTGTGCAGCTCTCCGTGTGCAGCTCTCCGTGTGCCATTTACCTGGAAATTAATAAAAATTATAAATTTAATAATAAAATATGCAAAAGAAAAAGAAACCTTTAAACAACAGTAAACACGGGTGCGCTTAAGAATTTGAAACGCACTGTATTGTGTTGCTTTCCTTGCAAAAATTACACTTTACACTAATCACAACTCTTGTAAAGCCAGGTGTGAGTCTAATAAAATGTAAAAAATCGATCTTCAAAATCTAAAAATTCAAAAACTGTCTCAGAGTTTCTATTGCAAAAAAAAAGTGATTGTTGCAAAGGTTCATGGAAACACAAATCGAGTGCAATTGTACTCACATCTCGGAGAGACAGATTTTTGGCATTTCAATCGTTTGAGTGCGGATTTGGTGATTCGATTCAATGATTTCCGCCCCTTTGCCTTGAGAATAATCGCTCAACTTTGAGAGTTTAAAGAGATTTTCTTTTATCCCCTATAGGCACACCAAATCACAATACACCCATGCATCTTGCATGCTAGACAAGGGGAGAATCACGTGAAAACACCCTCACAACTAACCACTATTTGAGTATTAACCAAGTAATGAAATATTGAAACTAGAGTACGTATCAAAAAACCGTTTTCTAAAACGTGTCAACACTTTCGATAACTACCGTATTCCTCTACACCAAACAATTTACGTTTGTCTTGTGCGAGGAGTAATCAACACAAAAGATATCAACAGTTGATAGATTGGGCAAAATATAGAGGCAAGATTATGGTAGTCGAGTATACATTTCGAGTGTCCCCCCCCTGTGTCCCCCTTTTGCCCCCCTAAGTGTCCCCCTCAAAGTGTCCCCTTTTTGTCCCCCTAAAGTGTCCCCCCCTAGTATCCCCCTAAATTTTTCCGTTTAAGATGTTTCGAGTTCGATGCATTTGCCGATCATTGAGTTTAAAAAGTTAAAGCACATTTGGAGAGCAAAAAGTTGTGATTTGATATGAAAAAAAATAGGGGGATACTAGGGGGGGGGACACTTTAGGGGGACAAAAGGGGGACACAGGGGGGGACACTCGAAATGTATATAGTCGAGGAAGTTTTACCGTTTTCTAAACCGTGGAACATTGGAGTTTTTGTAGAAAAAAATCAAAAGAAAAAGATCCTCTCGCTCAAAATTATATTCTTTGAAACTTTTGCAAAAACCCATTCATATTGGTGTAACCCCTTCTCATTCCTTATTTTCAAGTATGGCTTTCTACGACAAAGAGCATCTCCGAAATTTGAATGTCGTCAATCGAGATCACGATTCGCTAACGGGAAATCAGCGTACCTCGGTCAAAGATGTCGATGATTTTCTGGTACAAGAGGACAAACTGCGAGCAGGTACCATTGATTTTGATTTTCCTAAGTTTAAGAATCTTAAGAGCTTTTTGGGTAAGAGTATGTTCTAAAATTGGGCTGCAAGTTGCCTAAAAAACTTACCGCCCCCCCCCCTCCCGATAACCGTAAAGCACCGAAATATCAATATTCAGACTCAGCAAATAAAAAAATCCTAGAAAAATTGGTCTGCGGGGGGGGGAGTAAACTATACTTTAGCCGCTTTTTCTATATTTATTAATCGGTTACCGTCGTTTAAAGCATTTTTTGTTAATTTAGAGTTTCACGAAAACACAAAAGTGATAACAAAAGGACAAAAAATTATTGGCGAGTACACGGCGCTCAATGGATTGGGTATGACTTTTCACTGTATTGTCTTGTATAAACGTTGTCTTTAGTTCCAAAAATCGAAACAGCCCATCAGCGATCATCCGAACAAATCAAAAAGTTGAAGTCGCATCTCGAAGAAGAAAGAAAATGTGTTAGTGATGCGTACAAGAAGTTTGTTTGAAATCATCCTTTTCATGATAAGATTTTTAGATGTGCGATAGACGATCGATCACAAGCGGAAGCTCTTGAAGCTCTCAAAATTCGATGGGAAGAACAAATGGAGAAAATCGACAATGCCTTGGTTTCTCCATTCTGCGCTTGGCAAAAATGAATGGAACTTTAGGAAGAGCATCGCCCAATCGATCTGGAGGAAGGTCGAGAGAAGTATGCTAGTCTTGTTGCAAAAAGCGAATTAACTGTAAACTAATTTGCATTTTTATTGTAGTTGAGAAATCTAAATGTTTAGGGCGTCGCACTTGAATCGTTAGACGACATGGCCAAGGAATTTTTGGCTTTGAAAATGGAGCTAAAAAAACAGACCGAACAAAGTATTTTTTGAATAGAAAATTGTTTTAAATGTTAATTTTTTTGAAGTTTGTACAGTTTTTGTTAAGAACAAGAAGCAAAGGAACGTGAACGCAAAATAGCCGAAGAGACAGCGTTTTTGAAGGAGCGAATCATCACTGAATGTCCCCAACTCGCGGATTTGCTCGAACAATTTTTGAATAGGGTTAGTTGTTTGCTAATAACTTGTCGTAAACCCAATTTTAGAACTAACTCGGGCCCGATTAACCAAAAATTACCTCTTTATTTAGTATATATAATTCGACTCTTTTGGATGATTTTGAATTGGAATCATGTGAATCTTTTTGTTATTGTTTCCCTTTTTTCGGATTGTAAATAAATTATTATATCATACAATAACAAATAGGAAGAAGCTAGCGAGTAGATTAGAAAAAGCTTCATAAAATATTATGTAAACCCAAAAGTTAAGACATTTGAGCAAAATCAAAAGAAACACTTCGACGTCATGGTCGTGACATTTCAGGGCAATCAGGAGTTGGATGAATCGTCGATGTTGTGCTGGAGGTGTCTTCCAATAAAATTGTCTGAATACGAACATTCTGATTGATACAGCCACTCGAGATTACCTCACTGTGCGCCCTTCCACTGTTATTCAACCGGGATTGTACATCTGATCGCTGTGCTTCAATATGGCTGTCATTGTGGAAAGAATAGCTTAATGAGCGTCTTTGTCTAAAAAATCGGTGTTAACATTGGTAAGAGAAGAGGGCATGTTACCGAAAATCTTTTTGCTCATCGCCTCTTTCCTCCAATTCCAACGGTCGAGCCAAAGGAATTTCAAATGGATTCTAAACTTTTATCAGTTTGCACATGTTAAGCAAAATTCAAAAACCGTTGCTATAAGTGGTTCATGTTGTGAAAGAGAAGGCACTGGTAGCATGAACTCCTCCAAGAAGGAGCAATTTGATTGCGTCGTCATAGATTCTCCTAAAATACTTTTTACTTAACTTTTAAAAACAAAAAATTACCAGCACCAGTGATGCTTTCGAGAGCCGACGTGCTTGGTGTGTTGTCGGGTTGCATTCCACGAAAACCGCTTCCTTGGCGAAGACCCGGAGGAAGAATGGGCAAATTTTGATATTGGAGCGCATTTTCGAGGCGCTAAACATACTTAAATTAGGTAATCATTTTTTTAAAATACAAAATCAATCTCTAGCTGATTGATATACAATTAAAAAAAACCCCAACCAATTCGAGGGATCGACATTGTTTTTTGTACATATCACGTTCTTGGCGTACTCGGCCCAATTGTCGAAATAGTGCCTAAACTTTTATTTGAATTTAGCACATTAAATAGTTTCTTAATTTTAATTCATAAAGCAAAGATAATCAAACCTTTTCGATTTCATCTTTCATAGCATTCGCTTGTTTTAAATCTTCTCTGCATTTTTGATCCTTTTTACTAATTGCCACCTGTAGCTTCATCACAATGGACTCCAGCTCCTGAACATATTAAGGTGAAAGTTGAAAATAGTAATAACACTACCTGAATGCGAACAGATTCATTTTCGATTGAACTTCTTTCCAATAGTCCATGATTTCGAGTCGTTCGAATGTTGTCTCTCTTAAAGGTATAAATTAGCAAAAACCCTTGCAAATAAAACAAATGATCTTTAAACCTCACTTGGCTATATCGTTCTTGTTGGCGAAACATTCGATTGTTAGATGCACGGTCGAACTCGAACTCGGTGCCAAATGAGCGATCATGTGGTAAGCCGCGGTCTTCCTAAAACAAGGCAAAGCTTTTATAACAATTTTTCAAAAATTTTAAAAAAACGCTTCAGGAAAATTGTCCAACCTCAATATCAACGGGACAACTCTTTGGCCCTTTTGGGTGTTGTCTCCGATGAGCTAACGCATTCGAATAACACGCTCTATCATCAGGATATTCATCGTCACAGTTGTGCCTAACAAAAAAAAGAGATAAATAGAAGCCCAATTAAATAAACTTGTTAAACACTTAAATTTTGTAGTTAAATCATTACCAAGTCGGTCGATTGTGCCTTCCATATGTAGGTGATGGTCTTCTGCTCGCGTTGTGAAATTGGTTGTCTCTGGGCTAAAAACAAAAATTAAGATCCAGTCGTTTGAAAATGATCTTAAGGTTCTAAGTCTTAAAAAATACAACCCACCGATGGTTCCTCATTTTCCTTGTTTCGATCTTTGCTTCGACCCCACAATTTGCCGACCCTTCCAAATAATCTCGACATCTCTAAATTTACAGTAAATGAATATTAAACAAAATTGAAATTAAGAAAAAGAAATATGGGCTCAATCACTGAAATGAAGTAAAGTTTTTTGATTGTTTATCAGAACGAGTTCGATAATTGTAAGGGAAATTATACTCGACAGAGTAGCAAATCAAAGGGAGCCGCGGGGAAATTTTTGACGGAAAAGGGACAAATACACCTGGGAAAGATCGCCTCAGGCAATCACACTTATCCATCAAAAGAGTTTCTGATGGGAAGAAGTGGGTTTTTGATCAGCATCAATTTGAATAAAGAAAAAAATGTTTTATGGAGGATTTAAGTGGTCATGCGAGAATGAACGACGATGAATGAGAGAATGAACGTATTCTAATGATTGACGATTTCAGACTTGCAACTCGATGAGATTACCAGTACTATATATTGCTCTGAGAAAACAGTTCAATTACTACATTTTTAAAAAGAATAGAATAATGTATCACACGGAACATCTGTATCGATCAGCCTAGTGGCCTAAAAAGGAATAGGCGTCCTGTGTCCTGTATACCATGGAGAAGAAAAGGAAGGAAAGAATGAAAGGGGATAGACCCTGTCTCTTTTTGGATGGCCCTACCATTGCACCTCTTTCTTGAAGGTCACAGTCAGCCCCATGGGCTGCCCTGCCTGTCCTGTTCACCCAAAAAGCCCTTTTGAGTTGCCGCCAAGTGGCTTGCCTTTGCCCGCCAATTCAAATGAAAACCACAACAAGAAAATATCAGAAAGAAGCGGGAATTCTTTTCAAATTTCAAGGTATCATTTTTACGAATAAATATCAAAACAAAGCGAGCTAAAAGTTTACTCCGTAATTACTGAAAGTAAATTTTCAAATTTCGGCATCACGGTAAAATCTTTCGGAGCTTCTTTTGGGCTACCCTGAGTCGTATCCTAAAGTGAGAAATTATTGACGAAGATCGAGGAAAATTATATTATAACTGGAAAGCCATAAGTAAAATCTGTCACGGTTAAATGAGTAAACATTTCGCAAAAGTGAGCTTATGGTCTAAAATTCGATTACCGATTTTTTGACGGCAACACAGAAGGATCTGCGTTGTTTGACAGGCGTGGCGTGGCGGTGACTTGTGAAATCTACTGGGCGATGTAACGCGAATCCTAAACACAGATCCTACAGCATGTTATCAAATTCTTCGAAAATGGTACGATTTAAACGAAATCAAAATCCACCTCAACTTTTTGAGGCCGCTTATTTTTCGAGTTCGTGTTGCTCCTTTCTCCACGTTTTTTCACCTAAAATAAATTAGGTAAAATTTTTAAAAAATGAAAAAATGCTGAAACTGGCTGAACTGCTTCCGCTGGCTTTGCCTCTCGAATATCACTCACAATCTAAAAAAATATTTTCAAACGAATATCGCTAACAACTGACCTTTGAAGGGATTTCTGTTTGCGTTTGATTCAAGCCACTCTTCTGTTCATCACACCTAAAACAAACCATTTAGAAAAGTTTTGGAAGTTAACAAGTAAAGCACCGATTCAAATTCACGACGTACCCATTTGCGTTTGTTGAAAAGTTGTCCTCTGTCTGATCGTTTTCGTTTGAACTTGTTCAGCGTCAGACTGAATGAAAAAAGAATATCAAAAGCCATTTCAACGGCTACCTCGGTTGATGCCAGCCCATGAACGGAGACTCTTTGTGAACGCTCGATAAGTTCTAAAATAATTAACTTTAGTTTAGCTTTGCCATCTTTCAGTCATATTCCAATTCAGAAACCCTTCTCCCTAAAAATATTTCCCATGACCATATTTGATGTTGTATTCAGAATTTAGACTACACGTCAGCATTACAACAAAATATCAAAATAATCTGGCTTCCAGCCTTTTGATGGTTTAAGTTTGATCGCCGGCTTCTTTTCCTGGACAACCGATGACTTCGAAGTTAACAATTCGGTTTTTTTGCTTTTCGTGCTTCTTTTTCTGACTATAACTCGAACAATCGGCTTTTGCTGATAACTAAAAGGAAAAGTATGCAGACACAAATTTGGGTCTTTTGTTGATAGCAGAGAAACATCAACAGAAAAAGAACTCGACCTTTTTGAGTTTTTCACATGCAAAAGCACAAGATTGTGAAGATCAAAAGAAGCGGGATCGTGAGTCCTAAATGAATAGTTATAAACCGAAGCAGAATTAGAATAAAAAAGCAAAAACTCAAATTAACCAATCAATAAAAGAGAAGGCCGGTCGAAGGAATTCAACGCTTAGCACTTGTAGAAACGATTTACAAAAAGAGCCTAGAAAAACAAATTTTCCTTTTCGACGGCTACAAATTGGAAAGCTCCGATAAATGGTAATATTTAAATGTATGTAAATTTCTAACTTCCTAAAACCCAATGCAACCAATCATAATCCACTTTTACATCCATCTCAAACGCTACGCGGCATTTATCTCTGACGTGAAATAACGATTTATTACACGAGCAACAAAAACATGTTGGGCGACAAATAAAACACAAAGATGACATCTTGATACACAAATGATTTGTAAAAATAGCTAAAGCAATTGATGTACTGTAAAATTTGCTCAACGATATAAAGCGTCAATGAATAAAAGAAAGCGAAATGTGTATTTTGATTGGAGTCGAAACAGTTTGACTTAGATAGGCTATAAGGAGCGAAGAGAAACCGAACCGGGTTATGTCCTTGGAGCAGCATAAGCACAACCCTAACACCAATCAAATTTGTATGCTACTGTTTGAGAAAATCATCAAAAGATTTAGTATATAAAGAGGCCATAATGATACTTTTATAGATGGTATGAATGATGGATGGTATGGAAGTCATATCAGCAAAATCACAGTCGGATCGGTGAATTGACATACACCATGTAAGACTATATATGCAAAGGCAATACGGCAATAAATAGAAAAACACATACCATAATACCTGTAATAGTAGCGCGGACTACGCGACTGTACGTCATTATGGAGGGGCGCTACTATTACAGGTGTTACGGTAAGATTTAAGTGACGCTTAGCTAGCAGGGATACCGTGAAATGGATAAAATGAGTTTAAAAAAGAATAAGAGGTAAGTCGATAAAACAATGATGCCCAAATAACCTATGAAAACATTGAAAGCCAGTACAAAAACTTTAGCTTATTAGGACATCACAGTAACTTTGAATAAATTTACTCATCATTTCCATACGCATCGTAATGACCATTGCTTGCACTATCGTAAACCACAGGAGTAGACTCAGGAGCAGCTTCTTGCATGTCGGGCATGTAGTCGCGAGCCATCAAGCAAGCGAACACAGTCAACACCATCTTTGGTTTAACCTAAAACAGTTTTCATTTTCTTTTCAAACGATTTTTCATTTTCATTTTCCCGAATAAAACTTGGCCTACCTCAACGATATCTTCCGGAAGGGCATAGATCTTGGCGCCAATTTTGCGACCACATGTGATTGCGTATTTAGCGTTTTCCATCTTGTCGTTTTGACTTGAGCCGCTCTTCACTAAAACAAATCATGAAATTTTATTACAAGACTTTTGTGACATACCCAAGCTATGGTCAATGACGTTGGGCTTAATAGCATCAACGAGATCAAGTACTACGCGTGCATCCGAAATGCTCGAGTCTTGGAATGATCTGATCGATGAAGTTTTGCCTTTTGATGCAAGCTATAAATGTTTGTTTTCGAGTAAAAAAAACCCCACAAACCTTATTATTAACCCAAGCCACAATATCTTTATCGGCAGGAAGACTGTCTCCGCTTTGAGTACAAGCAGCAAGGACGGTTAATGTGTATGCGCGCATAAGTTGCCAAATGAGAGCTAAAGTAAAATTATGCTTCGATAAGCCACGACTAAAAACTAACCAAGCGTCAAAGTTGGATTTCCATCATAAATATCCTTTCCTTGAATGCCAACAAGTGAGAAACGCAGTTGCTTGCCAAGTTCAACAGCATAGTTACAGTTCTAAATTTGCGTTCAAATCAAAGTTACGGGGAAAACTAACCTGAATTTGATCCATCATTCCTCTGAGCTTGTGGAATTTCTGCACAACTCGTTTCCAGCTCACGATGCCAGGTTTAATAATATCGTAAAGCTAAAAGATAAATGTTTTTAGGAAAAAAAAGCCATGATGAACTTGAAAGATGATCACTCCATTGTTGAGATCACTGTAGAGCCAGTTCACATAAGGGTTGACTCCCATCGAATTCATCCAGTTGCGATAAGTCTTTTCCTCTCGAGTTTCCTCAATGATATCCTCGGCAGCTGAAGTTCCAAAATAAAAAATAAAAAAAAATTAAAGCCACGTACGAAGCTCATCAGCCCCAGGATCGGGAAGCGCTGGATGTTTGTTAAACAAATTGGCAACAAAGGCCAAGTTGAGCTTGTAGTTTCCCCCGGCCACATCATTGGGCGTCACGAATTCACGACACTCCAGCTTATCGGCCTCGTTCAGCATTGAGCCAGCTCGGTTCACATTACCCTTAATTAGCAAATACTTTCAACGAGAGAAAATCGCAATACCTGCACGGAAAGCGGATGAAGAGAAACTCCGGACCCCTTTGGTGCGATTTGATGCAAAAGATGAGTGTAGATCTCCGAATCCATGATGTCGCCCGTGAAGTTGGTGAGGCGTCGTTGAACACCTGCCTAAAATAAGAAATACCTTGCTTGTTTAATCCTTAAAAGAATATAGGTATGCAACTTCACAACATTTTCACATAAAACCACGACAATAATCTTACCAACCCCGTTTTGTCGCTACAAAATCGAGTTTATTAAGTTAAAAGAAAAAGAACAAACCTTATCCAAATGATAGTTCACCCATCGCATTAGAATTTCTTCAGGACTCAATTTGCGAAGATCATCCAGGGTTTCACCCTCTTGCATCAAACGGAAGAGACCAGGCACGTGATGAAGATCGATTTGATTGAAGAGGCCAATCTAAATATTCATACAATCTACCAACTCATAAAGAACCTACTCTGATGATTTGCCACAAAAGTCCAAGCACCAAATGAGGAGTTCCAACGGAAAGGTCTGTGGCTCCAATATTCACAATATTGACTCCTAGAAGAGAAAATAAAATAATCGATTTAATAAAAGCAAACCAATTGCTTGAGCTGACATTAACGCTAAGGTTAAATTTTCCAGCTTCGTGTACGTATTCAAGTTCTTCTTGTTGATCGCTCTCTCGTCTATCGTATCAGGTGTAGACAGGTTGATCAATTTACTAAACAAAATTAATATGACAATCTGGGAATAACTACCAACCAAAGAATGAGACCATCTCCAACTTTTGTGTACAATTCTCCACCGGATGGATTGACGGGGAGCAATCTCCGAAGATCGAGATCACTTCCAAGATTCGAGTTGATCCAGTTTGAGAAGGCCACTTCTTCCTCGACTCGAATCGTGTGAACCGTATTCTCTTGCTTCTCGCTTGGTATTTGATAAGTTCCCTGCACGGACCTATAAAACATTGAACTATATTTCACCAATCCAAATCACTGACCCAATTCTTTGCTTCCATCTTTTAACTTCGGCCGACTTTCTTTGTTCGAGTTCGTTGAAAAGTGTTGTAAAGTCGGCGATCGAAACTTCTGAAGCATTTCCGAATCTTGTCAACAAGTCGCGCATCTTAAAGAAAGTTATACTGACAAGAATCAAATTTACCGACCTCATAACCGGGTAGATCAATTCCAAGAACTTTGAGTGCTTCTTGTACATCGTGCTTTTCCAAATGTCCGCCACCACCGGTTTGAACCTAAAAAGGAATACCAAATCTGAAGAGAAATATACATTTCATTTTATAAAGTTACGTCAATAACAGGTACCTAGATTTTTAACTTTTTGATTCAACAAAAAACTTACTGTCTTAAATCGCTCTGTCAAATCCTCCAATTGTTCGCTATTTAACATCACGGCACTATCTGAAATTTAAACATAGGCTTGGTGCATTAAAAGCAGCACAAATGTTAAAAAAATGAACAAATCAACCGAAAAAAGCTTTGCACGTTGTGAGTCTGAACATTCTGGTTGAGTCCTTATCAGCAACAACCTATTTCTCTGAAAAGAGCGCCTAAGCAAAACGACAAATAGATTTTTTTACGTTGTGCGAGCAATTGAGGATCATCAGGCTAAAGTTGGGGCTTTGAGAAATTCAAACGGTAAACGTTCAGTGTAAAGTTATTGGAAAGGGATTTGAGTAAAGGAAAATAGCTGAAACAGGATTTTTCAAAATAAACAATGACTCATCGTCACTGAAAGCAAAGGATTTCACCGGGATTGGAATTGAGAAGAGAAAATGTGGGTAAGCAAGCTCCCCGGCTTTAAAAAGCTGCTCGATACTGCGCCAAATGAAATCGTTTTTTCGAATTCTTGTGATTAATAAGAATTCATAATTAAAAGATATTCAGGTAATGAATTGAAATTTTTTCAGCTTCAAAGTGGCATAAAAATAAAAGCCTCTGAAATTTTCATTTATTTTACCAAGAACTTGATAAAGATTCTAAAGGGTTAAAAGAATTTGGATTTAGGGCAAGATGAGACTTTTAAAGTGAGGAAAAATTGGAAAAAAAGAGTTGACAAAGCCTGCGGGTTGGGGGTTGTTTTCTCTCCTCTCTCGCAACGCATGTGGGCACAAAAACCGCGCGTCGCCCCTCCTCGTCTTTTCCCATGTTTGAAATCCCAAAATAGGGAGCGATCGTCGAGTCTTCCCAACAAACACAGAGACAACAAGCACACAAATGTTGTGTTGAGAGTCGAGAGAGGGCTTTTCAGAGGAAACATCATTTCACATCAAATACAAAACACTCATTTCAAGAGATGGGTTCAGTTGGAAAGGGAATGACTCACTTTGTCGATTAGCTGGTGAAACAATAAGGGCAATGGGAAAATAAATTGACGAATGAAGAGAAAAAACGTTGAAAAATTGGCTTGAAAGAGTCGATGATAAAATAAAGGGCAATTTCTTGAGAAAACCCTTGTAGATTAGCAAGGGGATAAGGAATGAGTTGGAATCGTTTCGAGTGACTCACCCGATTATAAGAATTCATTGCTATCGAAAAAGGGCGAGGGGAGAAATGAGTCAGGTTGAAGGAGTCAGCACAAATGGGAAATGGGAAAAGAGGTGGGCTGATCGATTAATCTTGATGTTATTGATAAAGAACAAGCTCAAATATGGGAAACAGTGAGTCGGCGGAAGGAAAAAAGAGGAAAGGTGTTTGATTATGAAAAAAGGTACACGAAAAATCGATGTACGCATGAGCGGTCAGTCTGGATTGGGGGCGTGGTTGAGAAAAAAAGAAAGAGTGGACAAGAAAGGCAAAGAAAGGACTCACTCCAATCGCGCGCATTCTTTAAAAAAACACTCCCTCCACCCAGGCTATGTTTACCCGATTTCATTACCCATAGGGTTGAATAGCCTTAATAAGGTTGAAAAAGAAGTACCAGCATTAATTGGTTATAAAGCTCGCAAAGCATTGAAGAAAAGAAATTCATAATTGGACAAAGTCTTGATATTCTTGTAACTCAGGCAAATCAAATACCACCGACCCTTGGAACGCTTTAATAGTACAGAATTATGTGCGCCAGAAAGCAAAAGTTTACGCAAATCACGTTGGACTAAGTTCAAATTATAAAAACCCCTTCCACACTTGCAAAGCTTCTGTAAAAGAATGAAATTTCCCCAAAAAAAACGTTAAAAGGAAATGATTTCAGGAAAAAGAAAGGCTCGCGAATCTCTCGGCAATAAAACCGAGTGTGGACACAGTGAAATTGAAAAAAGAGGAAAAGAAATGGAGGGTGAAATTTGACTGATAAGATTGGGGAAGGGAAGGGGACCCTTCCTGTGGTATAAAGTTGGGAAAGTGAGCAGAGGACTGATTCATCGACTGTTGACTGGATCAACAAAATGAATAAGGATTTCTTAGACTAATGTTATCTTTTGATGAAGACAATCTCTAGAGATCTAATCTCGGCAAATGGGTTTAAGCATTTAATAAGCCGACGCTGACAAAACGGAGATAAAGTCCAGCTTTATCTTGCTTATATACACTAGACCTGTTTATTTGTCGATTTGATTGTTAATAGGTGTACAACGGAAAAACGAGATTTGAGTATTGCAACGACTAGTTTTCCAGGCGTTTTTAGATCAAAAAATAGAGCTTGGACAATTCTAGGAATCTTGAAAAAGTAGCTGTTGAAGTGGTCAAATCTCGGTTTTTCCGTTGTACACCTATTGACAATCAGACCAACAAATGAACAGCTTTAATGTACAAATATAAAAAGAGTTTTAGAATCGAAGAAAATCGAGGAGATTTGGTGGAAGTCTTCCAAAAAAGAGAGGACAATAGGATCGTTGGCCCTTCACCTGAGGGAAATGATGTTTGCGATAGTGATGCGAAATGGAAAAAAGAGGGGATTCCTTCCGTTCGATCGCGACTTTCCGCCTTGGGTTTTCGGCCTCACGGGGAAAATCGGGTGGAAGAAGTTCCCGAAAAAAGAACCTGAAATGGATACCACAAATTTCCCACAAAACGTCCTAGAGTCTTCTCGAATTGGTGTTTTAGATATTTAAGTATTGCTAACATCTGTAAATAACATAAACTGAGGTAAAAGTATAATACTAGGTCAATAGAAAATGAGATAAAAACTTGTCCAAATTGATCAATCCAATCAATTCAATCAATCCAACAACTCAACATCCAATCAACCAATCAATCCAATCATCACCATCAATCACCAATCCAATCAATCCAACAACCAACCAATCAATTCAATCGATCCAATCAATTCAATCAATTCAATCAATTCAATCGATCACTTCAACTTACATCTTAGAGTACGTTTTTTTCGGCTATACATTTTCTAAAAAGAGCTTATTTTAAAAACTAACTGTAACAAACCACTAGTTTTCATTTGAGCAACCCAACTTTAGTATCATTCAATGGGAATCACAAGTCTCAGTCAATAAATGAGCTGATCAAATGTACCTGATTGATTATGGTAGAAAGATTCATTTCAAAAGTAGTATAGCCTGAAAAATTTCAGTAATGCCGAGAAGATTTTCACTGTGAAATGGCGCTGGATTTAGAAAGGCTGAAGGTGGAAATCATTGACGATAAAGTGGGAAGGAGAAGAGAAGAATACCAGAAGAACCTTCAAGGAATGACTGGATAAAGGAAAGAAAAAGGAAAAAAAAGAGAAGAATACAAGAGAGAAGTTTCAGGGACAGGAGAACGAGTTTCCTCTTGAAGAAGAAGGGAGAAGGAGAGGAGACTGAGCGTCCCTTCCACTCTTCCTTCACTCTTCCGTCACTCTTCCTTCTCTTCTTCCATCACAGAAAGGTTTCCCCCATCGAAACGAGCCGGAGATTAGAGGGGAAAATACCTGTGAATGTTAGTCCTTTACGATTTTTTTTGACTGACAAATCTTTGCATAAATAAGTTGCCTCAACATCATGTGACACTTGGAGAGTTTTCAAAACAAGAGGATTGAGGGACATTGAGCAACGATGACAGGAAAGTACAGGAAAGTACAGGAAAGGAATATAATACTTAACTCAGTCTTACACGGAACTAAATCTTGAAAACCCTACAAATACAGTTCTATATAAAGACTGGATCTATAAAGATGGAAGTAGAAATCAAAAAATGGAAGTAGAAATGGAAGATGGAAGTAGAAATCAAAAATCTAAACTAGAGCTGGTTGATAGCCTGGCTTGAGTTGAAGTTTAGAGTTAATTGAGTATTTTAAAATTGTAATCATACGAAGAATAGGTTGAGCTAAAGTAAAACTAGAGATGAAAAATAGGATTCAGAATAGGAATCACTTAAAGTCCTGGCCTTGGTTGATCTAGCTTTGAGCAGACTTACTGCCCATAAATGTCCCTGGGTTAGCCAGGACTAGCCAAGAGCCAGGGACCCAGGAACTGGTCTGAGCTCTTGCCTGACTTATAGATCCTAAAAATCTCTGGGCTTAAGCTTTACTTTAATCTAAAAATAAATAGGGCAAAAAACAAATGGTGTAGTGAATTTTGAAAGAGTAAAACTGGACTATGAGTAAAAGGGGCCAAAGCAGGGGTGAAAGGGGAAAAGGGGCATTGGTCATCCATCGAATTTCCTCTCGCCATCTCCATCGAATATCCCTTCTCTTTCAACCATTTCTCTTTCGAAATCCATCCATTCTTTTCTCCATTTTCGGGAAAAGAAATCGAGTGACCATCTGCCAATTTTTGGCCCTTTCCCAATTCTCTTTCACTCGGTTCATTTACCCGACTCTTCTCTACCAATTCCGTTAACTAAAAACAACCAATGAGTTCTTTTTGGGTAAGCCGATTTAAAGTAGAAAAAGATTACGGTGGAAAAAAAGCACTCAAATTCTTACATGACCCAAGCAAAGCTCATGGCAAAACATTATCATTAGGACAAAAGCCACCGTACTGCTTGGGCTTCATAAACAGCTACTGCAACCATACTCTAGCTATAGTACTTGGATTCTTTACTTGAAACAAGGCCACCAAAACTGGTAGGGTTTATATTTCAAAATTCAGACAAATGCTTTGCACTTGGTACAAGGATTTCAGGATTGTAAAGAGTGAATTCAAAATCAAATCAAACAAGAAGAGAGCCTAAAAATGTGCAAATCTAAACGTTTATCGTCTAAAAACAAAATCAAATTGTTACGTTAAAATATTTTTGTTAAAAAACACAAATTTAAAGGGTTTTTCCCTCACCTGTGTCAAAATGTGTTTTTTCTGCAGCGAGAAATGTGCCTTGTTTGGTCTGTATGATGTGTAATTGAAAAGAAATGAAAAAAAAGAAAGATGAAAAAAAAAAAGAAAAGAGAAAGAGTATCTAGAAATACAAAAGAAAGGCTTTTATCAGCAAGAAAATATAAAAGAAATATTTATTTCAAATTTTGGAAAAAAAAAAACTCGAAGAGTGTTATCAATTTTTTTATGGAATGTCGAGTGAAAAAAGTTTTTTTAAGGGAAAAATTTGATGGAAGACTGTAAAGTCGCACTATTAATCGGTGTACTTTGAATTCAAATGCGTAAACGAGCCCTTTCTGGCGCACTTGCATGCTTTATTTTTGTTGCTTAATTTCTGATAGTAAGCAGTTGCGAAAAGGGTACAATTCGAATGTGTTTTCATTTTTGAGCTCAAGTAAACAATGCTAAAAAATATCAAAATATCAAAATACCAAATCAGACTCTCAACTTTCTCAGCAAGAGTTTTTCTCTAATCCATTTTCTAAAACGTCTCAACTTTTAAAAACTATCGTAACTACACTACTGGACAATGAAATATCATATTTGAAAAAAGATCGTCACTTTCGCGCGTCTGTAACTCCCTTGTCTTTACCGTATTTTTAAATATTAATTTTACCATTGTGTAGCCCTTGAAAAGAGCTTTCAGAAAATGTATAACACTAATAGTTTAAACTCAAAGACAGGGGAGTTACAGACGCGCGAAAGTGACGATCGTTTTCAAATATGATATTTCATTGTCCAGTACTGTAGCTGAAGAAGCATTGAATAGAATAGTGAAGCCAAGCCAAGCCAAGCCAAGCCAGGCCAAGCCAATCCAAGCCAGGCCAGGCCAAGCCAAGCCAGGCCAAGCCAAGCCAAACCATTTCCCTCACTCACCCTGACTCGATCGGCGTAACTATGTCTCTACTTTTATCCAATCTACCTCTTTTTACATTTGTTTAAATGATTGATTAGATAAAACTAGAGATCACTGTAGTTTTCTGAGAAGTTTATTCGTTTTAGAAAACGGATTATGTAAGAGAAAAGTTTTAGAAAACATTCTAATCTTTTCCTACAGTATATTAGCTTAAAAATATTGAACTAACAAGACTTTAGCTTTAAAAAAGAACTGGAACTTGTAAATTATTCAGTTTTGTGATCTGTAAAGGAATAGATTACGAATTTTACAGTATTTTTAAGTAAATAAGTGAAATAATTGATCAAAAACACACAAATGACGGTAATTTGTACAGTTTTAAAACTCAAATACGAATAATATTCTGTGTAAAAAGTTCAAAGCACCAATATAAACATATGAAAAATCTAGAGATCAAATCATTCTCCAAGTAACGACAATCTCATCCACAACACCATCGAATCCCGAATCCATTGAAATATCCATTGAAATCAAATTTTAAGTAAAAAACCAAGCGAAAGATGGAATCTTCATCTCCATCTTGGACATGGAATCGGAATATAACAGCAAAGACACGGCCCATCACAGAACATTTCCCCTAACAGGCAACCACAAGCCAGCGTTGCCAACCATTTACAACAACAATCGTCGCCCGGCCAATCGTTTCGACGAGGAGCTTCTTGGTAACTGAAATTGAGTCAAGATTATGCTAGAAATTGGTTGTTTCTGCTTACAGTAGCTCTTTTAAATTAGAGTACTCAGCAAGAGTTGTCTAAAAAGTGAAACTCTACCATTATCAAAACTAAATGAGAGTTTACCTTAGCTTTCCAAATTATCCATCTTTTAGAAAAATGAGCTAGACTGACTCTTTCACATAATGCGTTTATAAAAGATGGATAATTTGAAAGTCTACCATAATCTTTCTTCAGATTTTGCCATTTCATTTCATTTATTCGATTGAGAAATCAAAACGTGAAGTGAATGAGATCAAAATGAAACGAAACGAATAATCTGAAGAGTCCGAAGGGATCACGGTAGCTCTTCAAAATCTCTTTAGAATATTTTGATTCAAAATAAATAGAAGCTCGCTTTATAGAAAGATTAGAAAAAAACTTTGTTAGAATGATTAGGGTATTTTAGTGAGCATTTTCTCTAAAGCCTTACATGACTTGTGGTTGTGGTTGATATTGTCCAGCTGGATACGGGGCATTCTGTGCTGGGTAGGGATTGTAGCCTTGTGGATTGTAATATCCCTGAAACAATCAAATATTCAATTCAATTCATTTTAGAACAAACCGGTTGCTGATTATAATATGGGGGTGGTTGAGACATTTAAGAAAAGCTCAATTTTAATATAAAACTTGAACAGGTAAGTGTTGGAAAAGGGTAAAAAAAATGTGTGGTTGAGTATGGATGATATTTGCACACAATGGAGAGAAAAGGGAAATCGAGAGAAATTCGGGAAAAGGAGATTGTGAAATTGTTGAGAGGGGAAGGAGGTGGAAAGGGGAATGAATGGAAAACGATGAAAAGAGAACATACCTGGGAGAGATCGATTTGAAACGAACCTAGCCCAGTCATGAGAAATAGATGACTCACTCATCGATGAGTTCAATAATAATAACCAGAAATCGATTCGACTACAAAAAGAGTAAGGGTTTTGAATTTGATTTGAAAGTCTCAAAGTCGAGATTTCCTTGTCCTGAGAAAGAGAAAGAGAATACAGGGTGTTCCAAAAAAAAATTCAGTTTAGAATTTCTAGTGGCTCTTGGTAGTTGTTGTGGTGCCAAAGTGAATATTTTGAGCGGGTAAATTTTTGATATTTTGTCACTTTTTCCCAATTTCATTACTTTCTGAGCTACCATGGTCACGACCACCATCAGATTTTATCCATAAAATTAAAACTTTCTACTGGGATCGTGGTGTCAGATATATTAATATATATTAATATACAAACTAAGCTTTTTAGCCAAACATTTTACTCATCTATATTATCTGATAATCTGTCGTACATAAGAGATTTTCAACTCGCCTTTTTTAAACAAGTTTTCCGTTTTTCCAAGGAAACGCTGACCAATGAAGTGTATGATTTAAATTTGTAGTTATTCTAATATTATTTATTATGCACCACGATGCCAGTACAAAGTTTTAATTTTATAGCGAAAATTTGACGGTGGTGGTGACTAGAGTGTGTTCCTCTAGAGTAATGCGTTTTTTAGAATGCATTTATTTGAGAAAGTACCGTAATCAAACCGTTAGTTTACATTTAATTCGTCCGATTTTGGTATCATTCAATCAGGAATTACAATGCTCAGTCAATGATACGAAAATCGGGCTGATCGAATGTAAACTAACGGTTTGGCTACGGTACTTTTCTCAATAAGGTGCTTTTTAGAAAACGTATTACGTATTCTATTTTTGTACGGGCGCTGTTTTGAATGGCGCTGTTTTTGGGGGCGCTATTTTGACTAGGTCCCGTTCCTCTCGAGTAATAGTGGTGGTCATGGTCATGGTCACCACACTCTAGTGGTGACCATGGTGGCTTAGAAATTTCATGTATAGGAAAGTCATGAAATCGGGAAAAAGTGACAAAATATCAAAAATTTACCCGCCAAAAAGATTTACTTTGGCACCACAACAACCGCCAAGAGCCACTAGAAATTCTAAACTGACTTTTTTTTGGAACACCCTGTATATTGTATATTTCGACGTACATTTACTTTTTCATACTCGTACTACATATATTCCACTAAAGTGTGCTCCCCTTCACTAATCTGTTTCCTAAAAAGTGGCACGCTAAAGCTACCGTAATCCTGCTCCCAATCTATCTAGATATTTTTCTGATTCTTTGCTCACAAAGGAGCCAAAGAGCTATAAAAAGTAGATTGATTGGATAAAGCTGGAGGCAAGATTACGGCTGTTTGCGAAAGTGAACACATTTTAGGAAACCGTTTCTATGGGAAGCAGACTTTAGTCCAAATATACAGTCGAGCTTCGATATAACGACCGAAAAAATAATTCGTTATATCGAAGTTCGACTGTAATTACATTTACTTGTGCTCCCGAGCTTTCACCCGATCAGATCTTCAGAATCCACTCCATTCGCCTATCCACAACAAAACTATCAACAATTACTAAATAAACCGATGAGAAAACAAAAGAAATGTAATTGAGTAAAAACTAGAGACAGATTACGGTAGTCGAGACGAGACAGATTACGGTAGTCGAGACGAGACAGATTACGGTAGTCGAGACGAGACAGATTACGGTAGTCGACAGATCCCGAAAGACCATTGTTGTTTTCGTCTTCTTGCTCTTTTCGAGATGATCTCTTGCAAAAATTTCTCATAAACTCCTTGAAAAATACGAAATATTTATCAAAGAATCAAAGAAACATACAAAAAAAGAAAAGAAATGAACCGTGTGGTAGTGAGCAGAAGAGAAGGAGAGAGGCTAATGGTTGTTAAAGGGTCATCTTTATATTGAAATCTTTATATTGTAATCTATATATTGAAATTTTTACATTGAAAAGTCTTTTCTTGAGGTATAAAAGAAATATATACAAATATTAAAATACTCAAGATAATCAAGATAAAAGAAATCAGATTAAAAGAAGAGTTTTCAAAGTGATCTTTTCCTCTTCGGCCCCCGATCCCTCAATGGTTTGTTCGGGAATCGCTGCGGTGAGTGTCTCTTCCTGAAAATCTCAATTTAATTCGATTTTTCAACTTTTTCTATACCTTTTCACCGCTTCCCTCGACTTGTGTTTCTTTTTTAACCGACTTTTCCTTGCCTGAAAAAACAAAAAATTGAGAATATTTAGAGTAAAGTATTTACCGTATTTCTTCGAATAGAAGACCGGGGTAAAGAGTATCATCGCGTACTCCTGCGTAGCAGCCCTTTTCAAAATTTCTTTTCTGCATAAAAGCTTTCAATCAAGTGCTATAGAGCTGGAAAATGGCTCAAAAATCCGTTAGCTCATGTCGTATTTTTGAGTCATTTTCCAGCTCTATAGCACTTGATTGAAAGCTTTTATGCAGAAAAGAAATTTTAAAAAGGGCTGCTACGCAGGAGTACGCGATGATACTCTTTACCCGGTCTTCTATTCGAAGAAATACGATATGTCTTTCTACTGACTAATCCGTTTTCTAAAACGAGTAAAAAAACTAAAAACTACCGTAATCTTACCCATAACTTTACCCAATAAAGGCAAGATTATGATGGTTTGTCAAAAGTTGACAAATTTCGAAAATTTAGAAAATCGATTAGAGGAATACACTTTCATGGAGAGTCTGTCTCTGATTTCCCCTTTCGCGTTATGTAATTTGAACTCAAAGACGTAAACGCACGTTTCCTGGCATAATTTAGCTCTTTTATCAAAGCAGCTCATGGATATGATGTGAAAAGTGAGAATCAACTCTGAGTCAGGAAGAATGCGTTTACGTGTTCGAGCACAAAGAACACTTCGAAGTCTCGGTGTTCTGTTCAAGTTTTTAAACCCGAAGGGGTTTAAACTCCGACTTTCTGTTGAAACACTTCGTTTTCCAAAAGATTTCCAAAAAAAATCTTGTCATGGCTAGCAAAATGAAAGTTCTTACGAAGAAGAAGGTTTTCTCTTCCTCTTCCTCTAAACTCTCCGTCAGCTGAGTTTGTTTGTGTTGATCGGGTTTAAACTGTTGCCAAAGATTGTTCCTCGTTTTTCCTTTTCCCCGAAAAAAAGAAAGCAATGAATGGAAGAGCAACTGTTCTTTTCATGGAATCATTCGTTTTTCTTTTCTATTTTTCCCCTCAAAGCATGTGACCCAAGATATTCCATCGTTGGCACATTTTTTTAAGAAAAAAAAAACCCATTTGTACATTGCTTTGAGAAAGATTGATCTTTAGATGCAAAAAAATGAGTTTCTCTTAAGACTTTTGAGATGTTAAAAGGATAAAATGGAACCGGTTCGGAGGAATAAATCTTGAGTTGAAAACCCCCCCCCCCCCCCCCCAAATTTTTTCAAAAATTCTTTGCAAAAATAGCCCTGAATTCAGCTTTTTCCAAGCGCAGATAGTAAATCAGTGTCAGAAAAACTCGTTCAAAGCTAAACTACGCAACACTCCGCACCGTCATTATGGGGGTGCGGTACTATTACAGTATTTACGGTATTAAAAAAACTTTAGTATATCTATTTATAAAAGAGAAATATTTTGTAATATTGTGAACTATTGTCAGACTCAAACTTTTCCGATCACTCACTTTCGTTTGACTCGGACGATTTGGATTTGTCCTTGGAGGCGGTCGTTTCCTGAATTTTCAAATATTTTTAAACATTCTCTATTTAGATTTGCACTATCATGAGCTTTTTTGGTGCAGAACTAGAGTTAGAAACAGAATTTCCTGTGCCGAACTTTTTATGTGCAGAGCTAGAGTTAGAAACAGAAAATGATTGAATCAAATATTGTAACTTTGATGATTGAGTGAAAATATGTAGAATTAATCCAATGTTCATTATGTTTATTATTAGAAATTTAGTATCAAATAGAATTTTTTTTTTGTTATTTTGAAGATCTAGACGTGTTTATGAGATCGATGTGTACTTAAGACTACCGTAATCCCTTGAAGACATTCATCTCACCTCATCAGCCAAAACGACGACAACGAGAAGAGCGGCAAACAGGGCAACCAACCACAATTTCATTTTGAAGTCAAAGAACTGCTGAAATATTTGAATGAATAAAAAGCTTTTCGATTGAGTGATGCACGTTGAGATCAAGAATGCAAACGCAAATTTTCTGACTTTTTGGCGCCAGAGGACGTGCGTTTACAAGGTTTTTCCAGCTCAAAGTACAGAAGTAAAGGAAACGAGAAGGAGTTTTTCTTTGCAAAAAAATTTTACAAATTTTCTTTCAAACAAAGTTAGGATAATGAAAATCGAAAGAATTTTCTGGAAATGAGATTTATCGAGAAGAACAATGTGATAGACTGGGGAATTGAGGCGGATTTAGGGAAAGGGGATGGCCTGAGGGGAGGAGAGATAACAATCACTCCCCCCTTCCCCCTCAATCATCCAAATCTCCCCAATTCCTCTCAATCTCTGCGGCGTCTTCTCTTCGAAAACTCCCGATGGGTCTCTTCTCTCTGTCTGTAATTGCCATTCCAATCGCCATCATCATATGACTCGCTTTTGCCTCACACCTTTATCTCCATCTTCATCTCCATCTTCATCACCATGAGTGATCATTGATTTGTTGAGATTTTCAAGGAAATTCGGATCCGAAAAAAAAGAACAATAACAAAGAAGAAATGGTTTTGAAAATGCTTTGTTGCTGAGCGTCGCCTAAATTCCTCGAAATCTCGAAAAGCGCTTATCAGAACCTATCGATGTGGGGTCGGAAAATGTAGCTGACGATGAGATCTTGTGGGGGATTCGAGTGTTGAGCTTCTGCAAAAGCTTGGAAACCGTCAAATAGTCACCAACTCGGCTCGCCGGGGTGCACTACTATTAGAGAAAATACGGTAATAGGTGTTGAGCTTCTGTGAAAACTTGAAAATCGTAAAATCGTCACCAACTCGACTCTACGGTAATGCTGTTGTAGAACTGAAATCGGTAAATGCGGTAAATGCGGTAAATGCTTTGTAGAACTGAAATCCTAAATCTAGAAAATGCAGAGTCACATAAAAGCATCACAAAGCGAAACGAACCACATAAAATAAGTGCAAAAGAAAAAGAAAATTTTTCAGTCCTTCACATCGAGTTTTTCCTCCCGAAATGGCATTATTTAGACAGAAAGCTTTTTTTTCTGCATCTCTGAAAAGGAAAAACATCTAATCCTTGACGCTTTCTCAGAGAAAAAACTGTCTGAATTGTTGCAGATCTAGAGTTTTCAATGCATTTTAAGCCTTGATTCCAGATTTGAACACAAAACAGACAAAAGTCCAGCGGCTGAACACCAAAAATACCTCGTAACTCATCAGCCCAAGCCAAAAGAAGAGTTCCCTACTAGCTTGAAAAATTAGCATATGATCTCGCTGAATTTCCATTGATCCATCATTTGAAGCAAACTCGAAACGTCAGGTCGATCATTCTTCGACATTTGACACTCGGCTCTCATCTACAAATCGCGAATCGGCTGCGATGAAATCCTTGCCCTTCACTCTTCTTCCAGCTCTGCTTCTGCTCGTGTAAATGATTTTGTTTGTTGTTTTTTTTTGATTCTTATTATTAGATTTGGTTCATTTGATTACTAGATCTGGATTGATATCGATAGATCACTTATTTTTTTGTCATCATTAATTTTTACGTACATTTATAGATTGAATATTTAAATTGTTGCTTTAGTCTATCGGTGGAGGCCGTCCCACAGATCCTCCAAAGGTCCTCCAAAGGTCGAGACGATCCTCCAAAGGATGTTCCCCAAACCTCCTGCTCAACGACTCCCCAAGGGTTTCGGCGATATCAATCCAGATCACCAGCAGTATAATGCGAAAGATGTAGAAAGCGTCCAAGCAAAGGTGGGCAACTTTTAAGTCTTTAACTTTTAAACTTTTACTTTCCCTTCAACTATATTTTCTTTTTAGATCGCCGTGCCCGCCGATGCTTCAATTAACCATCCCGATATTCGTCTGTTGGCCCGTCTTGCAGTTGCCATGGTTCAGGTATGTTTAAGCTTGCTTTTTGATACAA
The DNA here is from genome assembly GCA_958450365.1 of Mesorhabditis belari. NCBI lineage: Eukaryota > Metazoa > Nematoda > Chromadorea > Rhabditida > Rhabditidae > Mesorhabditis > Mesorhabditis belari. Next base: position 2,383,391 of record CAUEEP010000727.1, on the reverse strand, counting down.
CTTTTATTGATTTAGGATAAGGCATACAAAGGAACCGACTACGAGTCAGTGCCACTATACCGAAATCGTCCTCAAAATCACGTGGACATGCCTTTCGTAAGTTTTGTTTTTGTAAATCCTAAATCTTTGCTTTCTTTAAGCCAACAATGGAAGAACTGATTGCGGTAATCAATAAACGAAAAGAAATCATGGAAGAAGAAAGAAAATACGGAAAGCAAGCCAAGTTAGATGCCGAACACGACAGCGCCCTCCAGAAACCGAAGCAAATGCCAAAAGAATAAAAGGTTAATTGATGTGCTTTTTTGGGGCCTATTCTTTTTTTGTGTGCCCGATATCGGTCTCGTGCACTTTTCTGGTGGCTTGACGCGATCCATAACCAATAAATTGTTTTGAAGATCCACAATCTACACTACAAAAATCTAATAGCTCCCGGTCTAAATCAAAAAGTTCGAAAGAAACTACAGTAACCCGTTTCCTCCATACCTGTCTCATGTTGCCATGTTTGTTTCAAAGCATGTAAAAATCTTTATCCCATTTGATCCTTTGTATAAACGACACCAGAAACAGTCAACAATAAATTACACCGGTAATCATAAAATTTCTAAACAAAAATAACAACTTTATAAGATGAGATCACATTACAAAAAACACTAATTATTTGAAAACCCTAGTTTTTGTGAATCCATCCAACATTGTTTGTTCCCAAATTTTCTGACTTCTCTTTTGATCTTCCAAGTATCATTCTCAACGAAGGCGAACCTTGGATTACGTCCTTGACCGTGATATCATCTAAAAATCATGCTCACAAGTTTACTTAATGTCCAGCTCACCATTTTCATGTATAAAATTCAGCAAGCTGCTGGCAAGCTCCAATGGAGGAAACTTCAATTCGGCACGACACAATTGACAGAAGACTTCTGCGTGAATTGAAATGAACTCGATTACCTAAACTTTGGTTATTTATTGATTCCTTTAGCAATACCTAGTTATCATTAATTATCTATAAACAACTCACATTTTTGGAAGTCTTTTTCCAATGTGAATGTGAAAAAATGGCCGAGATAAAGTACATCACAGAAGTCAGGGCTTCTCCATAGTACCAACTGGTAGATTGTACACTGAATCAAGTATAGTCAAAATTGCTTTTTTGCTAATACTTTTGGAGGGAGGCTGGCTGCAAGAACACTTCTTTCGGTGGTTGCATCAGATAAGGCAGTTGTTTCAAAACCTCAAAAAATTTTCGTTAACTTGTACACATTAAGGATGAGTTTAGAAAAGTACCTGAATTACTCCCGCCTCGGTGATCGCCGTCCAACCAACTTCAACAAAACAAAGTCTAGTGAAGACACTCTGAAACAAAAAGATTCAAAAGGACGAGTTCTTCTACGAATACTGACCATGATACTACGGAACAACTTGTAGTTTAGTTGTGCTTTGCCATTGTTAACTACGAGCTTCGCAAAGTCGAGCGAAATTTGTGATAGCTGATTTAACAAGATTCTAAATTAGAAAGATCACGCATTTTAGCCGGTAAACAATTTTACCTTATCAAACCGTGTTGAACCAAAAGACCAGAAGTACGACGAGAGCCTAGCGTGTCTTCCCAAACCAATGCAGCCAACAAAGTTAGAGGAGCGGACTAAAAAAGGATCCGGTATGCCAAATTTACAAAAGCACTCACCTTTAACTCGTTTGGCAAATCAGAGATATCACTTAGCATGCTCGTTGAAAGTTCTTGGGTTAAGCTATCGATGCGCAGTCTAAAAGAACAACGATGAATATTTCTTTCGGTGAAAACTAACCGAATCGGGTCCTCCACAGTCGCTGCGAGAGGTTCAAAGAGCCAAGTCGTGTCTCCGAATGGTACACTCTGAAATCGTATTATAAAAATAATTTAATTTTCACTGGATACCGCTTCTTTTGTAGTTTCACTAACAGGCGGAGAATAGCATGTGGAAACAAGCGTGTAGGTTGCCAAGTAAAGTGACATCTAGAGAAAATAAGTCTTTAGTGGCATACGATCTGCAGGAGATCCACTCGATAAAACGCAAAAAAAACCCAAAAAAGCTGAATAAACTGAAACGCAACCTTTGACTGAAGTGTTTTCATTCCTGGTTGGACGAGTAATTCAAGGACTGGCGATATCAACATTTCAATGAGCTCCCTCTTTTGAGATTTTTCCAATTTTTCTTCGTTCACCAATTTGCAAAGCGCCTAAAGTAAATCTTTTCTTAAAAAATCCTGAAGCTTATCCATACTTTGCAAACTCTTGTGATAGATGCTGCTATTTCGTCACCAAGCTCACCATCATGGGTTGAGCCGACAGCAACTAACTCGTACAAACTATCGCGAAGGACATTGATCTGGGCAGCTAAAATATTCACATTTAATCTTCCAATAAACTAAAAACTTACTGTTTGTGAAAAAAGGAAGTGGCGAAAATATACATAAAACATTCAAAAAAGCAGAGCAGCCAGAAATAAGCGACGAATGGGCATTTGACAATAGCTCATAGGAGTTGGCAGTTGTCGTCCAACTCAAGATACGTTCCATTTCCTTAGAATATAAAGTTACTAGATAAATGTGTGCATTTTTGTTACTTGTTTTGGAGCCGCTGGATCCTCAAGAGACAATGCTTGTATTTCGCGTCGAAGTAAGAAGTGTAGATATTCGACATCGTAAACCGGAGTTCCCCATACCGAGCCTCTGATGCACGTCTCCAATATCTAAATTTGACAAATTGATGGGCATCAAAATATTTCCTTACTCCTCCAAGCTTCGCTGAGTCAAAGTAGGCGAGATTAATTGGTGGTTGAATTTCCACTGGCAATTCCTGACTGGCACCCGATAATACGGCAAACAACACATTTCTAAAAGCACAAATTCATCACGAATTTGGACCAAGTATAACTCACTTTTCTTCTGGAAGCCTTGTCCACGCAGTTTCGTTAATTTCAACTTCGGCACCACCTCGCACATTTTCAAGCAAGACTCGCAAAAGTCGTTGTGGGTCAGAGTAATAACCTAAACGAATTTGTTTTAAAAGATGAACATTGATGCTAGCTACCGTGCAACATCAAAGACGAAAACTCTAATGCGATCAAATGCAAAATGTCTCCCGCAATCAAATCGGAGATAGCGGCTCGAGTTGAAGTGGAATCATCCTAACGAATCATATCATGTGAACATTGAATATATTAACCTTTAACGACGCAGCATGTAGTCCCAAAAACGGACTTGTCGCAAGAGAATAAACAACATCGTAAGTACGCAAAAATCGCAAGACAGCCGGTGAGATGCCCGATTTAACCGAAACAAGACCACGCTAAAAGTAGAGTTTTCTTTAAAAAAAGTATAACAAAATACCAGAACACGAAACAGGGGCTGAAAAACGGCAGAGATACGAAGTGAAAGTGGATCATCCGTAGAACAGAAGAGACTGATAAATGAGAGTAACCGGTGCAACGCTGTTCTTTGACTAGCTAAAAAAGAAGGTTGATCTTCAAAATTTAAAAAGTAATCTAACCATCGTTGTATAATAAACCATTGTCGTTTGATAGCTCTAGGCCCAGAAACAAGAAACCCAAGTTCGAAACACTGGGATCAATTTCAATAGAGTCGGCTAATACCTAAAAAGAACAACTAGTATGAATAAGCGTAAACAAAACCTCAAGGAAAACTCGAGCCGTTTCTCCGCGAATGTAGTAAGAATTATCAAAGAATTCTTTCGTGTCTAAAGTACAATTTGCAAAAACATTTCTAATGTTTTCACCTCTCAAATACACATTGTCAATTGTGTAGCTCATCGTGTCTGGATCAAGAACCATGTATGCGGCTCGAACGAGGCGTTTTTGTGTCTAAAATTGAGTAAACCAAAAATGTATGCTTTGTACTTCTGGATCAGTCGTCAACAATGAAACAATATTTTGTTGAAGCGATGGTCGAGTTGAACAAAGTTCACGTAGAAGATAAACACTCATCAATGCGTGCATCGGATGAGCAGCAAGCTAAAGAAACCGATAAATTGAAAGAACTGAGATAACCAACATTTGAAATATAGTTTATCACAATCGATAAAAGATTTTTGGTGGGATCCTGGTGCAGTGGCGAAAGAAGTAGGACACTCATTGATGAAACAACCGAGTTGTTTTCCGTTGTTCGCAATGCAACTCTAAAATGAATTAAACCAATTGAGGAAAACATGATACATACCTCAAGATTTCAAGTTTAGATATGCATTCATACAACAACTTCAATGCAGAAAGAGCAGCACTTCTTGACAATCGATAGGGCAGAAAAGCTGATGCCGAGTCTTCCAATAACACCCAACAGATCTAAAAAAAGTTAATATATCAAGGACTCAATCAATACCGTTCTGAATAGTGGCGCCTCGCGATTCAATATTTGCAAGAGAATAACTGCAGCTGGTTCTCGAACTTCCAAGGATCTTGCATCAAAATGGTTATTTGAGAGCAAGGAATACAAAGCGTCCATCGCGGTTTCGCACAATTCCCACTAAATTTTTTGAATAAGTAATTTTATTACGGGTAAGGTCACCATTTGAGTGATCGATTTGTAGCTTCTAGTGCTCAACGGCCAAAGAACACAGGTGGTTGCGTATTCCAAATAAGGTCTAGCCTAAAGTGTTCATACTACCTAAACCATCACCGACAAACAAACCGTGATCGGAATGTTCGAATGAGCAAAGAGAGCGCGAAGTAAATGCATCATTCCCAAACTGCATTCATACAAACAACTTGTACATTCACGTTCCTCCAATTCTTTCTAAAATAAAAATTATTAACAAAATAATCATTTGCCAGAATGCTTGCGTTTAAAACCGACTACAAGTCCAATGAGGCGACCATTTTCTCCATACGCACAAATTCCACTAGCATTCAAGGTAATCCAGATGTATTCAGCACACGAGGGAAGTCTTGCAAGCGAGGCCAATAAGCGCAAAAGAGCTCCTAAATAAAAGATAAGTAACAATACCAGACCATTAACCAAAACACACCTTTCATGGCGACTGGAATCGCTCGCGAGATGAGTGAAGTAGCCGTCTCAATAAATTGCCAATTGCGATCGTGGCCGAACACTTGACAGGCATTATCGTCCTAAATAGCTCTATCATTTTCGCGTTATTATAAATTCGATACCATTTTCGTTATCGTCTCAACTAAACGGCACCAAACAAGCATTCCAGCGAGTTCCTCTTTACTGATAGTACCAGAAGTCTAAAATTTTAGGATTCTCCAATCAATAATTGCATATCAAACTTTTTCCGTTGTAAAACTAGACATTGGTTTATACGAAGTTTGCGAGGCTTCACGAAAGTACACCTCGTATTTGCGAAGAGCATTGACAAATCGAGCCCAAAGGTTGCAATGATCTAAATAGGCCAGTTGAGCCTTTAAATTATTGTTCACCTACCATAATCAATATTTAAAGGTGTCTTTAAAAACATGTTGAAAATATAAGACGCCGTCACGGGGTTTCGAGAAATGTCGCAAAGAGTCTAAAAACTGATTCTTTTCTTAAGCTAAAACAATCATACCTGCAGGAAGGTAACTGTTTGCCGGTAATGATCGTCAAGCTGCGAGAGAGCAAGGAATGAATGACAAAGTTGTAACTAAATCAAACGTGTTAGAATTTCTTCGTTAAAAACAAACATTTTTGTCGGGTGTAAAATCTTCGCTGAGTTGGTCCAAAGTCGTCTTTATTGATGGATGCAAAGTGTCCAATCGGGGGTCAGATCGATAAAGCTGGAAAGCAGTACACCTTAGATGCAAAGAACATATTTGTTACCTCAGAAAAGGCATGAAGTAAAGTGCAAAAATGCTCTTTTTGCGGCGTGATTGAAACCACACCTAAATAAAAGTTGGATGAAGATGAATTTTATCAAATTTCGACCTTTATTCGAACGGATTTCATCAATGATATGCATTTCATCGACCCCGTGCCTCATAAGTTCTGTCATCTTTGAAGGGAAAAGCGTACAAAATTCTTTCAGTAGATCGTCCACGGCTTGCACCTTCAAAATAAAAGATTTCCACTGAAAAAAAGAAATTACTTGGGAATCGACGGCTTTGAAATCCTCGTAAGCAAGAATACATCGAGAAATATAGTGAAAACATTGAAAATGAACGGCCCTTTCTATCAACCTTTCCGGTAGATCGCTTGCGAGTTCCGAGATAGCTGTAACACTAACAAGGTAAGCAAGTATTTGAATAAAGAATACCGCTATGATCAGCTGGACTGAGTGATAAGTTCTTGATCGCAATGGCAACGATCAGGCATACTGATCCATAAGTTACAATATCTTTCCAGATAGCCTCGTTTGAAATCTGAAAATAAACACATGAACTTCTGTAAGAGAAAGTTTCCTGACCTCTCGGTTGCATTGTGTTAAAATAGCTGTCTCGTCGTTGGCTAAAAATACCAAATAATTATACACAAAAATAACTCCTACATTGAAGTAAGCATTGATTGCTCAGCATAATTGAAAAACAAGTCCAGGTTATGATTTGATATGCTTGCAGCTTTTCTCCCTTTCCCGGAATTTCCTGTAAAACATTAACCAATTTGAAATTAGCAAAGCATTTCTTTAAACCTTTAGAACTTGGAAGATATAGCCAAGGAATTGTTGCTTCCCAACAGCCCATCGACAAATTTCATAAGCGCATTCAGCACACAACAAGCGAATATCCTCGATCGACGCCCGTAACTAAAAAAAACTCTAAAGATTTAGTTGTTCAAAAAATATACCAATGATCGATGATATGCTCCACCAAGACCGTTAACCTCTTCTCTGACGAGCAAGTGAAATTCCGATGTAATTGTAAAGGAACGTTGTACTTCTAAAAATAAGCGAATGAAATCAATTAAATGGCAGTAATGTACCAATCAAGTTCTGCATGATATTTGGTTTCACCAGGTTTTCCATGATAAATCCCAAAAGTTTTGACGGTAAGACTTCTCTGTCCCAACTTAGTATTCTAAAAGAAAATATCTTTATATGAAAGCCATTCGCAATGGTTAACCTTTTTAAAGTTGATCCGAATAAGCGGTGCGCATCATAATAACAAACGACGGCTGTCAGTCCTCTGGGGAGTCCTTCGAAGTTATGCACTTGTAGATCCGCGGTTAACACAAGTTCGATCGCTTCACTCTCCGGCATCGAGAAGAGTTTGGCCAAAATCGCTGCCTCTTCACAAATCTTTGGATTCAGCTCGACTTTTTGATTGTGAACTCCAATTTCTATGACTCCATTTGTGGTTTGAACTTTCTCGAATCCCTAAAGAAGTAAGTTCGTAAGGATTAGCAATAGGAAAAAAACTTGCCGTATTTTTCGTGATATTTTGCAGCTTGGATTGATATTTGTTCAGGAGAGAAACGAGATTCTTGACGGCTTCCGGATCATCGAAACTTTGAAAGTCTTGAACGTAGTCGGCTAGCTCTCTTGCCGAGATCCACATTTCAAACTAAATTAAGGCATTGGTGAAAAAAGAGAAAGTTTGTAATCAAAGGAATCAAATAAATAAAGTAACAATTGAGAGGTTAGAGGAGAAGGGCTTTTTGAAAATCTCTAGGGGAATTTCCTCTCCAAGATTTGAAGTAAAAACGTACTTTTGCGGGGCATGTACTCTCACCAAAGCGCCTCACCTAAAGAGACATTTAACGAGGGACATTTGTGAAAATGCACCGTGCAAACTAAATGATAGTGAACCCGCATCAAAGCACACCACACAAAGACCAAAGAAACTTTAGATTTGAGGAAATGCAAGTGCGTAAAATTCACGTAAAAATAGGAGGGAAAGCTTAGTGCAGTTTGATTGAGCATGCTGCGCGTATTTGATTGAAAGAGTGATGTTCCAATACAATATGAAAATCAATGATGAGAAATCAGTTGTAAACTTTATATTGCCCGCGTAAATTTCAGAAACCGGAACATTTGAGCCGAATCCTGTAATTCATAAGTCAAGTTCAAATTTGAACAACTTTCAAAATCTTGTAGCCCACACATTGAATTGAATTCAAAATTTAATTTTCTCCTTTTACTTTTTCTAAAATATCTTTCCAACTTTTCGAATGTTTCCCTTCAAAATTATTATTCAAAGGCGTGTAGTTTATGGTCGACATTTGGAGAAATGTGCCGGTAAACGATCCAAGAAACAAGAGGCGTCAACCGATTAGACCACAGGAGCGTTAAAGGTCGGTTGTGACAGTAAGACTCTAAAAATTTCACAAAGACTCATTTGTGGCCCTAAAGAGGGCCGTTGGGTTAGGGTTTTGTTTTCTCCTTTCGATCCGAAGATCTACTGAGATGATGTGTACTTGGTGACAGCTTTGGTGCCTTCAGAGACGGCATGCTTGGCGAGCTCTCCTGGGAGGATCAATCGGACCGCCGTCTGGATTTCACGAGACGAGATCGTGGATCGTTTGTTGTAGTGGGAAAGACGTGAAGCCTCAGCAGCAATTCGTTCGAAGACGTCGTTAACGAAGGAGCACATGATTGACATGGCTTTCGAGGAGACGCCGGTGTCCGGGTGGACTTGCTTGAGGATCCGGTAGATGTAGACCGAGAAGGATTCCTTTCTCGACTTCTTGCGTTTCTTATCCCCCTTAGCGGCGATCTTCGGCGATTTCGCTGCTTTCATTGCGTGGACGGTCGTGGATGGCTTCGGTGGCATTGCTGAGTTTGCGTTGTCGAACACAAGGTGAGCTTTTCCTTGCCTGGGGGGTTTATATGGGATCTGGGGTGTGGAGGCGGGGCTAAGAAGACTGCCAACGGCAAGCCCCGCCCCCTCACCCCAAGGACTATATAAAGGTTTCCTTTTCTATTTACCATATCCATAGCTTATCGTGAACAATCAAGTAAGAATGTCGGCAAAAGCAGGGAAAGCCAAGAAGACCAAAGGATCGGCTCGTTCGACTCGCGCTGGCCTTGAATTTCCGGTCGGACGCCTCCATCGCATCCTCCGCAAAGGGAACTACGCTCAACGTATCGGCGCGGGAGCACCAGTCTATCTGGCTGCTGTGCTCGAATACCTCACGGCCGAAGTGCTGGAGTTGGCCGGAAACGCTGCCCGAGACAACAAGAAGTCGAGGATCAACCCCCGTCATCTCCAATTGGCCGTCCGCAACGATGAAGAGCTGAACAAACTCCTGTCAGGAGTCACCATCTCTCAGGGAGGCGTCCTGCCCAGCATCCAAGCCGTTCTTCTTCCCAAGAAAACCAGCGGTGAAAAAGATGAGTAAACGCTCCTAGTCGAGCTTTCAACAAAACCCCCAACCCAACGGCCCTCTTTAGGGCCACAAATGATTTCTTTAAAATTTTAAAACTGGTGAAGTTAAATTAAAAGTTCGGAAATTTGACTGAACTTCGCTTCAAGTTGTCTTCTGAATTACGGCTCCGTTAAAAAGTCCTTTCATTTCTACTTCTTTTACAATTTAAACTCGTAAATATTTTTTATTTTTAGACCCGAAATCTTTCGAAATGCGGCGCATCCTTCATCTACAGGGTGCGGCAAAAGTTCGGAGCCGCTTCTTAAGATAGTTAAAGGTTTAAAAACTAGCTTTAAAAGGTTAAAAATTAATAACGAACTCTTTATTCGAATCATAACAACAAATAACTTATAACAAATGCTCGAAATTTCCACCATCCGCTTCGATACACCTCTTTAAACGCTTTGGGAAGTTCCTCACGATGGTGGCGCACGCTTAAACAGTTATTTCATCCCAGACTCGTTTCAGAGCAGATTTTAAAGCATCCACTGTTTGATACGTCTTCATCAAGATCTTGCCTTCCAAAATAGCCCAAACGGTGTAATCGAGGGGATTAAGATCTGGCGAATTTGAAGGCCAAATGGTCTTACCCCAAAAGCCTGGAAACAACTGAGCGCAAACGTTGAGAGTTGAGTGAGCACCATGCACCGGAGCCCAGTCTAAAAACCAGCTTGTCCAAAGTGATTTGTTGCCCAATGTTTCAAGACATCTTTTAATACCAGTTGTTGGCAGTTTCTAGCATTCATCTTGACTTTTCTGTCCAAAAAACAGGCGGTGTCTTGCTTGTAGCACACATACCTCCACACATCATAATCGAAGCTGAAAAATGCTTTCTAACCATCAAATTTGCCGCAAATGTGTTCTTCAGACCCCTTTTGAGAAGTTATCTATGATTTTGGCGGTTGTGCAATGACTGGATAGAAAAAATCTTTTCATCTGTGAAGAGGATTCTCTCAAGTAGGCCAGTCGACACCAAGCGCACCATCTTCTTTGCTAGAAGCTTTCGTTTCTTCTGGGATTTGTCGCTCAAGACGTGTGCTTTAGCCAATTTGTAGCTAAAGAATCTTGGTTTCCCTTTAACAATCCTTCCAACGCTTCGAGGGCTAATTTTCAGCTGTTTGCCCATCTTTCGCATCGACCGCAGCTTGTTTTGGCGGAGTTCGTTGATGTTCGTAGGTGTTACGGCAGTTGGTGGTCGACCACTTCGAGTTGTTGTTCTTGTTGTTCTTTATCTCCTTGTAGCGTTTAATTGCTTTGTTGACGGTGCTTTTTGGATATTTCGTGATTTTTACAAGCTCCGGGCTATTTTTTCCGCCTTCGTATAATCCGAGAATCATATCGCGTCGTTTTTTGGCGTTCATTCTTACGAATTTTCTCCTAAAAAGAAAATTTTTGTAACAAATCACCTTAATTATACTCGAAAAAGGGGAAAAAAGTATACGAGACACAAAAAAAAAGCGCGAGCTAAATTTTCTGCAATGTTTTCATAGCGGCTCCGAACTTTTGCCGCACCCTGTATTTTGTTCGACAATCGCCCGTTCTTTGAGATTTCTTCCGAATTGTAAGTTTTTACATCTGCTCTTCTAATAATCGGTAACTAATTTAATTTAAAACGTTTGCATCTTCTTTATCAACATAAAATTGTTATCTGCTTGTTCGATTGTTATCTATTTCGAGTTCATGTCGTTCTAAGGTGACTAGACTTCTTAGAATCAGCTTCATTTTGAATTGGTCACGACGTAGGAAAGTCGTCAATACGTTTGTTGATATCTTGAAGGAGCATGCATCTTTTTGTGGTGTAAACAGCATTGAAATTTTTTAGTTTCAAACTGCAATACAATCTTTCTAGAACGATTTACATTCTTTTGTTTAGGAGACACGAGCGTAGTTTAGGAGACACGAGTTCGTAGAGCAATCACCACCACTGCACCCAACGCCGAGCCGCCTCTTCCTTCACCCCCACCACCACCACCAGCGTTAGTTTATTTGTTTTCTTACAAAAAAAGATAGAAAACAAGGATGTTGAGGTAACTTTTTTAGCTGTTAAAGTTTCTAGAAGTCAGAGTTGTATTTGTAACTTAAAATCTTATTTAAAGAGTTAGTTGGTGTTTTTAAAATGAATTACATTCTTTGTTTAGGAATGATGTGGCATGGGCTTGTCGCTTAACTCTGCTCCACCACGAAATAGCAACATCAAGCCAAAGAAGCCATCGGTGTGGGTTTTTTAACATTCATTAAATTAAACTGCCTGGATTGACAATTCATTTCTCGTTTAGTCGAAACATGGTCGAAGCAAAGCGAGTGCGAGCCCCAATTCACCAACCAATTTATCCAATCCAGTTATTGCGGCACTCCAATGGACTAAGTGAGGCATTTTATCAATTGATTTTTGTGACACACTTTTTATTAAAACTCATGAATTGTTTAGAGCATGCGAAATCACTTTCTGGGTGCTCATCGTGTATTTCGGCGATTTTGGTTCTTTGGGGTGTATGAGTTTGTTTTCGCTTTAAATGCCTACCTATTTGTTGGTAGTAGCCAAATAAAAGGCATTGGCTAAGTAGCGATAAGCTGGTAAACCGTTTATTTTAGATAAAATTTGCTCATCATAATCTTTGCATTTCAGTGATTGCCCCGGTTTCAATCGTCATGCCGATCGTCCTCACCATCATCCACTCTCTGACCGACCAACGAACTTGTGAAAGATTATAAAACGTGTTTTGATGTTTTGAAGTTTTCCCTTTCTCGCTAAACGTTGTGAATAAAACTAGTGAATGGTTTTTTTGACGTACTTTTGATAATTTTTATGAATTGTGGAATGCCATAAAAACCTCATTGCATACATAGCAGACTTGCCTTCATTCAGCCGATAAAACGGCTCAACTGTACGCTTTTGCAAGAACGGAACTTACCATTAGCTTGAGTAGAGAAATTTTAATATTGCGTTGTACATGGTGAACTTAACCTTATCAGAACCGATGAAACCGACCAATTCTTCCAAGGTGATAAAACTTTCGGGACTATAACTGTATTGTTATAGTCCCGAAAAAAAACTTCTATTCTAATCCGTTTGTTGCGTTTGCGTTTTCCGTTTGCGCAGACGTGAAAAAACGTCTTTTGTGCACACGGGCAGAGTCTGTGTGCGCAAAAAATTTTGGAATGAATTGAATTTTTTGTGGGCAAAAGACGCAAAAAGAGGTCTTTTGCGCACAAAGCAAACAATGGCTTCCTATTTTTTGTAGTGAAACTATCAAGCTGAAATTTATCCAGTAGATGGGCATAGGCGAGCGCAACATGCTGTAAAAATTTGGGCTCAATCGAAACAATGTAGGCCATTTGGTGCAACTTTTAGCGCTTGAAGTTAGTGGGCGGAGCCTGTTCTGCGCAAAAGACGTTTTTCCACGTGTGCGCAAATGGCGATGCGGTATTGTTATAGTCCCGAACTTTCAACAGGCTTTGATTCCATGGATTGAACAAAGCACAATTCCCAGTTTTCGTTTAGAAAGAGATCAGACCTCGAGTCCGTTAGAACATTATTCTAACATTGAAGAGAATATTTTAACAAGATCATTTGTGGCCCTAAAGAGGGCCGTTGGGTTGGGGTTTTACTTGTTCTCATCGTTTAAAGGAATCATCCACCGAATCCGTAGAGGGTGCGGCCTTGGCGTTTCAGGGCGTAGACGACATCCATTGCGGTGACGGTCTTTCGCTTGGCGTGCTCGCAGTAGGTGACAGCATCACGGATCACGTTCTCCAAGAACACTTTCAGGACGCCACGAGTTTCCTCGTAGATGAGTCCAGAAATGCGCTTCACACCACCACGACGAGCGAGCCGGCGGATCGCTGGCTTGGTGATTCCTTGGATGTTGTCGCGAAGCACTTTGCGATGACGCTTCGCTCCTCCCTTGCCGAGTCCTTTGCCTCCTTTTCCACGTCCCGACATTGCTAGTTGCTTGTTGCTCACGGATGAGATGAAGCAAGCAAAAAGGCCCGGCTATTTATAAGCGGGAAAAGTGGGTCTTCGGTTGGGATGCCTGGAAGGTTGCCGATGGCACGATCAGTCCCGCCCCTTTTTGGTCAGCTATCAATTCTTTCCCAGTTTTGTTGACTTGTGGATTGCAGTGAAAATGGCAATGGCATCTAGAACCAGTACAACGCTAGGTTAAACAGCAACTACAACTTTTGACAACACTTCGTTTTACTTTTTGACCTGATTTTTAAAGGGCTTATAAGTTAGTTTTAGGAATGGGCGAACAAAACGAGGCCATCGCGCTCTACCTCGAGGCACTCAACAAATACAACGAAGGAAATTGCGAGGAGACACTCAACTTTCTTCACGAAGCAACCGAAGCCGCCCGCGGGACCAATGACTTTGATCTGCTCCAAAAGATTTACAATCTGGTGAGAATGTTTGGGGTTTCTAACCTTTTTAATGTTTAGACCGCGGCTACATACGAGAGTAAAACAAGATGCTTTGCTGGCCGAGCCGAAGAAATACAAATGCTAGAAAAAGCCATAGAAGCCCTTCAACGAGAGAAGCACTTGCATCGCGCTAAGAAGGATGAAGAAGCCGAGATTGTGACCATCTTTGACCTATGTCGTCTCATCGAACGAATCAAGCCAAACTCTGAGGAGCTAGAAGAACTTTACCAAGAAGCTACAAAACTTGCACAGAAGTCGAACAACCAGGTAAACTTTTTCCTATCTGCTTTAATTTGTGATTTTAGAGTCTACTGTGCAAGAGCTGGAGACGATTGGGAGAATACTACATGCTTCGCGGGCGTCATCTCCGCTTGCAACTTGCAACGCTTAAAGTGAGATTTTTTATGTGACTGTTATTTGTGTTTATGAGCTTGCAACCATTAGGTTTTAGGACACGGTAGAAAAAATGTTGCTTATCAACAGCTCGTTTTCCGAAGCCGTCACCAGCTATCAAAATGCCTCTGACATCGCTCGTGCCAATTTGTTCAACGATGAGATTGGCTTTCTGACCGGCGACTTGGCAAATGCTTACTACGAACAAGGAATCTACAACAAAGCCAATGAACTTTACATGAAGGTTTGAAACTGTTGAAATCACAAAGTATTTGTTTACTTTAGAGGTTTCGAATTGCCGAAGGAGAGAAAGATCGATGCGCGATGAGAAGAACTTATTCTGCCTTGGGAAACCTCAATCGAAAAATCGGAAGAAACGATGAAGCCACCAAGTTTAATGCAGTTTTAAAAATTTCCATGTTATTTCCTTAGGTATTATCGATTGGCTCTGGCGATTGCTTGTGAATTAGATGATCGAAGATCCATGGCCATGCAGTACATCTCACTTGGCGAATTGAAGGTCGAAGAAGTTGATTGGGAAGATGGTAAGATGGTAAACATCTATTTATTTGGTTGAATAAGACTAAATTTAGCAACCATGTACGCACTGAAGGCAATCGACGTTTCACGACAAGCGAACGATCTAGGGGCTGAAGCACAGGTCTTTTATTGTAATGTTTGAATGGCTCTTTCCCGGGTGGTCTTTTGGCCAAAAAAAGTCAGCTTTGTGGTTTTTTTAATTTTTTTAAAATTTTAAAAACGGGCGTTTCCTCCAAAGCCTAGAGGTCATTTCTTTGTGTGTAGATGTTGCCGTAAAATGATTCCTACCATCGATGTCCACGTGCCACATCGTTTATTGGGCCAGCGTTTGATTGTTCGAACTTGTGCTTCTTCAATGCGCGCCCAAAGTGGTATAACAAGCCGGTGTCTTTGTATTGTATACACCAGCCGTCCTCGGAGTATTCCCACAAAACTGGCTTTTTTAACCAAAAGATCACATTTCAGGGAAAGAGCTGTTCGAATTTATTCAGTTTTCGTTTTAGGCGTATCGGCTTATGGCAGAAATGTACTCAACCCAGTTAAGCTACTCTAAAGCGGCTTATTGTTTAGCTGTTCTTCGGCACTTATCCAAAAAAGTGAGTTTTTGGTTCACATTTTTCATCCGAAACTGTTTTAGCTTGATCGCCAAGAGCAAGTCAACTATGCACACGAGCAACTCTGTCGACTAAAGAAGAACCAGCTTGAAGAAGTGGATGGGAGATTGGTCTTGGACTCCTCAGATGATTCGCGCCCCTATCGAATAGGCTTGACCACGTCCCTTACATCTTTAAATGATTCGTTTTCGTAAGTGCTTTTTTTATTTTGGTAAAAAATTATATTTTCCTAGGCTTTCGCCCGAAGCTGTCCAATCACTTGGCATGCTCACTCCTTCGTCCAGTCAAGTTTGTTACTTTTCATTCGTAACTGCATTTATTATTTTAGTCTTTTCAAAGAGATGCTCAGCATGACGACTACCTCGACAACAAACTCGACCAAGTTGCCAGCTGGAAGATCGAGGAGCAACGAGAACAGGTCCAGATACAATCAGTCAAACGAGTCGAAGCCTCAAAGAAGCGCCGTTCATCTCTTCTCTCGTGGCTTCGATTTTAATGTGAAAACTAATCAATTTTAATGTACATCGCTTTGGCTTAGCTTCAATTTTAACTTTTACAAGGTGTGGTAATGTCCATATTCTATGTGCATTCTGTGTTTGTTTCTTTTTCTGAGCTAAAGTTTGAAAATTTGTATGCGATAAATTGTGTATTTTCTTAAAAACGTGATTAGTGATTGGCAACTATGTACTTGCGAAGTACACTAGATGAACAACTTTCTGACCTGATTGGGTTGTTTCATCTTGAGTTTTCTTTTAAAGGGAAGCAGTAACTTTCCATTGTCATTCGTGTATTTTCAAAAAGGTCATAATACAATTTATTAATTCAATCACAAATCAAAAATCTGAATATTCTAGTGAATTCCTTGTCCTTTTTGTAATCATAGCTTCTCCAGGTCTTGATAGAATTTGGTCACCATACTGGCGTACTTGCTTGGGACTTTTGCCTAAGCAAAACCAATTCAACTATAGTCAACATGATTTCACCTTGATGTAGTCCAAAACCGTGGTGTAGATGAACAGGTATTGTGCTTGGGTTTGGATACACGAAGCACGGGAATTGCGCAATTCGATGAACACATCTTTAGCCTAAAATGAAAAATTGTTGAATTATTATTGAAAAGATATCACCGAAGTTTGTATTCCTTTGAAGAGCCGCGAGATGATGGTTTCAATTTCAAGGATCGTTCCCGTACGTCCGATTCCCGCCGAACAATGCACAATCACAGGACCCGGTGGCGCATCCTAAACGAAGCAATTAGTACCAAAGAATATTTACGGAAGCCTGGATAATTATCAGAAAGTACAGCTTTTTTGAGCCTAGTTACTAATTCACAAAATAATACCTTAACCAGTTTGAGCATCCTCAAAATCATTCGTCCTGAAGTCGGAACGCCGTGATCGGGCCATGAAGTACAGTGGATCAGCTTGACGATGATTGAATTCGAGCATCCATCAGGCAAAACCTCTAGCGTGTACGTGTCGAACTTCTCGCCTCCGCCCTTTTCTTCCTAAATACAAAATGTGTACACAAAAACTTTAACAATGATACCTTCTTGTTGTTGATGAACATTTTCCCATAGTTCTTATAGTCGCCTTGCTTCATCGG
Organism: Mesorhabditis belari; assembly: GCA_958450365.1. NCBI lineage: Eukaryota > Metazoa > Nematoda > Chromadorea > Rhabditida > Rhabditidae > Mesorhabditis > Mesorhabditis belari. The sequence goes on along the minus strand of CAUEEP010000727.1, from coordinate 2,366,529 downwards.
CCAGTATTCGGCACATTTTGGCTGACCGTTTTCGATAAATTTGCACATCATCACAATTGAGGAAACACCCTCCTAAATAGTTTTTAAAAGTTGTTTATTAATCAAATGGTAACCTGAAAAACCATTCGCCAAAAATCCTCAATTGTGTTGGGTAAAGGTCCTTGAGCTGCAATGTACTTTCGATCAACATCTAAATAAATTTATTTAAAGTATGAAGCAAATCAAGCTATACGTTCAAGTTCGATCCAATTGGCATTCACGTAGTCCCCATCGGCCGCAATGTAATTTCCGTAGTCGCACTTCAGCACCACGCGCGTTCCATCGAGGCAAACTACGTCCTAAAGCAAAACATTGGAAACTGTGAATGGAAAATGATAAACCAACCGGGAATCGATTTTTGTCTTTATTTTTCGTAAATGCTTCAAATATGTAGTCGTACGGGACGTAGGTTTTGTTGGAGTTGAATTCTTTGCGCACTCCCTCCACTCCGGCTTCTTTAGCATGGTCGATGAATTTGTCGATGGCTGACTCGATTTCCGATGTTAGCCGGCCGGATTTAACCTTCGTGTTGGTCAACCTCAGCTTCTAAAAAAATGGTGGCATAAACAAAGCGAATCAAATAATACTTTCAGTCGATGGGTCATCTTGTATTTTTCTTGTCGTGTGGCATCTTCGGTTGGCTCGGCGGACACGTGATGCACTTGACTTTCGCGATTCATCGGGATCGTTGATGGCTTGACGCGCGGTCCTTTATCCTAAAATAGAGATGTAACAAACGACAAAAGACTAAGCAAGGTAAACTTTTTAACTAGCTTTAAAATAAGGCCACCTCTTTAGCTGGCCCTTTTGCGGGTGGTCCTTTCTTTTCTTGGCTCGCCTCCTTTTCCATCACCGATGTATCTCTAAAATTACCGTTAAGCTAAATAATTTGCATCCAAATACTTCATTTTTTAAAATAAAACATTAATTCGTCGATTTAAAGCAAAACAAGGTTAATCTTAGCAAGTAAAAAAGTAAAAGTAAAAAAAAAAGAAAAAATTTCAAACTCACTTCGTCTTCTTGGTGATTTTATCGGTGACTTTTCCGCGACGAGTGGGTCCTGTCATCGTTTTAATTGAAGAGTTGAAGAATAGAAATGATTAATGACAGATGATGGCTTGAGTGCCAATTCACGCCATTTTATTTGACCGTTAAATTCAAATTAGCTAGTGGTCGCAAATTTGTTCAAAATTTACTATAGCTTTTTCCGAAATACATTTTTACGCATCATACTAAAATGCACCAAACTACCGTATCACCTGTTTTTTTGCAAAAAGTGACAATTTTTGTCATAACGCCATTTTTATTATTTTTTTTTCCTCATTTTCTAACGGATTCTTCACAATTAGGACTTCTGCATCAAAGTTAAGTTGCTTTTAAACGTTTTGTTGAACAGACGGCTTTGTTTTGAGGACTTTTTCAGGGCGATGGAAGGCTTGCAAACGCCACATTTAAATCACCACCACATTCATCTTTTACAAAGACGTATGGTTGAAAAAATATGGACAAAAGGGAGTAGCTGTGGATGATACCTTCAAGATTTCACAATATGACCTCCGTCTTTTTCATCGATGGTCATAATGCAAAGAAAGGAGGAATGCAGCTGGAAGACCACGGTCATAATGATCGAACACGAAGAGGGAAAAAAGACGGAGGTCATATTGTGAAATCTTGAAGGTATCATCCACAGCTACTCCCTTTTGTCCATATTTTTTCAACCATACGTCTTTGTAAAAGATGAATGTGGTGGTGATTTAAATGTGGCGTTTGCAAGCCTTCCATCGCCCTGAAAAAGTCCTCAAAACAAAGCCGTCTGTTCAACAAAACGTTTAAAAGCAACTTAACTTTGATGCAGAAGTCCTAATTGTGAAGAATTCGGTAGAAAATGATGAAAAAAAAATAAAAATGGCGTTATAACAAAAATTGTCGCTTTTTGCAAAAAACAGGTATAGTTTGGTGCATTTTAGTATGGTGCGTAAAAATGTATTTTCGGAAAAGCTATAAAGTCAAAATTTTGAGTTCGAGAGCAAATTCCGAGTTTCAAGATCGTTTCAAGATCGAATTTCTTCTGAACACTCAAACTCGTGACGTTTCAAAGTCGTAAAGCCAAATCGGACAAGGGTCAGACTTGATGTAAATTGCTCGTTAATGTGTCTAATCTTCCAATGTATTCACAATTTGATCAGTCGAATGAAAAAGAAATGGTTTTAGAGTTTGAGAAAGAACTTTGCACACAAGATCAGGCCGGACATGCGAAAATGACGCTGACGTCAAAGAGAGAAATCGACTCTATTTCTGGACCAATTACCTGTTATTGAAGTTTATTTTGTGGCTATAATGAGAAATGGAGTCTCTTCAAAATATCTGTTAAGGTGATAAAAGTATTTTCACAATATCACCAAGCTTATATCTATTTGCGAACATTTCAAGGATAAACTCAATTCTGAATCTCCACGTCAAGAATTCTCTCATCAATCCGCTGAAAAATATTCTCATTTCTCATTGCAATTTTTGTTTCTTTTCAGCTGTTTTTTAGTCGTTTTTTTAGTCGTTCTGAATGATGAGTGAGATTTCAGAAGATTTCATAAAAGACCGCTAATGATGGGATGGTTTGGAAAGGGGATAGGAATGCGTAGATCCGATAATCTCTCTCTCCCTTTTCTCCCATCTCTTAACTTGTCTATTTCTTGAGATTTTCATCTCTCATCGCATCCGATTCGGATAAAAGCTCAACACCTCCTTGTCTTCGTTGTCTTCTTTTCATTTGAAAATCGTTTGTAAGACTCGTTTTGACTCGTTTTTAATTCAATTCCCGGCTTTGGATCAACAAACGCTTATCTGTAATAGTAGCGACCCCTCGTAATGTCATAATGGGTATTGTCGCGTAGTCTAACTTTACACGCTCCGTTCTCCGCACTGCTTCATGCTACAGTGTGCGCTTGAGTGGCAAATGATAGCCCTTGAAATCTAGTATTTTTTTGGTATCAAAAGTGTAGTTGGGAAAAATCTAGGGGCTGAGAAAAAATGAGTTTCTAAAAGGAAGTTGGAATACCCGACTGTACAGCTACTATTACAGGTATTACGGTAAGGCTTTGGCTAGTTTCAAAAGGCTGAAAATTTCTTTCGATCGATTTCTGACGCTTTAAACATTAATATCGCAAGATTTAGCTTTGACTCAAAGCTGACTTAAAGGTAAAATTTTAGCGTTTCATGTCCTCTTTCCGACAGTATTCTACAGTACTTCTTCTATTATTTAATCTCCTCTTAATTTTTAATTTCCTTTATAATTCAACAAAGAATTTTGTAAGCCTAGAATCTGTTGATTCAGGGAAACGATTATGAATTTTGTAACTCATTTTGTAACTCTAAAATCGTATATTAAGAAAGGCACACGGAGTGTAAACTTTCAAGTTTTCCCCCGCTATTTTTAGCTTGTTTTTTTCCCTTGGTGGAGAAAATATTTTGAAACAAATACAGATGAGTGGGGATCGAGCTCTTTTCATATCAAAAATGGGTAAATCTTTGGGGATTTGAAGGGAGGAGGGAAAGTCAGCACTTCTTCCCTGGCAACCATCTCCAATCTGAGCCATCCCACCCTCTTCCCCCATTCCTCATTTCTTTTCTTCTCTGATTCAACCGGAATTTTCATTTTCGGTGAATTGCCTTTGAGAACTTTAAGAAATTGATCTTTCTTGAGATTTACAGATTTACAAGGGAGATTTACAATTGAGATTTACAATTTGCAGATCTAAACTTTTCGATTTTTCTTGAACTTTTAGAAATTACTACAACAATACTGTCCATTGTAAAGCTAGACTTCAATTCACTAATACTGCTCAAAATTCAAACTCACCAGCCAAGTTTGAAAAAAAAAAATCAGATCGTTAACTTTAGCACGAAAGAATTCGACTATGAATGTCATAGATTGGTTTTAAGTGGCTCATGGGATACTGTTAAAAGTTTCTCCTTCAAAAACTTTGAATACTCAATCAATTTATGGCCTATCCTATGATATGTTCTGACTTTTTAAAAAATTCAACAATCCAACAAATCAATCGAATTCCATAAAACCTCAAACTCATTTGCTTTTCAAAAGAGACTTCAATTCACTAATACTGCTCAAAATTCAAACTCACAAGCCAAGCTTGAAGCGCCAAAAACCAGATCGTTAACTTTAGTGAGAGTTGAACTTTTGCTGAATTGAATTTTGATTTCTATTTACATTTTGTAACCCTTCAATTCTGAATTTTATATGCTTTTATCTTTTTAACTAGAAAAAGACAAAAAGTATCTTTTTTAGACAAAAATAATGTTGAAATGGATAAGCGACATCGCGTCACCGCGACAAGACAGTGTTGAGGATCAGAGAAAGGTAAAAACAGAGAAATAAACGACTTTTCCTAAAGCAAACATTCACAACAACTTTAAGTTCAACTCTTCCTTTGTTAAGATTGGCTAAAAATTTGAAACATTTTAGAAATTGGGCGACACCGATGACAGTCTAATGATCGATCTTGTCGTGAGCGAAGTTGAGCATCAAGTGACACAATTTGAGACAAATGAGGTTTAGCAAAATTGAATTTGAAAACATTTTTGAGCTTCTAGGAACGCCGAAAGTCACATGTGAGCACGGGAAGACCCGACTATTCATGGCTAGTCACCGATCCGAATATGAGACCGAAAAAATGGCTGACACCGGAGGTTTGTTCAAGAAAGGATTTTTATTTTATTAATGGTATTAAAAAAATGTATTTAAATCTTATCAAGTTATTAGCTATTATTCAGATTTGAAAAAAATAATGAAAACTAATGAAAATTGAGCTGTCTGAATAATAGCTAATAACTTTGATAAGATTTAAATTCATTTTTTTAATGCCAGTAATAAAATAATAGCTTTTCATTTTACTACTTCATAAATTATAAATGTTTATCAAGAGTTTCATAGCTGATAATGAATCATAGCTGATAAATTGTTTATTGAAAAGTCATTCGTCAGCACAGTCATTTTATCATTCAGCCATTTTAGGAGAGATCAAAACTCGAGGAGGCTTGTGAAAGGATGAAACCTGATGAGTGGAGTACACTGATGACAACGTGGAAAGGAAGGACAAAAGACATCGAAAGTCGACAACAGGTCAGAAAACTTTACAGTTTTTTTTACTTTTACTAACCAATAAATCTCAATTAAACCATTGAAAGGGAATTGTTTGATTGTCTTGTCATTGACAAGACAATCTCTTGTCATTGACAAGACAATCTCTTGTCGTTGACAAGACAATCTCTTGTCATTGACAAGACAATCAAACAATTTCTTTTGATGGTACAGATACACCAAGATACCTCAGAAAGCACTTAGATAAAATTGTAAACAAAATGTGAATGAATAAAGTTAAAGTCAAAAAGTTCACCGAATCTTTGAGATCTTTCAGATCTTTGATATTTTCTTGTCTTGTGTGCAAGAAGTGCTGGCTGCTCGACCGCGGCAACAATCGATCGGCGATGTGTTGCGGAGATATCTTCGATCTGAGTCCAGCATGAATTCGGTGAGTGATTGGATTCAAAAAAAGTGCTGTTTTATTCACCAAGTGCTGTTTTATTTGTTAGTATGCCGATTTGCTGTTTGATTCGCATTTTGAGTTCAAATTTGTGATCGAATCGTTGCAGGTGGACGACTCTCCCCGTTACTCGAATCCCCTCGGCTCAACTCGTTCACTCGCCGACATTCATTTTCGAGATTTCACCGATGTTGTCTAAATGTCGATGTTGTCATTTATCTTTCTTTACATGATACAAACGTTTTTTTTTTGACGGTTTAAATATAAATGTCTTTCCATTTAAAAAAAGAGATAACAATAACAAAGAGACCGCTTTTGATTGTTTCGTGATTCGTTTCCTTCTCACAAATCACAACGAACAATCAAATGTGGTCAATTTTGTTGGAAAATAATCTGTTTTATTTGATTATATGATAAAAATAGCAAGATTAAGATAGTTTTTGAAAGAGATTTATTCAAAAAGACCGTACAAGTACAAGGAGAAGTACAAGGACAAGTACAAGTACCAGGACAAGTACCAGGACAAGGACAAGTACCAGAACAAGTACAAGTACCAGGACAAGTACAAGTACAAGCTTTCCAAGAATCAGTCTACTTAAAGTATTACGGAGCAAGACAACATTAGACACAGAATTTGATAGACCGAATAGTAAAGTGTACAGAAAGTGAAATGGAATATACAGTTGTTGGGAATGAATGTGCCAAAGTGGCTCTTCCCCTCCTCCTTCTGATGGTCCATCTTCACTCCCATTTCCTCGATTTCCCCCACCCTTTTCTCCTTAATGCAGTCCACATGCGATGAGCCCAATCAATCCATAAAGTGGGGCCAATTTACACGACCAACCTTCTCCATCCCTTCTTTTCCCTTTCCCTTTCCCCAACGCCCATATGGTTCGAATTTCTAAATTCTCGCCTTCCCATCTTCTCAATATTAAACAAGAAACAGTTTCACCGGATTATTCTCATATCCAACATAGAAGATGCAAAGTCTTGGCTTGCTTGCTCATTAGAACAATACTGTGGTTGGACTTGACTAATAGCTAGACAATAACAATTAGTCAAGTCCAACCACAGTATTGTTCTAATGGGCAAGCAAGCCAAGTCAAGTCAGAGTTGGCTGAAGCCAAGCTGGCTGAAGCCAAGTCTTGGTTTAACCTGGAACAGTCCTGCCACTCATCAACAATTCTTCTGGAAAAAACTCAGTAATAGCAAGAACATCTCGTTGGCAAAGTAGATTAAACTTTTAAACCTGTTTTTCATGTGGTACAGTTTACTGTTTACATAATAGTCATTGAAACAGCCTTACTAATATAGAACCGTCACTAAATGAGTTGACGTTACAGTAATCTTTACAGGATAGACACTATTTTGGTTACTGTAACATCTATTAGGTTGCCGGTTACGGTAGCCATCCTTTAAAGTGCTTTAGAAAGTTTTTATGTAAAATTTCTTCTAGCTAAGGTTTTAAAGATTAACCCGTAAAGCAGTTAGCTGTTACAGTAACCGAAATCGTGTCTATCGTAGTCATAAAGATTACTGTAGAGCAAGTAAACATTTGATCACAACTATGAACCTAATTTTGCTCAAAACTTTCAATGAGTCATTTGTGAAAAGCTTTCCATTCTTGTCCCACTTTATTCCAATCGCTTTATTCCACTTTTTTTGGGTGAAAAGCTTTCCGATCTGTAGTCTGTGTTCCCCTCTTTTCTCGTAAACAATAAAATATTTATTCTCTTTTGAAATCTTTTTGAGTATCCATCTTTTGTTTTGTGAAATCCATTAATCAGTGATCGTCATGTACTGAAAAGAGAGATTTAATCATTATTTTTAATGAAAAAAAAACCGCATAGAAATTGCCGGCAATCGGTTGCAAGGGGATTATCTCTTCGTTTTTTCGAATCCAATCACCCACATTCACCTGAATAACTCGAAATTTCTATGAGTCAAATGTTTTGGATCAAAAGAGAGTTTCCGGGTTTGAACACTTGTTTTGAGTCACTTTTGTAAAAACAAAATTTACGTGCCAGATTTGAGATATTGTACTAGAAATCTAGAAAACTAGAAATCTAGAAATCTAGAAAGCAAGAAATCAAGAAAACTAGAAATCTAGAAATCAAGAAAACTAGAAATCTAGAAAACTAGAAAACTAGAAATCTAGAAATCTAGAAAGCAAGAAATCTAGAAATCTAGAAATCTAGAAAACTAGAAAACTAGAAATCTAGAAAACTAGAAATCTAGAAATCTAGAAATCCAGAAATCTAGAAATCCAGAAATCTAGAAAACTAGAAAACTAGAAAGCCAGAAATCTAGAAATCTAGAAAACTAGAAAACTAGAAAACTAGAAATCTAGAAATCTAGAAATCTAGAAATTTTGTTAGAAATAAAATAAACTAGAAAACCAATTCATCTTTCAGTTTACCCCAATCGGATCGAATTTCCCGATACTTTTCCCATTCCAGACGTCTTTCTGCTCGAAAACGGCGAGGATTAGAACGTGCATGCCTGGAAAATAAAGGAATAAGGAGAAGTGAGAATAATATAAAACTGTGTGACATGTAAACTGCCGATCTCTTTCTAAATACAGATTTGAACTCGAGAAATTGCGACAACGCCAGCCAACCGGCCAGCCACAATAATTTACCATCTCATTAAAAAAAATTAAATTGGCAGCAGGCAGCATACGCAGATTCATAATAACTCTACAAGTGTCCCGGTTATAGTCAGTCATACCTGCACACCAAATTTTGTGATTATATTAGCGCCTTGTTGGTTTAAAGGTTTAGTAAAAGCTAGTTCAATGGGTAACACACTTTTTAAAACTACCATAACCGTGCCTGAGTTGCCAACCAATCAACTTTGCTATCTGATTCGTTAACCCTCATAGAATCGAACAAGATAAATTAAAGACGGACAAAGAGAAGATTACGGTGGTTTTCAAAAAGTTGACACGTTTTAAAAAAAAAAGCATTTGAGTCTCTGGAAGTGAAGTCGAACCAGTTGGTTTATCCTCTCGATGTGGTGCGTCGTACACCTCGACAATTCTCGCTTTTGAATTCACCGCCAACAGCCCTTCATTCATCGGCACATTCAACGCCAACCAGCGCACATAAACGGGATTCGGTGATGAAATGTCTAAACAATTCACATCGATTTTTCCAACTTCTCCACTAACCAAATAGAATAATCGTGTAAAGTGCTTGATTGTTCCATTGGGGCAACTCGATTGTCGGCTCCATCACCAACCGCTCGAGCTCGTCCACCGAGAAAAGCTCGCCCGTGAGAATCGTGTGATTACCGAAATGAATCTGAATTTTGTGAACTTAAGTTTAGAATTTGCTCTATGAAACTGAAAACTAAACTAAGAGCTAATTGTATAAACGTTTTTTATTTACTTAAACATATCCCTCTTCCTTCCTCACACGAACCTGAGCCACATTCTTTGGAGCGATCGGCAAATACTTTGGCACGAGTTTCTTGTCTTTGAACGCTAAAATCTTGAATAATTTTCGGAAATTAGCCTCTTTTCGGCAACTTGTCTCTGGCTCGGGATATTTGAGGTCAAGATTTGGACGACAACATAAATGGATTGACTCATCGTGCCGAGAGCCGAGACAACGAAAGCCTTTTGGACAGCCATTCTCTCGACCATCGCACAATGTTAGAAGAGTGTCGTGATAGCGAGGACACTCTGCAACAAAATGAGCATTGTTCTTTGTTCAAGATTGTTCAAGTTTTCTCGAGAAAGCACCCAATGCAAGCTACCGTAACTCAAAGTTCTTTTAAATGCAAAATTTAAGTGATTAGATGAGTTCTCTAATGGCCAATGCGTTCTCGCTTTTCTATCTTTTCTAGAAAGCTATCGTGATCCCATTTCACATTTGATTTCATTACTGCAATTTGAATTACAGTAATCAAGGGTTTTTCTTTGGTCGGACTATAGAATAGAAGCATCATTTAGAAAGCTGAATCATTTTATTACCTGGTGGATCCTCGTTTGGTCGATCCTCGCAGCAAACGTAGCGGAAATTACGGAAAGAGAATTGACATTGCTCATTTCTGCCTAAAATTTAGTAATTTTCCATTTTTATAAATCTATGAACTATAGATTTTGAAAAAAATCAAATCAAATGGCAAAAGATATTGAATTTCAGTAACTAATCGAAAATTGTCGAACCCTTTGGGCATTTTGTCCCTTCTGGATGACAGATATGTGCCCGAGGGGGTTGTCCGATCAGAGCTCTCGTTAGCATCGGCTGTTGCCATGGCCGGACGCATTCTAGAGGATTTCTTTCGATTTCTGGAAAAGGAAAGATTTGAAAGGGACAGTTCAAAGGATAGAGCCAGCCAGCCTTACAAAGATATTCACCAAATTTTAACAGAAAGAGTAAACGGTTTAAAATTTATAACATTTAACATGTATAAAATATTAACGTTTATAACATAATAAAGTTTATAACAAACAAAACATCAACTAAAATGCATGTGGAACCGATTGAAGATCTTGTACCAGTCGGGTACCAGTAGATCTTGTACCAGTATCTAGGCTCTTGTACCAGTCGATACTATCTGGGCTAATGCGTTTCCTAGGAGACATTTAAAACGATCAAAGCATCAGTTTTCAAGTAATTACTTCAATTTTGGGTATGATTCGACAAGACTGAGTCAATGATTTCGAAATTGAGCTTATCAAATGTAAACTAGCAGCTTCACTAGGCTACGGTAGTTCCCCTCGATGTTTTTCGAAAAGGATTAGCTGAGAGGGAGGGATTTTTTTGGAGTATAATAGGCTAAATATCGTTGAAAGTTTGAAGTACGATAGTTTTATCTTTTTGTACTGTATCGATATGCTGAAAATAGAAAGGAAAACTATGATACAACCTACCATTGATCGATGAAACCGTTGAGAAAGTGGCGAAGACAAGAAAGGTGATGTACATGATTGGATGATTGAGACTCTTCTCCTAGAAGATGGGATCTAGAAGATCTATGGAAGATGTGCGGATGGGTGTGGATGCGAATGGGTGTGTTTATCACGTATCTCAAGGGGAGTGGTGCGCATGAAAGAAGCGAAAGGAAATGTCCGTGTTTGACGTGTCTCCCACATATTCTGACACATGCCTTCCCCTCCTTTTCCTTTTTCAGATCAAGAAAATCTTCATTTTTTTTTGGCATCATTGCAGATTAACGTTTAAATTTAAAAAGATCAAATAAAACAGTGATATCTGTGTAGACATCTGTGTAGACATCTGTGTAGACTTTCTCAAGATTCCAGGTTGATTGTTTGAAGCGTGGCAAAACTATTGCTCTAAATTATGATATGATAAACGATGCTAAAGTTGGACAAAAGCCTTAAGTTGTGTCAAAACGAAGACAAGCTATTTATTCGGCTAACGGATCTGTGAACGCAAGTTGATTCTTTGGACTAATTTCGATTGTTTTTGTCTTCTCATTTCTCCAGACAGAAATATCGAAAGAAAAATCGATCATTTTCCAAATGTTATTCTCTATTTTCTTTTTTTGTTTTCTTGTTGTCTGTTCTCGTCTACTGTTCCCCTTTCACTTATCAATTAGACCTCAAAAATCACTCTTTTTCCAAATCACTTAACAAAATTTTCTATTTATTTAAGACCCAATGAGCTTTTTTTTTCTTTCTTGAACAAATGATAAAGTGTTAAATCTTTTGAAATAAAAATCTTTGAAATAAAAATTTGAAAATCTTGTGAAAATCTTTATTTGGTATGCTGAGAATTTGAGTGATCGATGATTGAAAAGAAAGGAAAAAGGAAAAGATCGATTTGATCGAGAAAAATCCCCATATTATTTGTCTCATTGAAATAACGAAATCAAGTGAAAACCGGTTTTTCACAAAATTCTTTCAAATAAGAAACACGATAATAGAGATTTTCGAGTGTTTTTCGTGTTCCACAAAGATTGACTGAAGAAATTTGTGGTACTATGGAGTTCAATTAAGATTGAACTTCACAGTTATGATTGAACTTCACAGAGCTTCATAAGGATTTACTCTCCCAGATGAAAAAGGATTATACACTACTGGACAATGAAATATCATATTGGAAAAAAGATCGTCACTTTCGCGCGTCTGTAACTCTCTTGTCTTTGAGTTTAAACTATTAGTGTTATACATTTTCTCATCTCAAGCAATGTGCGGTTTTACCCGCAAAGCTAATCTCCCATAAAACAAAACTCTCCCTCTAACTGACCCTTAGAAATACATTTAACTCCCTTGTCTTTACCGTATTTCTAAATATTAATATTACCATTGTGTAGCCCTTGAAAAGAGCTTTCAGAAAATGTATAACACTAATAGTTTAAACTCAAAGACAAGAGAGTTACAGACGCGCGAAAGTGACGATCGTTTTTCAAATATGATATTTCATTGTCCAGTACTGTAGCTGAAGAAGCATTGAATAGAATAGTGAAGCCAAGCCAAGCCAAGCCAAGCCAAGCCAAGCCATTTCCCTCACTCACCTCATTTCCCTCAATGATTCGTTAGCGGCTGAATTTCGTAAGCGGTTACGACATATATATCCCCAAAATTTCTAATTAAAAAAAATTAACATTAAAATTCTATAATAAAAAAGGCAAAAGATCAATTTCTGGAGGTTATGTGAAAGCAATTCTGTTAAAGATTGATTGCTTTTTCCGATCATCGATCTTTTTTTAGTATCTTTAGTTCAACACTTAATATAAACTCCACAAGGTCGGAAAGGTGATGACAAGCGCTACTCTTATTGCTTCTTATTTCTTCATTTAGCCATTTCCTTAAAGACTTTCTATAGCTTTCGTGTGAATGGTGGTCATCCCGAAGATACGAAATTGGAATTATACTTGTGGTTTACTTTCTCGATTTACATTTGGGGATATCTTCCTATTGATGTGTGGGGAAGGCGGGCTCCGTGGGGGATATAATAGTGCCGAATTTGTTTACAATTATTTGAGCTACTGTAACTGGGTTGCGGGTTACGGTAGCGAGTTACGGTAAACGATTACGTTAGTTGACTGTCGTACGCCTTTAAGCGCCGAATCATGTAGGTTTAGAGTGTCTATATAACAAAGAGACTAAGACATTTCCTTTCCAAAAAATCAATCCATTTCTCACAATGTTCCAAAGTAAATCTTCGTATCTGTTTACTTCAATCGTTTCTTTTTCTGTGAAATAAAAAGCTTTCCGAGAATCAATGATCATCAAGTGAGCTTTTTCTCTCCTTTTTCTCCTTTCTCTCCTTTCTCTCCTCTTTCTCCTCTTCCTCCTCTTTCTCCTTTTTCTCCTTTCTCTCCTTTTTCTCTTCTTTTTCTCTTTTCCACAAATTTGTAGCAATTGGCGGGTTTCCAGAAAAAAGAATTGAATTTGTCTTTCACATAAGAATTTATATAAATGATAACGGTTAATTTGTAACTTGAAAACGTTTTCCGATCGTCAACTTGTACATAAACTTAGCTGCTTTATCGACTTTGCTAAAGAGTGACTCAGCCAGTAGATGCTACAGTAACCATAACTATAGACACTATCGTAATCCGTAACCAAGTTACGCGACGTTACTGCCTTGCAGTACCAAATATTTTCCACCGTAGTCATCGAGATTACTGTAAGCTTGACTAGCTGGTATGATATCACAGCTGGATCTGTTCACATTCTCTCAATCGTGGAGATTTAGACCGGCTTACGATATTCCATCGAATTCTGTAGAGTACAGTCATTTGCTGTTAGATTTGTGTAACTGTGTATTCGGTTATCTTTGAGAAATTGAAAGTTTTATTTCACAAAAGCCATGTCTATATACAGTGTTGTGAAATAAAGAAAAGAATCGAATGGATGAATGGATTGGGGAAGGAGGGAAGGGAAGGGAAGAGGGGGAAGACGAGGGAAGATGAGGGAAGAGGAAGAGAGGGAAGAGGAGCGAAGGGAGGGGATGAGACAAGCGAGTGCCTATATAGAAATCAGAATTGGGGAACGGGGGTGAATGCGAATCAATTGGCACGTTTAGACCGGCTGAAAGGACAGACAAACGAATGAAATATGATTGCATGAATATGATTGCAGACTTTGCCTGTCTCTCCGCCCGGCCTCATCGTCTCTTTCACACAAAGCAATTTTAATAGAAACATTTTTTTTCCATAAATATACAGAATCATCAATTTTAGGGTGACTTTGGGATTGTGATCTAGATAATTTATGAAATAAAAGCAATACTTGTAAACTATATTATGAGTTTACAGTTTGAAATCAGTGCCAAACGCGTTAGATGGAGAATCTTTCTATAGCTCTTCTTTCTATAGCACTTAGAATCTTTCTATAGCTGCAGATTCGCCTTCAGCTTCATTTTGTGCTCGTAAACACACTCCTTCTCGTGCACTAGTCTTCTTGCGAAAACGAGCAGTTTATAGAACAAAAAAAACTATGAAGAATTCGCTGTGCCAGAAGGTGTACGTTTGCAATTTTCGAAAGAGTAAAGTCGAAATCCCAAATCACCTTCACATTTGATGAATAAAACAAATAAAACATAGTAAACAAAACAAAAAAACTTGCATTTAAAATCCCAAAAAATAAAAAAAATGAAAAAATGAAAAGAAAAATGAAAAGAAAATGAAAAGAAACTCGAAAAAGAAACATATGCGCCTATTAGAAATTTCTCAGCTTTTTTTTTGAACGTATCAGAGAAAAAAACACAAGGCATAATGGAAATTTTTGTATAAAAGGAATAATTTACGAATCGAATAGTAAAATGAAATTTGAAATAGAACAGCAAATTCACGGGATAGAATGTACACGGTTTTGTTGTTCTTGCTTTTGATGATGATGAATTGATTCGAAGGGGATTTATCGAAAAAGGAATTTCGGAAATACACACACACACACTGGGAATCGACGAACAGGCCACAGATAGCATATCATATGTAGTTGATAGCGAAATTATAAGTATAACGAAAATTGATTGGTGATTGGATGGATTAGGCCAGCTTAGGTCAAACAGATCAGGATTACGGTAGACTAGGCTGGAGGCAGACCAGGCTGCTGGAGCCAGACTAGGCTGGAGCTAGACTAGGCTGCTGGAGCTAGACTAGGCTGGAGCCAGACTAGGCTGCTGGAGCCAGACTAGGCTACTGGAGCCAGACTAGGCTGCTGGAGCTAGACTAGGCTGCTGGAGCCTGACTAGGCTGGAGCTAGACTAGGCTGGAGCTAGACTAGACTCCAATGCTTCAATGGAGCCAGACTAGGATCCTAGGCTAAGCCAGGCTTCAATTAAACATCTGTTAACTTGTATGGAAATTTGAGATATCCAGTGATAGATGTGAGGATGATTTTCCAATCGATCTAGAGTTACCAATCAAATCAAATGAACCAATCAAATGAATCAAAATAATGACAAAAAGAAATGAAAAAGAAATAAAATCGTTCCTGTTGATTGTGGACCCGAGAGAGAATGGTGGGAGAAAGGGAAGAAATGGCTCAATCGGTGGGAAAACAACCCGAGTTCGGGTCCCTGAGTGAGTCTGAGTCTTTTAAACTGAATGCTGAGCCATTCCATATCCCGTTTCCTTTCTTCACTTTGTCGAAATTTTCTTCGACACAAGTTGTACACATTTCAATGGGTTTCACCTTTAAAAAAGGGAAACACACCGGATTTACAAAGGGGGGGGTTTTTCAGTGATCAAATAGAAACGATATGAAGAAAGAAACGAAAATGGTTTACAAATATTTGAATGAAACTGGATACACATATGTACAAGTCGTTTGTTGTATATTTGAATAGCGAGTTCTTTATGAATAGTCCATATTGTGATTGGCGTGCATCGGCTGGGTGTTCCCGTCGGGGCTGAAAATCGAAGAATTGAGACTTTTAGGGGAAAATTGAAATATTAGATATCCTCTAAATATCCGATATCTTCTAAATAGCTTGACAAATGCTCCCCAAGTGCCCTGGAAACAACTTCTAAACATACTGTATAAACATACAAGAAATATTCAGCTACAGTATTTCGGACTACAGTACTCAAAGGTTACAATATCCCCAGCTATAGTATTCTTGGACTGTAGTACTCTAGGGTTACAGTATCCTTGAGCTACAGTACTCTTGGGCTACAGTATCCTTGGACTTAAACGCTATTGACTGTATAGCCTATGGTAAGTGCCCATTGAAGCTTCAGGATAATCTAAACAAGGCTTAATCAAGATTTTCGACTTCTAGGGAGCAAAGTATCGTACATATTTCTATATTGGATACAATATATCCCATTTTCTTTTCATCATACCTGAAATTCGATGGATCCCACGAGATATCGGGGCTCATCTGACTGGCGGCAAGGTTTGGCGACGGGCCACCGGCTTGTGACATCAACGGGTCCGAGTGGAGGAGTGGATTGTTCTGTATGCAGAGCAATTTAGATATTTCATATTTAAATGAGAATTTAGATATTAGGATTTAGATTTAAATAGAATGATATATTGTTTTTATCTATTATCTCAATTCTACCTCAAGACACGACTCCATGATCAAATCGGGGAATGGCCCGTGGTGCATCCCTTTGTGGCTGTCGGGGCGGTATCTGCAAATGTTAGAACTATTTAGAAATACTATTAGAAACTAGATATTGAATACTTACTGACTATAAACTAAATAACTAATTGTAAGCTATTGAATGATTGTTACAGTATCCAGCTAATAGAAAAGGCAAGTATTTGATACAGTAATCTTCTACTGTTTTTCAATAAGCTACTGTAGCTTCTACTTTGCTTCTACTTCTACTTCTACTACTTTGCTTCTACTTCTACTTCTACTACTTTGCTTCTACTTCTACTTCTACTACTTTGCTTCTACTTCTACAATAAGCTACTGTAGCTTCTACTTTGCAACCAAATTCGACCACTTTCTGCTTCTATTTGACACTAACTTTATCTGAATACTGTAAACAATCAATAGAATATAATTAGACAAAGTTTTGTTTGATATATCTATAACTTCTCCACCTCCATTGTGGCGTCTGATAATCTTGTGGACTTGAGCCAAAGAATTGATCGGATCCATGATGGATCCGTCCTAGCGGCGAGGCGATCGCCATCGCAGCCGTCGTGTCAGAGAGTTGTGACATAAAACCCGATGAGGACTAAAAAAATAGAGAATAAGAGCAAAATAAAGAACATAAATTTAGGGGTCCTAGTACTAGTTTCCGAAAAGAATTGCTGATTTTTTTAGTACCCAATCGGGAGCCGATTGATTGTGAGTCTTCTCGAGGGGAGACAAGAGAAGAGTTGAGCGATCGCTTACAAGTGATCCGCATGGGGTTTGATTTGGACTCTCTTCGATCTCCTGTTTGATTGGTCGAGGAGCGGAGGGGATGGCTGGGAGTGGAGGAAGCGCTTTGGTGGGCGCGTTGAGGCCATTCTTCGCCAAGATCTCCTCGAGTTCCTAGAATTGAGTGCATAGAATGCGTATCTTTTATCTATCTTTATTTACTCGCTTAGTAGAATGGTTTAACAGGTATCTACACTACTGGACAATGAAATCTCATGTTTTAAAAAAAGATCGTCACTTTCGCGCGTCTGTAACTCCCTTGTCTTTACCGTATTTCTAAATATTAATATTATCATTGTGTAGCCCTTGAAAAGAGCTTTCAGAAAATGTATAACACTAATAGTTTAAACTCAAAGACAAGGGAGTTACAGACGCGCGAAAGTGACGATCATTTTTCAAATATGATATTTCATTGTCCAGTACTGTAGCTGAAGAAGCATTGAATTGAATAGTGAAGCCAATCCAAGCCAAGCCAAGCCAAGCCAATCCAAGCCAAGCCAATCCAAGCCAAGCCAAGCCAAGCCAAGCCCAGCCATTTCCCTCACTCACCCTGACTCGATCGGCGTACTGTTTCGCAGCGTTTTCCAATTTGTTTTGTTGTTGCTGTTGTTTAATCATGCTCTGAAAGCTCTTCTTTGCATAGAAGTTTTTTTCTTTTCACTTACATCTCGATCCTTTTGCAATTGTCGAATGTAGTCACAAGATGCTTTGAGAATCGTCCCTTTGTTCAACTTCATCTCTCTAAATTCGGCTCTAAAGAGAAAATGCCTGATAACGGGAAGTAAATATTTAGTGGTATTTTCTTGAAAATTAGATTTCAACTCACTCGGAGGCTCCTTTAGGCAGCATAAGTCCTAATTCTTTGATTCGGTCGTTGATATTATAGCGACGACGGCGTTCAACTGAAAAACCTCGTATAATAGCTAATAAAAACTTCTGATTTCATTGATAATTATGAATGAAATGAGAAATGAACTCACTCATATTGTGAATGTCCTTCTTTCTGCGATCGCGGTAGAAATCCGGATCATCGGCACTGGGAACGGGTCCTTGCGACGAGCCACGTACCTGCAAACAATAATAATCATTTAGACATATCAGAGACCTATATATCAGAGACCTATTATATCCACAGCTTACTATTATATCATAAAGTTTACCAATTGATCCATATCCGATGAGGAGGGAGCTGACGAGGAGACGACGTGGCGGAATTGCATCGCGCCCGGGATTCCCATTCCGACGGGTGAGCCTGAGTGGCCTGAACCACCTAAATGGTTTTTTTTTAAGTTCTTAAAGTTTCAACTCAAATTCAGAATCCCTTTTGCTCTTGGTATTAGACAAGTTTTTAGCTGAATATCTTTTAAAATTGCGTGCGAAAAATGAAGACAGAAAAAGGAGTCTTCTAGTTGTCTTCTAGTTGTCTTCTAGTTGTCTTCTAGTTGTCTTCTAGTTGTCTTCTAGCTGTCTTCTAGCTGTCTTCTAGCTGTCTTCTAGCTGTCTTCTAGCTTAAACCTTTTTAAAAAATTAAGATATTCAGCTGTAGTCTTGAAAATTTTATTTTATTTTGTTCAAATTTTATTTAATTTTTTATTTAAACTTTGTTTCAAGTAGCCTTTTGAAAATGAGCTTTCCTATCAATCATGGATAGCCATGAGGCGTTTTTTTTCGTTTGTCGGAAAGATGTGCCGGTTTTTGTATATAAAAAAGTGAAATTTGAGATCTCCTGATAATGAAAAGAGAAAAGAAAAGAGACCTTTTATGAGATAAAAAAGAGAAAATGATTCGATCGATCCGATCTCTTTTGATGGATTCGATTCGATCAGCTGATTGACTCAACTTCTTGAAAAGGGAAGGCGATCATTCAACAATGAAATTATTTCAAGAAAATCAACGTTTTCTAGATTCTTAGACTAGTTAAAGTTAAAAAGATTTAAAAATTTGATTAGCTAAGCCAAGCCAGCCAGCCAAGCCAGCCAGCCAAGTCAGCCAGCCAAGCCAGCCAGCCAAGCCAGCCAGCCAAGCCAGCCAGCCAAGCCAGCCAGCCAGACCACCTCCTGCCTTGGTTTCATTGTCTTTCGTTTGTCTTTCGTCTTTCATTGTCAAAAGTTATTTGTTTATGATAATGAGTAAATAGATAGCAATAATAAGCAATTCCTAATCCAATACTAACCTTCTTTACTCCAGTCTAACATCGGCAGTTTGAAAATCATCGAATACTAGGGGGAAAAGAAACGAAGAACAAAAGGTTACAAGGTGATGAAATGGCAAAGAAGGGTGATTGTGACGAGAAACGAGCGGGATATCTGACCATCACATGACTTTCTCTTATAAACAGGTTTCCCCCAACAAATAAATAAGGGCAGAGAAGGGGCAATACACCACACAAAGTTCATCTCCGAGAGAGGAGACAGACACTCGCAGTCGGCCTAGACAAACCCTCTCAGCCTAGCCAGCCAGCTCCCCCGACTCCGACTACCTGGCTGCCAGCCAATCTCAATGCTTTCCCTCTTCTCTCCTTCTCTTCTTGACCACAAAAATTGATCTGGGTGTATTAGAAATGTTCTCTTTTCTCCTTTTAATGAACAAAGCCTATACTAACAAGGTCAATTTTAGTTTTAGATCATAGAATCATTCTACTCGATTCAAACCTGGATTTATGCAAAAGTACAAAAGGATTGCTAATTGTATGAAGTGTCTGGCTGGCAGTCAAACCAATGCTTTCTCTAGACATTTCAGATCATGAAAACAGCGCCGGTTTGAGCGAACTTTCCCCTCTTTTTGTGTCCCTTGACCCCTTTCCGACACGTCATTGTTTATGTCTCGTTTACCTGTTTACCTCTTCCCCAATTGCCCTATTTGATTCGTGAAAACAAATCAATCTTGAACACCTCACCTGAAGAGTTGTTTCCGGGAATCGGTCTTCCTTGCGAGGAGAGATTCGTTAAATTGTCTGCACAAGAGTACGAGGCGGTCAGCTGGAAATTGAGAGGATAAAATATGTAAATATTCAGCTATAGTCGTTGAATCAGTTAGCTGTGTTGGCTAGGAAAGCGAGTGGTTTTCGTGGAACGCAAAGGAAAACTAAAAACGCGATCTGATGGATACAATACCGTTAGATTACTGTAGCATCTAAGAACTGGAGTTCAGTCACCGTACTGTAAGATTAACGATAGTACTTGGGGGTTACTCTAGCTACTAAATAGTATCAATCGCTCAGTATCAAAGCTTACATTCGTCTAACTTTTCTCATCTCATACAGGCAGATCTGAAATCATTGTAACTAGAGCTTAACTACAGTACACTGTAAGATTACTGTAGATTACTGTAGGTTACTGTAGCTCTAGCTTAGCATAACGAAGCTTATTAGTAGCCTACATCTCAGGACAACTTAAGACACATTTATCAACATCTCAGCTACAGTAAGATAAGTAAGAAGACAGAATCTTGGAACTAAATCCCCATTCATCTATTTTACCCAAACAAAATCTAGCCTCATTTCATGATAATTTTTCTTACAGTTCATCTCCCGTATTACTACTCTATCTGTTCAGCTACAGCAATAGTACTACACGATAAAGTACAGTCTACAGTTCAGCTACAGCTATATGTACTACTCTACCTCAATCTGTTCTACCAGACCATCAAATCTTATTGTTAATAACTTCTCCCCATTTCTCATAAACCCGCAGAGCACCCGGGGCATCTCACTCCTCGCCAACCTCTTTTCAACACCACTTTTCACAAAACAACATGAGCTTTTACGATTGAAGAAAGAGAATATCTGCCTACCGGTGTTTGGTGTGGTTTGCTGCCCCGAGTGCGCTGCTCGTCCTCCAACGAGAGGATCTCATCAATCAGATATTCATCCAGTAACTAAATGACCCGGCTTTATGAAAATATTGAAATCATATGAGAGACTTTTCTGTTATATTTTGCAAGATTCTAAACTAATTCTAACTAAACAAGAGTCTAGATAAACTAGAGATTACGGTAAGCTTTTCGAAAGGAGACTTGTTTTAGGAAACAATTAGGAGATTGTGTTCCCTATATTGTTTCCGAAATGATGCGCTTTGGCATAAGTTATCGTACTGGGATTTATTTGTAAATAAAATCAATTTAAATCACCACAAAGCTCAGGTCAATAAATAGCTAATTGAAGGCTTAAAGAAAAGGATGGGTTCATCTTTTTGAAAAAAAAAACATTTACAGGGATATAACAGAAAAATGAGATCAAAGGTATCAAAGCAGGGCTGGTTCTAGGACCAAACTTTCGACAATGGCTTATAGGCTTTCGACAATGGCTTTCGACAATGGCTTATAGACTTTCGAAAATGGCTTAAGGATCAGCCCTGAATCTAAGAAAACCTACTTCAAATAGCATTTCCTATAAAGGAAAACAATTCAATCTGTTGAGGTAGTTGTTTGAGTCTGAGCTTAGGGCTGGGGTGGTTGGGTGAAAAGGGGGAGGGGCAGGGGTGAAGTTTTGAGAGGAAGAGAGATCTTCGACGCTGCGGCCAGCTGACAAAAAGAGAGCAAAAGACTTGGCTTGACATTGGGGTCAGAGGGCAGACGAGAAAAGAAAATGGGGAAAGAATTGGAAAGTACACGTGATAGAGAATAGGAGAGCCCGCGAAAAACAACTGCCTTCTCTTTCGATGAGAGATCCAAGTGCGCCACACAAACTAGACGTAAACAAGGCGATTTTTGGGGAAGAATAGATCGTGCTATTGTTTTATGACTCAACAAAACACATTGACTAATCAAAAGTCAAAGATAATTTCTCTTTTTGATCAATTATTTGATAAAAGTTTGGATTTCATTTATGGGGATACACATAAATAAAAGGGTAAAGTTTGTGAAACAGCTGATCGCTTTGTGAAACAGCTTTTCTCTTTGTAAAACAGCTTTTCTCTTTGTGAAACAGCTTTTCTCTTTCAAATTTCTCTCTAACATAGTTCCAATGAACCCAAACAACTCAGAAAGAAAAAAGCTTAAACCAAAATTTCTGTCAAAATCTTTGATCCAATCGACTTTGTTTTCATGCTCTTCTCGTGCTTATCTGAGCAATCAAATTACATAAAAAAGAAGAGGAAAACAGAAAAAAAAGAATTGTGTTTAAGGGGAAAAGAAAATCGGATCGATAATTGAAAAATTGTTTTTTTTTTAAAAGAAGATGTTGAGGAATTGTGTTGTAAATTAATTTCCCTAAATTTTCTTAATTTCTTACTTCACTTTGGTTGAAACTTCGAGGCGAATCGCCGTATCGTTGCATTTCGGGTGACTCCATCGATGGGGATTCACGCTGATTCTGGAAAGTCGACATTTTTTTGAATTTATTTGAATAATTGCTATTGTTTTAAATCACGAATCTTAGATTTGAACAGCACTTTTCTCAATAAGTTTTGAGTGTTTTTAAGGATTAGATTCAAGCAGGATTGCTCCAATGACTTTTCCAGGCTCTGCCCTGGTTCGCCCTGGTTTGTATCGTTTGGTGGGAGTGGAGAGGAGTCTCCTCCGTCCGCCGATCACTCCCCCACCGTCCCTACCAACCCCCGGTACAGAATTATTGAGATTCTTAACTATTACTTATAATCTTGACGAAAACATAAACACAAATGTTTGTCCGGATTGAGAAGAAATCGATTTTTAAGATAATCGGATCAATTCCAATGAATGTACCTGTATAATGACCATTGTTGGCCGTTTCCCATTGACAATCTTTCTGAAAAGCACGGTTCTTGGCGGGGTTGATGATAGGGAATTCGGGATTGATGTGGATGACGTTGAGGTTGGTGATGAAGAAATCGATGTGGAGATGCGCTTCATTGGTCTTCGCTCGAAATGGAGATCATCAGTGGGTGAGTATCGTTTGGTGGGAGTGGAGAGGAGTCTCCTCCGTCCGCCGATCACTCCCCCACCGTCCCTGCCAATCCCCGATCGACTCCTTGTGGCCATCATCGACCTTTCCCCGGCCGTCCCTGTCATTACCGAGGGTTCCGTTGTGGCTTCAAAAGTTGAATGTTTAGAAAAAAAATGAAAGAAAGCAGATGATAATGGCTTTGAAAAATGAAGATTTCAAAAGAAATCAAGTGGAAAAGCTTTGAACCGGCTTTTGTTTGAACGGCAGTTCAAGAATGGCAGTTCAAGCGATCAGAACTAACGAAACTTTCAAAATACCATAAGAATTGGGTAAAAGAAAGAGATTGACGGGTCTTTTTCCTATCCATTTTCCTCTCGTTATCAGATTTCCCAGTTTTTTTCACACAGGTGTCAACTGAGACTCGATGGCACGAATTCGAGACATGGAATTGAAGGGGAATGAATGAGCTTTGGATTGGGAGATTGGCTTTGAAATGATAAATAAAAGTCAAAGTAGCTTTCTTTTTCTTATTCATGTCATTCTCGAGATCGCTTTTGAAATGATGCAAAGATATGGAAGAAGAAATGAAATGTAAATATCATTGCAATGATACGGTACAATGTAATGATACTCATCTTTATGGATATGGATTGAATGTTTGAGATAAAGTAGGCTAGTCAAATTTGAAGCTATGACATGTGACAAATGACACCAAATGAGATGTCACAAGTGGCCAAATGACACCAAATGACGGGGTAGGCTAGTTTCCGCAACTTTTTTTGCGCAACAGGGTCATCTGCCCAACTGGATCGTTTGCGCAACTCACCATAACTTTCTTTTAAGTGGGCTAATCTTTATGATTTTGATTTCATTTTGTTGCACTTATTGAGATCTACAAAATGAGACCAAAATCATAAAGATTATCCCACTTAGAAGAAAGTTATGGCGAATTCAGCAAAAGACCCAGTTGCGCAAATGACCCTGTTGCGCAAACAAAGTTGGGTAATACTAGCCTACCCCCAAATGACACCAAATGACACCAAATGACATCAAATGGCACCAAATGACACCAAATGACACCAAATGACATCAAATGACACCAAATGACCCCAAATGACGCCAAATGACACCAAATGACACCAAATGACACCAAATGGCCAAAAACGTTGTGCACATGATAGCAGATTTACAAAGTGTTTATATCGTAAATCAAATTTGAAATCAATCAACCAAAATGGAGAAATTTTTCCTGTAAGTAAACTATTCGATATATAGATTGAATGTGTTGCTTTGCTTTGCTTTCCTTTTTCCCTTTTTTTTCTCTCTTTACTTTTCTTTTCTCTACCCATGGATTGTGAAAGTGAAAGTTTCCAGTACACTCATCTTATGAAAAAGAGGAAAAAGAGACAGACAAGTCCCATAAAAGTATGGAAAAGCGATTGAAAACTGAAAATTTTCAATTCAAGAAAGCGAAAAACTCGCATCGCTTCGATCAAGAAAAGAGAAGCTTTAGTTGAGAGAGAGAGATTTTCGAAAGCAAAATCATCGTATCGAGCGTGAAAATGAAATGAAAATGAAAAAATCAAAACTAGATTTTATTAAAAAAGATGATTCCAATGATCAATAGTTTAAAAAAGAAAAAACAAAAGTAAAAATTTGATGTGCGTGGCAAAATTTGAAATGCTCGTTCATTTTTTTTCCGCTCCCCATTTTTTTATGTACACATAAACAGGGAAAAAGGGGAAATCATCGCTTTGAGAATTTTCGTTTTTATCGATCGATTGACGAATATTTGAAATGGGTAAGCAAAATGCTGGAAAGTGGGGTTTATTGGAGAAATGATCGATTCGATTCATTCAGGAAATGAATCGAAAGATTAGAAAATGGCTTAAAAGTTAAAACGTAAAATTACTGGGGAAACGTAGATTAGGGAAAGAGGAAACTATATTGAATATATAGATATATTGAATATTTAAACATTTAAATCTATAGAATATCTAAAATCTGAATATGGGTTTTTCTTGTAAAACGGATGTGTGTAAAATCGACTGTTTATCGGAGAAAAGAATCGTCGAATGAATGGAAAAGAGATGGGGGAAATGATCAGATAAACGTTCCAATGGCACGATGAAGGAAGGGAAAGGAAAGAAAGAAAGGAAGGAAAGAAAGAAAGGAAGGAAGGAAAGAAAGAAAGGAAGGAAAGAAGGAAAGGAAAGAAAGGAAAGGAAAGCAATGGAAAGGCTTTCATTTGAAGGGAAAGGGGGAAGTTCAACAAGAAACCCTCTATTGAAGAGTGAAGGTGCAAGGGTGAAGAGAAAAGGAAAGGGTTGTGTGTCAGTCATTCACTCAGTCAGAGACTGGTTTTTGCCAACGAATCTTGCCAGACAGCTCTTTTCTTTCTTTTCGTGAACGATTTTCTTGGCATCGAACGAGCGAACCGTTTACGAGCGAGAACACCTATGGAAGAGAATCGATTTAGAGTTCACATCGAAAGGGAATCGATATCAGAAATGTCAGTATTATCTATTCTCTATTCGATTTCTTGGCAATCTTTTTCATTATTGACAATCAATCTAGCATTTAAATTCAACTATTGCGGTTAAATTGAACTATTGATATTGAACAAACATATCATAAAGAACAAGAAGAGACCGTTAAATGTAAGTTTAGATAAGTTTAACATGTATATAGTGACTAAGAATGGAAGCAAAGCATTATATCTTTAAACATTTCAAATTCTGACTACTTTAGCAACTTCAGCAAATTGATTTCTTCAGATTTTATCTGAATTTGATCTACTTTGGAATAAAAGTCGTAGTAGAAAAAGCTCAGCAAAGAAAAAAATTATTGCCTAGGCTTAAGCTAAAAAGAGAAGGGTAGAAGAAAAAAAAAAGCAATATTTTGTCGATGCAGACACAATCGGTCTGCTGGAATGGGAGGAAAGGGGAAAGGGGAAAGGAGGAAAAGGAGAAGAAAGAAAAAGAAATGAAAAGAAATGAAAAGAGCGAAACGAGGTGGGGCTTCGGAGGGAGCTCATGGCCTTAGATTGAAAGAAAGGGGAAAGAGAGTGGGTATTCGATCAGCTGGCTATGATGTGAAAGAGCAAAGGGAGGGGAGAGGGTAGACAAGAACAAGGGAAAAGCTCAAAAGATAGAAAAGAAAAAGTTTTCATCGAACTAACATCCTCAACTTTTTCTCTTTTTCTCGTTTTTCTGAACTTAAAAATTAGAAAGCACAAAGATTTTCGTTTATTTTTTTGAAACAAAATTGATACCATGTTTTTTTGAGAAAAAGATTTAGTAAAATGAAAAATTGAAAACTTTTTTTTAAATTGAAAACTTTCTTGACAAAACAACAAGTTTTTGATCATTGGAAAGACATTTTTTATTCATTTTGAGGACAGTTTTTTATCTCGACACTGGTTTATGCTACAATGCGCGCTTAGGTATCAAAAAATAGCTGAAATTCAGGGCTATTTTTTGATACCAAAGACGCATTTTTTGAAAGTACGGGTGCTTTGATAAAAAATGAAATACTTGACCCCACCCCCCCTCGTACAGTCGCGTAGTCGCAAAAGTTTTTTAGTATTTTTAAATGGACAATTTTTAAAATAAAATCTAATAAGATTCATACTAGAAAATAAGTTATTATTCTGCTTTAGAAATTGATATAAGTCTAATGACGTTTGTAAGCTAAAGACACCGGCTTAAACCAGTTTTC
Source organism: Mesorhabditis belari (assembly GCA_958450365.1). Lineage (NCBI taxonomy): Eukaryota > Metazoa > Nematoda > Chromadorea > Rhabditida > Rhabditidae > Mesorhabditis > Mesorhabditis belari. Next base: position 2,340,040 of record CAUEEP010000727.1, on the reverse strand, counting down.
AACCAGTTCAAATAAGACCAACAAGTTAAGAAGGTAAATTTATAACCTATGAGAATCATAAGTCAATCTACTCTGTATTTAATTGGTAAGAAGGAAGTGTTTGGTTCAAAAACCCAAAAGAGGAGAGTTCAAAAATTGAAATCAGTGTTGGAGTTGGAGTTGAAGCAAGTTTTCTATATGTTTGGTTCTTTAGGTATGTTTTATGAAATCTTAAGTATTGATTTAATTGGTTGTGTTGTTTGAGCCCATCATATATATGTTGTGTCCGATTTAGATTTCCGTCCGATTTAGATTGAATCCAAATCGGACGTCCGATTTAGATTGAACTTATCGCGGACGTCCGATTTAGATTACAGTCTATATCGGACGTCCGATTTAGATTCAATCTAAATCTTATATAGATTGAACAATAATACGTCTTGTATAGATTGAACAATAATATAAACATGCTTAATATATGTTCTTAAGCGTTTTCTGTGTTTTCGATTTTCAAAGGTCTTTTATTGATTACAGTCTATATCGGACGTCCGATACAGATCGAACAATAATCGTGCTTAATATATGTTCTTAGCGTTTTTTGCAATTTTCTGCGCTTTCAAAGATTCAAGATGTCACAATAGCATGTTCAAGATGCCACAAAGAATTCAAGATGTCACAATGTCACAACTCTGCAATTCAAGATGTCACAATAGCCTAAGCTGCAAAATAAATGAAATTTTTACTCGTTCGTTGTTGTTGTTAGTTTTTGTTGTTTATGTTGTATTTTGCATCTATTCTGTTCGCTAATAAATTGTTTCTAGTTGGGTTTTCTTTTCAGAAAAAGACAATAAAATTTCCTTGAAAAGCGCAGAAAATTGCAAAAACGCTTAAGAACATATATTAAACATGTTTATATTATTGTTCAATCTATATAAGACGTCCGATTTAGATTCAATCTAAATCGGACGTCCGATATAGACTGTAATCTAAATCGGACGGAAATCTAAATCGGACACACCATATATATACTGTAGTTATAGATTTGGATTCTCATGCTTATTTTACTGCTGCAACTATAGTTATTGCTGTTCCTACTGGTGTTAAGGTTTTTAGTTGATTTGCTACTTTATTTGGTATAAAGATGAATTTGAATCCTGTTTTATTATGGGTTTTAGGTTTTATTTTCTTATTTACTATTGGTGATCTATTTACTATTGGATTTACTAAGTTCTTATCTAGATTTCAAAATAGATAAGTTATTTTGAGAATTGATATCTTTGAAAAAGGACAGGACAAAAATTTTAATCGGAAAGCCATGGGAAACGTTTACTTTTGGCACAGAGTGTCTAGAGCTGATACAATAAGAAAAAGAAAGAAAGAAAGAAAGAAAGAAAGAAAGAAAGACTGAGAAGATCAAAACATGGATAGACTTGAGATTTGAAAAGAGAAAGGGGAATCTTTAGAGATTGTGTGGAATGGATGTGTGAATAGATTGGGCGCGCCTTTCTTTGCCCCTCCTCCCCCTCCAACCAACAAAATGCACAAACACGCATACATCAAAAGCTTCTCGTTTTTGTTCTTTTTGTTCTTCTTTTTCTGTTTTCGCTTTTGAGAAAAGAGCTGAATTTTCGCTTTTGAGAAAAAGAATGAAATCGAGAAGATGCGCACAGCTGGAGATCTGAAAAAGAGGAGAAAAAGAAGAAAAGTTTATAAATTATCTACTGAATTTCTCTTTCTCTTTTTATAATTGAAAAATATGCAAGATAAAGAGCTGGGGAATTGGATTGGGAGAAGTAATAATTCAAATGATATTCATTCATTTTCACTCATCCTGAAAAATAACTAGTAAAAATGTACAGTTATCCATCCAAAGCGTCTTAAAGCCGTTATCAAGAATAAAGGTGCCCATATTGAATAATTTGTTATTTTTTTTAAATGAATATGATTACTGTTGTTAATTTTAAATAAAGTTTACATGAATCCGTTCATATTTCATTACGATACACGGTTCTGAGTCTGTAACCATACTTATGACCGGTAGGACAGTTTTTATCTCAATTTTCGCACCCTGTATTTAAAACTAACCGTATTTTCTCTAATAGTAGTGCACCGTGAGCGTCGTCTAAATTGCTCTCGAGATCTCGAAAAGCGCTTATGAGAACCTATTGATGCGTGGGTCGGAAAATGTAGCTGACGTATGTAGCTGACGATCAGATCTAGTAGGGGATTTGAGTGTTGGATTTCTGGGGGGAAAACTTGGAAACTGTAAAATAGTGATCAACTCGGCTCGCCGAGGTGCACTACTATTAGAGAAAATACGGTATAAGTTTGGTGAAGTCTTTGAGGCTGTCGTTTCTTTTTAATTTCTTTAATACTTTTTATATTTTGAATCTTTTGAATGAGTACTATAGATTTATGAAGTCATAAAGTAGAAAAGATCGGATAAGATTGTTGTGATAATTGATTTGAAGTGAACTAGTGGATGGAATTTATGCTGTACTAGTACTAGTACTAATACTAGAAGATCTAGCCGTTAAAATCTGCATAGATTTTAACGATTTTAAGATTCAAAACACTTGCACTAAACTAAACAATGTAAGACTTCAGAAAAAACAAAAATCTATAATACCTATCTAAAGCCGATCTTATAAGACAAAGGTTTAATTTGAAAAGTATTAGGGAAAATTGTATGCTACACAATTTGGTAATGCTACACGATTTTCCCAATCGTATTTCAGGATGAGTGCAAAATGGATAGAGAAGACCGTAAATTTGTGTCTCTTTTGTGCGCACCGACACACCAAATTCACCCCAAATTCACCCAAATTATGCTCCCCTTCAGCCCACAACAAAGCACCATTATGGGGAAATGGATGTGCTATAGAAAAGAAACAAAAAAGAAGATGTGAATCTCACACGAAAATTCGGCCGCTTTGTACTGTGAGAAAATTTGTCATCCGATAAAAAGTACATAGTGCTGTAGTCTAATATAGTACGGTAGTCTAATAGTACTGTACTTTTTACAGCTAACAGTAAGGATACTGTAGTCTGATCGTCTCATTGCAAGGACACTGTATTCTTACTGTACTTTGTTACTTTATAGCAAGTATACTGCTTTCTTGTCACAGAACTCAAGTGTGCCCTGTCCTCGATTCTTTATTTGAAATTATCCAGTCTTTACCTCTGCATCTTATCTGAGCTTACTATAGGTGTTGACCATTTTTCTCAAATCATTATAGGCATACTGTAGTGAGATTTATGAGATCTCAGATCATTATGGGCATACTGTAGTGAGATTTATCTGTAGTTGCCTATAGATTTTGAGCTATAGGACATACTTTAAATGTCCAAAATATTCATTTCGCTTTCACAATGTTTCCCGTTTCCCGTTCAACTTCCAAAAATGGCATCTGGTGAAGGATTGAGGGTGAGATCTGGTGGCTTTTGGTGGGATAACATTTTCGAATGGAATAGAAGGGGTGTCGATTACGAATCGATGAGAAATCCCCCTAGTTGGAGAAAGAGTGGGGGTAACCTAGTGAACGAGGGATTGAAGGGAAAGGGATGGATGGGAGCACAAACAATGTCTCTATGCTAATGGGATTCCCCATTTTCACCACAGCGATACCCAAATATTGATGAACCCTTTTATGAGAAGATTTCGCGAGTTGAGCAAAAAGCAAATGTCTTTGCCTACTTTGATTGTATTTGATTTAAGAATTCGTTCAGAATTCCTTTACTTTCCCCAATTTCAATCAATAGAAAAGTTTTCGCGATTCCCAATCATCAAAACTTTGTTTGCCTTGCTCGAAAGTCTGATGCGAACATAAAAAACGGTAGCCATTTTTGGGTGATAAGAGAAGAAGAAATGATGAAGTGAAGGAAAGGGAAAGATAGGGAAAGAAAGACACAAATGATATCAGAGTTGAGAAATACAATCAAGTTCGACTGTGTACTATGAATTTTAAACTTTAAACTATTGAATTGTTCAGGATATACCTTATCCGGTTTTATTCGAATCGGGCTAGTGAAGACAGGGAAAGGCTGAAGGGTTGTTTTTGAACCAGAATAGGCCAAACAAGGGCCAAAAATAGGCCAAACAAGGCCAAGGCTAGGTAATAAATTAGGTATAGACTGAGATCGACTAAAGTCAGATGCAGAGATTGCTTTATGGACAAGACTAGAGAAGCTACACTACTGGACAATGAAATATCATATTTGAAAAACGATCGTCACTTTCGCGCTCTGTAACTCCCTTGTCTTTACCGTATTTCTAAATATTAATATTACCATTGTGTAGCCCTTGAAAAGAGCTTTCAGAAAATGTATAACACTAATAGTTTAAACTCAAAGACAAGGGAGTTACAGACGCGCGAAAGTGACGATCGTTTTTCAAATATCATATTTCATTGTCCAGTACTGTAGGTCATAGTGGACTCGACTTCTGAACTGATCCTGGCCCGAAAAATTCTCTTTAAACCAAGCTCGAGCTTGTCAATGTAAAATAAATAATTTAATAAGATAAATATTACATAATAATACATTATAAAATAGTCAAAAGTTGCAGTTTTGGTTAGTTAAGCGTTGTACAAATGATCAAATGAAATCAGATGAAATGGAATCAGATGAAATGGAATCAGATCAAATGGAATCAGATGAAATGGAATCAGATCAAATGAAATCAGATCAAATGGAAGTCGATGAAATGGAATCAGATCAAATGGAATCAGATCAAACGTTTGATCAAATCAGATGAAACGATCAAACCTTGTATCAAATGATAATTTACGAATTTTTAGCCAGTACAAGTTAAAAATATTCAAGGAACTTTTAAGCTAAAGCTAATGCTAATGTTTTTATCTCTAAATTGTTCAATCAAGTGAAATGGATTCATCAAAAATGGAAAAAAAAACAATGTTTCACTGAAAACTACAATTTAGTTGTTTACATGACAAAAAATTTCAAGAAAAACATATTGATTTTTTGAATGATAAGAAGAAAAAGAATGAATTGTTGTTGTTAAGAAAGAATGAAAGAATGAAAGAATGAAAGAATGAAAGAATGAAAGACTACAAAGAGACAATATTCGTTTTGTTTTCCATTTCAATGCGAAAACAATTGCTTCTTCAATGGGAAAAACACGCTTTTCACCTTATTTACTTCGACTTCGATTGGGAAAAAGAAGAGAAGAAAAAAAGTTTTTAGTGTTTTGGCTCACTTTTATTTCGTTTGTACTTTTATTGATGTTTTATGGGACAAATAATTGAGGAAACTTTGAAAAAGGGACCAATTTATGAATTGAAGTCAATTGACTCTCAAATTTTTTTTCCCGAGAACTTTCTTTCCAACCTATTAGTAGATAATGACGATAGTTTTGTTCAGAGTTTACACATTTAAAGAAAGAAGATTCAATAAAGAAGAACACAAAGTTACAATTGTTTTGAAATGACTTTTGAAAGTTGCATTTTTAGATTTGGCATAAAAGTTGTTGTTGAAAGAGAGGAAAAACTCGAATCATAGCAGGATACGGCAGTCTATATAAGGCTAATAAGTATAGATAGGTCTATGCTATCCATTCCATCATGCAATTGTGGAGTGTACTGTACGTTTTGCTGATCAAACTTATTCACATCGTTTCCCCATTGTTCCAAATGAATGCCCGAACTGAATGTATTGGATCTCCATCTCGAGAACTATCCTAGTGAATCAAAGACGTCTTTCCATCAGCTGATTTTCTATTAATCCCGTCCCCCTGAATTTCCGGTTCAATGTAGCGAACTTGCCTCTATTTTTTGCTTAATCTCAAATTTTTAATTTCTCTTCTATTTCTTCTTTCTCTTCTATTTCTTCTTTCTCTTCTATTTCTTCTTTCTCTTCTATTTCTTCTTTCTCTCCTATTTCTTCAAAATCCCCAGCTGACTTTCCTCTCGGATTATCGTACCAAGAGAAATTAAAAATCAAAAATTGAAAAGAAAAGAAAAAACAATGATTTTTGGCGTTTGGCCTCAGATGTTTTTGAGTTCATTTTCGGTAAATAATAAAAAAACGTTGGATCCTTGCCAGAGTTTCTTTTTTTGACATAATTCTTCTGTAAAAGAGAATGATAAAAGATTAGAAATATAGGACTTATGAATTGGAGGAACTTATCAATAGATTTATGAATACTATCAATATCAAATAGATCTATTAAATAAAGTTGTTTTTTTCTTTTGAACTTACTCATAAACTAGGCTCCGATCAAAGATCTCAAGGATCTTTGACTTTAACTCAGATCTTTAGTTCGCTTTTTATGAAAAGAATGATTCAGAACGGAAAAAAGATCCGTGAGATTTCGTTTTCTAAGGCTTTAATACTTTTTTTTAAAAGAATTTTTCTATTTTCCAAGTTTTGCGATGATTCTCAGCTCGCTGAAAAACAAAATTTCAGCAAAAAAAACAACGAACAGCAACAATGAAAAGAAAAAAACTTAAGAAAAAACGCTGTTCAAATCGAAATTTCGTATACAAAGTTATGCAAATTTTCAAGTTTAAACAAACCTGATAGTGAAGTTTCCGAGGTTGGGCGAGAGCTTGCGCGTTTCCGCCGAGCATTGAGTGTTGAGCGGGAGCTGGGAAAAGCATTCGTTATTTAAGTATCAACATTTCTTTTAATTAAATACTTACCGTAAATACTGTAATAGTACCCCACCCCCATAATGACGGTGCGGAGTGTTGCGTAGTCTAGCTTTGAACGAGTTTTTCTCGACACTGTTTTATGCTACAATGTTCGTTTTGGTATTCAAAAAATAGCCCTGAATTTCAGCTATTTTTTGATACCAAAGACACATTTTTTGAAAGTACGGGCGCTTTGAAAAAAATGAAATAATGAAATACTTGCGACTACGCGACTGTACGAGGCGGGTGGGGTCATTTGGTCACTTGCAACATGTCATTTGGTGTCATTTGGTCACTTGTAACATGTCTATTACAGTACTTACGGTCTACGCGACTGTACGAGGCGGGTGGGGTACTATTATATATTTATAGACACGGTGGGGTACCGTGTCTGATTTTAAAAGGGCTATTTCGTTGCATTTTAAGTGACTTTGTGATCTTTTATCTAGTATTGTACAATACATTTTGCATGTCGTTTTCGCACTTTATTTCTTTCTGAATAAAGTATTTATATAAACCGTATTTTCTCTAATAGTAGTGCACCTGAGCGAGCCGAGTCAGCGACTATTTACGGCTTCCAAAGTTTTCCCAGAGACTCAACACTCGAATCCCCCGCTAGATCTCATTGTCAGCTACATTTTCCGACCCCACATCGATAGATTCTGATAAGCGGTCCTCGAGATTTCGAGGAATTTAGGCGACGCTCTGGGTGCACTACTATTAGAGAAAATACGGTAGTTATAATTCTTATATATTATATCTATGGATATTTTAAACTCACCGGATCCAAACGGGAACGGATTTGCAATTGAGGTTCTTTGGGGATGAATGTTCATCCCGCCACTTGTGCGATCCATCTGAAACTTGAAAAATTGATTTAAAATTGATTTGAAAGTCTATTTTATCTATTATCTAGAGTATCTAGATAAAATGATCAATTCTTTATCTAATTATTAAGATCAAGAAGTTAATTAGATATAGAATTAACAAGGGAAAGATTTTCAGAATCAATCTGAAAGGGAAAACTCATGAAATAAGTAATTCTTGATGCGAATTTTAAGAGATATTGTTAATTTAATGGTTTGTGCAGGGCAGAATCAATTAAAGTTTTGTCTCTTAATCTCTTTATCTCTACAAAATATTCATTAGCTACATTAGCTACTTGTTTTTTCATTAGCTACATTAGCTACCTAGATGTGCACTCGAAAATTCGCAAAACTCAATTGTAATGATTCAACTTTTATCTCAAAAGATCGATGAGAATTGAGAGGGAAATGGAATGGGATGGAATGGTCAAAAAATGCAGTCCCTGGAATTGATTACAATCATCGAAATGGAGGGAAAGATCAAAGGTGGAAAGGAGGGGAAAAGAGAGACATTTCCTTTCCATTTTTCGCCTTTTCCCTCATTTTTTCGATGTCTGCCCACTCTATTTTTTTGGCCTTTTTTCTTTTTTTTTCTTTTTAACTGACCCCTCTCTTCTTTGATCGATTCGTTGAACGAAACGAATGAAATGAAGAAATGAAACCAAGGGAAATTCCAATAAATGGCTTTCAAGAGATCGCTTAGGAAAAGTTGATTAGGAAAGTTTATGTAATGGTAGAGTTGAGTACAATCGATGTTTAAAATTAGAAAAGATAATAAGGATCATTTGATTAATAAAAAAGTAAAGGAGTTGCCAGGAAAAAGTAGATTTAAGGTAAGTTTATATAGATTTAATTGCAATGAAGATCACGTACAAAGTAGGGAAATTGTTCAGAAATTGGTAAACCCAACTTTCCCAGTTTTCTGGCAATTTTAGAGAAATTGTATGACAGAGTAACTGACAGAATAACTGACAGAATCACTGACAGAATAACTGACAGAATAACTGATAGAGTAACTGACAGAATAACTGACAGAATCACTGCTGATCAGTCCTAATGTATTAGTAGTTGAGTGAAGCTAAACTAGTCAAAAAAAAGTATTTTTTAGTCTTTTGTAAATGAGATAAAGCTTATGCTTAAAATTTGATTTCCATAAAGAGATTTCCATAAAGATTTCCATTGACTCATGACTTCATTATCTCTTTCAATCTATCTAATCTCTTATGATTGACTAACTGACCAAAATGATTTATACAATACCCAATGGCATCAATTTTCTTAGATTTACAATCTAAAACTTCGATTCTTTCTTTTACTCTAAATGTTTCTTTTTGTTTTGTTTGAAATAGAATCGATTTCCATGAGGGAAAAGAAAAATAAAGTTATTGATCAGTTCAAGATTAAGTCAAAGATTACCAAAGAAGGGAAAAATAAAATCGGATAAAGAGAATAAATATAAAGAAAATGATGACATCAGATTTGGAAAAAGAATCAAAAAATAGATCTCGATTTTGATAGAAATCTGATGGCAGGACTCTTTACTTATTGTTTTCTCGGTTTAGTTGCTATTTGAGTTGCAAATTCTAGATCTTCGTTTGATTGTACTATTGTACGATTGTACTATTGTACAATGGTTTAGCAAGATCTAGAATTTGTTGCAAAATACAGCTAAATTAGAGGGAAATTTTCCCCGAAAGAATTTGGCATAAGGTTGATATGGTGATAGGTTTAAAGAGTAGTTTGATGTACAGTTTAGCTTTGTTCAGCAATGTTCAGCGATGTTCAATGCTAAGTCCAAAGCTTTGGCCTGAAAAGCACTCTCAAACTCTTCACATTTTCCACGTTTTTACATTCAATAGGTGGAAAGAGAAAGGGGTGAGGATGGGTCGACTTTCCCGCGCTTCCCCCCTTTTCTCTTTCCCTCAACTTTACCCCCGATCCACGTTTTGTGCAAAGGTCCGAAAAATACTACCAAACAGTTTGTGTGCCATCGGATTGGGGAAAAAAATGAGGGAAATGTTTTCCTTTCTCATTCTCTTTTCATTCATTCACTGTTTCCCCCTCCCTTCCCCTCGCTTCCCCTCGCTACCCCTTCCTTCCCCATCCTTCCCCGTCCTTCCCCGTCCTTCCCCTTCCTTCCCCATCCTTCCACCGATTGCCCATCCCGATAAGCAGCCTTTCCATCCAATAGAAACTATTTTAAGAATTTGTCTTTCGAGGAAATTTTTGACGAAAGTCGATCAACCAAATATGACTAGAATGTCTAATGAAAAGCTAAAAGCAGTCGAGAATTCGAGAATTCGGTTCAATTTCTTGAAATCGAGTCAGATGAGCTTAGGCAGAAAAATCTGGAACTAGAATTCAAAATGGAGGCTTGTTGCGTTTAGTTTTGAAGAAAAAAAGAAAGTTTTGAAGAAAAAAACTAAAAACTGAAAGAAAGAGGGGTGTATGAGTGGGGCTTGGGGTGAAAAAAAAAGGCTGAGAGGTGGTCCGGGGATCGATCGAGGGGAGAGGCTGCGACGCTCCTGTCTGAATGTCTTCCCAGCTCCTTTTGCATTCATTCTCCGGTCTCATTTCTCCCTTCATTTCAGTTTTTTATTTATCTGAGATCTGTGGCTAGAGATGGGCAAAAAGGGGGTTTAATATATAGCCCTTGCGGGTGATTTTGGCTTAAAAATGAGTTTAAACGGTGAAATGGGTTTATTTTTTGAAAATCTCTCAAGTAAGGGAAACGATTTGGGGAATATGGGTGGATTTCAATGAACTTCGATAATAAATATGAAAATTTCATTGTAATACTTTGCAATACTTTGAAATTGTTGTTTCTGAGCGAGAAAATATAATTGCTGAAGAATTGCTGAAGAAAGTTTACGGGAATCAAGTCTATGAGAAAGATTTCTTCCAAATTGGGTGGGAAAATCGAAACTCGTTCCGTGATGGATGAGGTTGAATGAAAGCTAACAGGAAAAGCATGGCAATAAGCCAAAAAAAAGCTTTGAAACTTACAAGTGACCTGCCCAGGGCGGCCTTCATACGTAAAACATTCGCCTCATAAGGTTCATCATCGTAAAACATTGTAAAGAGACTTGACAAATCTTCAATCAAATAGATAATGAGATTAGGCTTTAATAGAGTAACTAGGTTAAGCCCAAAGTTTAGTACTATAGAATAAGAGTTGAACTGGCTCAAAGAATAGCAGTTAGAAGCTGAAGTTTGACAAGGCTGGGCTGATCAGATGCAGCTGGATTGAGCTACAGCTCCTGGATCTTCAATGAATATAATAGTACAAGTATAAGTTGTCAGAATCTTGTGAGAAAGTTTACAGGTTAAGGTTAAGTAGATTTGTAGATTTGATAGCAGAGGCTTAAAGAGGAATACTGTAGGATCTCTGTAGTGATTTAGGATCTCTGTAGTGACGTAGGATCTCCTCTGTAGTCACTTAGTCAAAGTATTCTGTCGTAGACAATTGGTAACAAAAAAATAAATGTGTATCCTTAGATAAAAAGCACACAAGCAATGGGTGAACGGGCAGAGGCTGTCCCTGTCCTCCTCTCCTCCTCTCCTCCTCTCCCCAACTCCTCCTTTTCCCACCTAGGATCTGGGTGTCTGTCTCCGCTCTCTATACGTGTCTGTGTTGGATTGGGGCGTTTGCCAACTCCATCCCCCCACCACTTTCCCATCTCTCATCAACTCCCCGATCTTTCCATTGGCGCCACACTCATTGATCTCCCCTTCTCCCAATCACTCCTTATCACCCCTTCAAAAAGAAAAAAAATTCGATTCTCAATCGAACCTACTCTCCTTTCCCTTTCCTCCCCTTTCCCCTTATCAACACTGGATATATCATTCACTCAATCGGTAGCCATTATCTTGAGCCGATTATCTTTCCCATCCAAGGTCAAACAAATTTGAGTCCTCTTTTTAGTGTTTTTTTTTCTTGTGATTCCTCATCAATAGGAGTGGATATCGATTAAATTAAATGCAAGTTTAAGTTTAGAATGCAAGTTTAGAATGCAAGTTTAGAATGCAAGTTTAGAATGCAAGTTTAGGATGCAAGTTTAGAATGCAAGTTTAGAATGCAAGTTTAGAATGCAATTGAAGTAATAGTGATGAATTGGGAGAACCGCTTTGAGTAGGTTACTTGTAAGTTTCAAGAAATGGGTTTCTACTTTTTGAAAAGTTTTCCATTTCACAAGAAAAGATATAAATAGTTATTTGATTTATAGATTACAATTATTAACCGAAATTTACCCGTTTAGAGTGCTTTTTAACGCTTTTTAACGCTTTTTAACGCTGGTTTCAATCGCTTTTCAAGAAAAAAAACCTCTTTAAACCGAAGAAAATAGAGAAAAATTGCGATTTTGATACCTTCAACAGCTTCAAAATGCTTTTTACTATTATAAAAATATCTGCAAGATCTAGAATTCTAAAATTGAGATCTAAGATGACAATTGTTCTTGTAACAAAAGTGATAAAATGATGACTAGTAGGCTACAAAACTTAGCGATCAATTTTAGGAATAAATAAAAAAATAAACCATAAATTCCTTCTGTCAAAAGACCCCCTTAATCCGAGCCAATTTTGCCCATGGTTGTCTTTTCTTTGAAAGCGCGAATCTTCTCCCGTCTACATTCAAAAAGAAACACTCTCTGATATCATTTTCGCGATAATTAAAATTTAAAAAAGATATTCAGGCAATGAAAACACAAAAAGAAAAAACCTTTTATATTTGTTTAGTTTTCTTTTTTTTTTATCAGGATATTGGTGGAATGGAGAATTTGATCAGCTTTTTGCCGAAATTGGACAAAATTGGATTAAGAAAAATCTTTTCCCTCAAAAATGACGTCAAGAAATGATTTCCGGTGAAATTCTTTTAAAAAATTTCACTCTGAAATCGGTATTCATTGAGAAATTTGTGAAATTTGAAATTCCATGAATCATTTTTTTTTTTTTGAGGTTTTCTTTATCACCAGATTTGGATTTTGGTTTCCGGGGGGAAATGAGAGCGTGCTGTTCAAAAGGAAACCTAAAAATAAAAATGGATAATTCTTTTTGGGAAGATTTTGTTGAAAAGTTTAACAAAAGTTGAAGAAAAGATTTTTAGGAAAAAGTCGTGAGAGCTTTTTCGTTGTTCATGTTCAGAGGGAGTTGGGGAGCAGCTTTCAGAAAAGGAAGAAACACTCTAAAATCGAGAAGTCTCAAAAACTAAAAAATAAGCTAAGGAAAAAAATTGAAAGATTTTTCCACAAGCGTTCTCCAGTTTTTAATGGGTTTAAAAAATTGTATAAGTTATCTAAATTATATAAATTATCAAAACCGAGAGTTCTCTTGTCTGCAATTGTTTAAGAAAAAAAACAAAATTTGAATAAATCTAGATTTGAAAGAAGAAAATGAGCTTTCAAATTGTATTCTCATCAAATTTTGATTGACATTTGTTTGGCTCAATTTGTTTTTTGTACAAATTGATTGACCTTATCTTAAGAAAGGGGACTCGACGATCAGATGAGATCAGATGATTAGATGATCAGATGATTAGATGATTAGATGATCAGATGATCAGATGAGATCAGATGATTAGATGATCAGATGAGATCTCATCGATCGATGATCAGATGAGATCTCATCGATCGATGATCAGATGAGATCAGATTCGATCCAATAGATTTATGATTGATTCGAAAAATTTAAAGCTTTTTAACGTCTTATCCAATAAACTTTTTAGCTTTTGTTGTCATTTATCTGGATTTGGATTAGTACCAAGAATTGTCGACGAGTTGTTTATCAATAAGGGGACAATGAGGAAAACAAATTTCATAGAGAAAAGAGGAAAAAATGAGGAAATCGGGAGAATGGAAATGAATGCAATTTTTAAAAAAAAAACGGATGAATAGGGAAAAGTTTGGGGAATTAAATGGATGAAAATCGAAATGGAAAACGCCTACATAGACTTATAGAAAATGTTTTCAAATTTAATCGAATGAAAATCATTTTTTTTGAATGTCTATGCAAAATTGAATCGTTTAAAAATATTAAAAAGTATGGCAGAAGTGCTTTGTGCTTAAATCCGTAAACGCGCCCTGTCTGGTGCACTTGGTTTCTTATTTTCATTTACTAGGAAAGTGGTATTGAGTGCACCAGGAGTGGGTGCGTTTACAGATGGCACAAAGTGAACCTTGAAATCTTTTATCCTTGAATTCAAGGACAAAACAGCTACACTGATCACTGATAACTACAGTAATCATAAATGCCCAAGGTCTAGAAGAAATATCTCTTATCAGTTATCAAATACAGTTATATCTACGAGATAGACAGTGTACGGGAAATCACAATGTTTAAATCAATTTCCGTAAGCTGGCTAAGGCAAGAAGGCAAGAAGGCAAGAAGGCAAGAAGGTAAGAAGGCAAGAAGGCAAGAAGGCAAGAAGGTAAGAAGGCAAGAAGGCAAGAAGGCAAGTAGGCAAGAAGGTAAGTAGGCAAGAAGAAGGCAAGAAAAAGTATCATTATAAAGATTACTGTATCTATAGAAGATCGACTCACCAGGTTGAACATCGGTGGTTGTAATGGTTGATGTTGGGGGTGAATGAGTGGTGGTGGAAGAGTGGGTAATGGTTGAGTACCACCGAGGAAACCCACTGGATTCCACATGGATGTTGGTGGAACAAATGCTGGTGGTTGTGCCGTGCCGAGCATCACTTTCGATTTCTGCTCGATCCAAGTCGGCTCGGATTGTGCTCGCGGATGGATTGGGTGCTCCGTTTTTGGAGGAATACGATGAAGGTAGTCAATCGATCGATGAATTGATCAAAGTATGGGGAAATACGATAAAGAAAACGGGTGAAGCCTTGAGATAAAGTGATCCGAGTGGACGTGCGGGGAATGTGTGGAAATGAGACGACGAAAAGGGGCAATGTCTGGGGGTGAAGGGGAGCCCCTTTCGCCGTCTGCTCTCTCTCGTTAGCCACCGATTACGAACTCCTTGCTTGATATCTCTACCACGTACAGACGTTCTCGCATCCCTCTGTGTGCTTCATCTTTCTCTCAAGCTATGGAATTTCTCAATTTCTTTACTCATTTTTCTCTCAAATTCCCGCAAAGTCTCGTCGAGGAGAGAACGGGCGGGACTTGGCTCTTCTTTTAGGCGAGAAAACCTCTCGGCGAAATGCCAAAACCGGATGACGAATACGTGCTTTTCGAGCATTTCCTCCATCTCTGAGTCTCTCTATTTTCTTTAATCTTTTCCAGTATTTTAAATATTTTCTCGTTGTTTTTGTGTCCTTGGAGACTAACGGGGCCAATCTTTTCTCCAGTTTTTCGCCTTTTTCTTGTTTCACTCTGAAAAACGTCTGCCTGAGCCGTTTGTTTACCATTTTTGGCCAATGGGTAAAAATTAAAAGTGAAAAGTGAAGAACTTTGTCCCCAAGAGGTGATCTAAATTTGGGATGACTGTCAATGAAGGTACAAGCTTTCATCTGATCGTTCTCTTGGGGAAATGTTGAAGTAAATTGATTAATGGTTTCCACCGCATCACGATGTTTTCCCAAATGTTTTGTTGTGACAGAGCTCTTGGTTTTCCTTTGATTTTTGATCGAAAGGTGGTGAAGAAATTTGGGGGATAAAAACAGTAATTGTACTTATCATTGATGCGCTGAAAATAGGTTTTACTATGAAACGCAAGTCTGACAAGGGAATTCAAACTGGGGCTGACGTTTTGGGATAAGCTCTGTGCAAACACCAATCAGATCTAGACATTCCAAATATCTATCCACTTTTTGCTCAAATTAAAACCTGGCGAGAAAATTGCATTTGAAGTTTCGAAAAGAAGTTTTTCGATTTTCGAAAACAAGCCAAGAAGCTCTTGTTTGCCAACAAACCCTAGCCAATAAGGGCGGCGGTAGCCTAAAGGTAGTGTGCTGGGCTACAGAACTCATGCGACCTTTTGCGTTGGGTTCGAGTCCTCCCAACGACCAGCTATTCTTGAAAAACAGACATGCTATTACATTTTTACTTTTTTTAAGGCTATTACAGTGCTGACACTAGGAAAAATCATTGATCTATCAAAAAAAGCTCTTTTGAAAAGATTTCTTTGGTATAAGCGGTATGATATTTTTAAAATTGGAATTTTTCTGCACTTCGAGCTTTATCCTGAAACGTCAACCTCAATTTTGAATCATTTTTGAGCTTCAAAAAAGAGAAATGAAAAAATTTGGTGCACTAGAAAGGATATGTTTACACTTTTCGAGTACCAAATAGAATGATAGTAGATTAATTTCGACAAACAAAGTTCATTTTAGAAGAGTCGTGCTCTCAGAGATCTCACAGAGGTCTGTGAGTTCTCTCGAATCAATCCCTTGGTCTGTTTCCCATTGCTACTCTTCCTTTTTCTCACACTTGTTTAGAATTCGCGTATCGAAAGGCAAGGGAACTTTATGCGAAAAAATCGAGTCCACCAGAAGGACGAGTGTTTACGCTTTCCGAGTACAGTACTCGGTCGGCTGTCTGTCTGTCTGTCTGTCTGTCTGAGTACAGTACTCCGTCACCGTCTACTGTCTTTTTTATTCTCGACGCTTCATTTCTTCTAATTCATCCATTAATCGAATCGAAGACAAACAATTCCCCCAATCTAATCCCCGATTTTTCTCCAATTTTCGGGTTTCTCATTCAGTTTTTCCCCTCGAAAATTTGAGGATTCATTTGCAAATCGCCAAGTAAACAGAACTGAAACAAAAAAGAAACGCGGAATATGAAATAAATCCCACTAATCCGTTTTGAGGACACCTTTTTTGTTGGTCTATTCATTGATAGAGATTCTATTATTTGGCATTAGATGCATCCTATTGTGCAATCATCGAAAACTACAGGGAAAAAAAATATTGGCCTCATTTTTTGAAGTCTTTTTTCCCAACTTTTGGCAATCAAAGTTCAAAAATTTAAATTCAATTTTCCATTCTTTGTCGCGTACTTTGAGTGTAAAGATGGTGTAAACACAAGCCTTCTAGTGTATTCGGCTTTTCACTTTTTAATGCGCTAAAGTCACCCTGTTTGTACAAAGCCATATTCCGCCAAAGACAAAGTTAAAAAGCAATTTGTCGAGATTTTTTGTAAGTAGAGTCAATGATTGAAAATCGAGAAAAAAAGCAAAAAAAAAGTGCAAAAAATAATTGGCCTCATTTTTTGAAGTTTTTTTTCATACTTTTTTCAGAGAAATAAAAAAAAGATTACCGTACCCTGAAAACTGATTAGAGAAAGAGAAAAAACGAAGTTCACCCTAGAGACAATGATTAGTGAAAGGAGTGGGAACATTTCAGAGAAATCTCTCAAATATTTCCGAGTGTTGGAGTGAAAGCGAAATTTTATGAACTGTTGAATCAAAACTGTTGAAGTTTCTTCGAAGAATGAGTCGGAAAAGCTAATTTGCATCCCAGATGGGAAAAGAGTGAGGCTAGAAATGGCAAAGATTGTGTTCTTTACGAGCAAGCGACTCCGCTCGTTTACTCGGCTTTTTCTTTGGCGCCGCGTCACTTTTAAAAGTCTTTAGCTTGATTTTTGCCCGATATGGAACGCAGCTTAAACATTTTGATACTTATTTTTTTAAATAAACAAAGATAAGTATACTCTGGTGTTGTACTGTAGCAAGACAATAGCTACCGTACTTTTTAGGTCTTTTTGTAGGTCTTTTTAGGCCAGATAATCGTTGACTTTTTGGCTTTTTCTATCTTGAATTCTTTTCAATTAATTTACAAGAGTGTTCGCTTGTACTTTTCTGCAAAAGCTCAAAAGCTAAAGCTCCAAAAGCTCAGGTACATTTTTCTACGCGTCAAATTTGTAGAAAACCACGAAAACGTTTCCCACACGCTACAAAATGCTAATTAGTGTAGCTAAGAGATTTTTCCACGAACTTCATAGCCTAGACATGTCTATTAATGAGATTTTCTTGCGTCTGAAGGGAAAAAAGACAAAAAAGAGTCATTTTTTGCTGTCCCTTTCCCCTCCCGATGTCCAATTTGTCTACGTGATGTCTATCAAAGAAAAAAAAATGAAAAAAGCAATGAAAAGATGAATGAATAAATGATGAAATGTAAAGCTAAAAATAGAGGAATGCAATGAGGTAAAAGCTCGATTTCACATCGAAAATTCAATGGCTTAGGGATACTATATGTTCCTAATGCATTCAGGTACGGTAGCTTGGTTTTAAAGAAATCGACTGTATTTTGCCTTAAAAAGTACTGTACGTCGAAGCACTGTAGCTTGCCAAAAAGCCAGCACTTTTTAGAAAATATAATAGCCAATGAAAATCTTGTGAAAATCTAAATCTAAATGAAAATCTCCCTCCTAAACTTTCTTTCTTTTTGTCTTTTTGTCTTCTTTCAACTTCTTCCAACTTTTTTGACTACCCGGAATTGTGCTATTTTTATTCAATCTATTTTTATATCTTTTTCAATTCTTTGTAATCTTTAGTAGTATTAGAGAAAAAGAGATAATAAGACTTGGAAAACTAGAGCAAAGGACACTAGAGCACTAAAACTAGAGCACTAGAGCAACTACGGTAGCTTTCGAAAGTGCACATGTTTTAGAAATGCATTTAACTCTACTTCGTTCTCTAAAAGGTACTCTTTAAAGTAAACCGTAAATTAATGCCCGCGCTTGGATTACTATAACGGTAGCTTTGATCTACTGTAGCTTTAATTTAATGTAGCTTTCATCTACTCTAGCTTTTTGGGGGATCACTTTTTAGGAAAACAAATTAAACAGGATTTATCTTATAGAAAAAAAAAGCTTTTTTGAGTAGACAGTAGACGCATTTTTTTCTAATGAACCTGAGTTTTTGTGTAAAAATCTTGTAATTAAAGGTGATAATTTGAGAATAGACAGCTACAAAGCACACTCCAAAGAACAGTTCTAGTTTTTCTATTTGATGGTCAGTACTTGTTAGTCATCGCTTTTTTTAACCAATCTAAATCCATACAAGAAAAATAATTGAAAAAAAAATCTTGTAATAATAAAGCGATTTGAATTTCTTTGAGCAGAGAAACAAAATAGCATCATAAATGGGGAAAGGGGCAAGGCTGATCAGTGCTCTCATTCATTTTGAAACTACAGTCGAACCTCTCTATAACGTAACTCACGGGACGGCTATAGCTTACGTTATATAGAGGTTTACGTTATATAGAGTGCCGTTTTATATAGCTTAACGTCGGCCGGGACCGGTCACGCCTTACGTTATAGAGAGGTTTACGTTATATCGAGGTTCGTTATAGAGAGGTTCGACTGTATTTTGATGGGCAAAGCAATTTGATATGCATCTATGGATTTGAAATGAGCAAAAAAAAGGAAATAATTACTAACTATTTTTGCGTGTTTTAGCTGTAAAGCTCAGCTATTGTTGAGTGAAAAATCGGTTTTGATACAAGAGTATTAGAGTTGAGTAGCTTTAGAAAATGACTAAACCTACCGTAAATACTGTAATAGTACCCCCTCGTACAGTCGCGTAGTCGCAAAAGTCACAAAAGTTTTTTAGTATTTCATTTTTTTCAAAGCGCCCGTACTTTCAAAAAATGCGTCTTTTGTATCAAAAAACAGCTGAAATTCAGGGCTACTTTTTGATACCTAAGCGCTCATTGTAGCATAAACCAGTGTCGAGAAAAACTCGTTCAAAGCTAGACTACACAACACTTCGCACCGTCATTTATGGGGGTGGGGTACTATTACAGTATTTACGGTATTTTCGGGGTAGGCTAGTTTCCGCAACTTTTTTTGCGCAACTGGGTCGTTTGCGCAACTCACCATAACTTTCTTCTAAGTGGACCAATCTTTATGCTTTTGGTCTCATTTTGTAGATCTCAATAAGTGCAACAGTGTCGAGAAACACTCGTTCAAAGCTAGACTACGCAACACTCCGCACCGTCATTATGGGGGTGCGGTACTATTACAGTATTTAATTAAAAGAAATGTTGATACTTAAATAACGAATGCTTTTCCCAGCTCCCGTTCAACACTCAATGCTCGGCGGAAACGCGCAAGCTCTCGCTCAATATCGGTAAGTTCTTTTTCATAGATGTTTTTAAAAATGCACAATAACTAATATGAAATTTCTGTAGGAATTGACTAGAAATACTCAAATCATCGATTTATCTATCTTGCAAACGCATTTCGTCTGGTACACTGAATTTAACGTTTCCCATTTGCCCAAAAGGTTTCTGTAAGAAATTGCTGTATCAAGTGCACTGGAAAAAGTGTGTTTTCGCATTTTGAGCTCTAGAGATGACTAGTTTGATTCTAGTTCTTAGATAAAATTCAATTCAAACACTTCCAACACTTTTTTTCAATTCAATCAAATTACAACCTTTATCTAAACCCCCAAATATTGATAGATAAAAGTTACAAAAAAGCGTATGTACCTTTCTCGATCAAGACCAAGATCAAGACTCGTCAATCTATCACTCAAACCAAAGCATTTATATCTCACTATTTTCTTGTTGTTCATTTCTTTTCTGAAACAAAAAGATTAAAGTTTGTATGCAATATAGATGAATGGTTTCCAGGGTAACTAATTTTGCCCCCTTTTCCCCCTTTTTTTTCTCTATTTTCTATTCACAAAACTCAGAGTTTAGCCTATCTTCATCACTTTTTTTCTTTCAAATAATTTCTTTCAAAATTGGAATCCTTGACGTCTGAAATGATTCAAAAAAAAACAAAAAAACGCAAAAATTCTCTCAAAAAAACTTTGAAAGTATAAATTGATGAAAAAGTGTTTGAAAATGATTTTTTTTTGTTAGGTTTTTGTGGATTATCTTGTAGTCGTTTATCTCTTCGTGGCTTTTGATTGAACCAAAAATTGTATAGTGGGGAAATGAATGAAATTAGAAGGATAAAATTGCGTTCTAATCCAGCGAACACTTACGGTAGAGTCGATTAGATTGAAGAGTTTTTTTTAGAGATATTACGGATCATAAACTTATCTTCAACTTCAACCACCTATCTTCAAGAATAAAGTGCATTCCTCTAGCTGATAATTTCTTTAACAAACATATTTTTTAAGAAAAACTATCGTAATCAATCAAGTTTAAATAAGAGTCAAATTTTGAGCTCATCAAATCAATGAGGCTCATCAATGAGCCTTAAATGATTCCTCATCAAATCAGACCAAAATTGAGCTTATTCAATATGAAAACTGTCTGATTACGGTAGTTTTCTAAGATAGATGTCTTTTAGAGAAAGCATTTGTCGAATCCGAGACAGTGGTTAACATTTCAAGCTCGATACTAATTGTAAGGAAAAGATGTCAAGGACGAGAGACTTTGCACCGAGAAAGATTCAAAGAAAAAGATTACGATGAAAGGCGAGAGTTCAATATTATTGTTTATAGAATTGAAAGATTAATGTTTTCAAAAACGAACATGTTGCGGGCTGTGCATTGGCAGATGAACGGGTGGCGGTGGCTGGGGTTGTTGCTGTTGTTGGGGTGTCCGATGAATGGGATTCGATCGATTGTTTGCCCCGATTGTGTGCGATGATTTGAGAAGGCCAACCGCCGATTCTGAAATGAGTGGTCATAGATTTCTCTATCCCAAAGTGGGCTTATTTTCTAAAATATGTCAATTGTTGACAACCTTGCTCTTTTTTCTCTAGTTCTTGTTCTCAATCTTGTCTCTCTAGTTCTTGTTCTCAATCTTGTCTCTCTAGTTCTTGTTCTTAATCTTGTCTCTCTAGTTCTTGTTCTCAATCTTCTTTCTCTAGTTCTTGTTCTTAATCTTGTCTCTCTAGTTCTTGTTCTCAATCTTGTCTCTCTAGTTCTTGTTCTTAATCTTGTCTCTCTAGTTCTTGTTCTCAATCTTGTCTCTCTAGTTCTTGTTCTTAATCTTGTCTCTCTAGTTCTTGTTCTCAATCTTTTCTTGTTCTCAATCTTGTTTCTTTAGTTTTTTCAAATCTATCTACTTTTCGTCTGTTTCTATAAGGTAGTAAAGACTGGAAAAGTAGCTAGATTAAATAAAAACTAGAAAGATTACGGTAGAAAGAAAATGGACACGTTTCAGAAAAAACTAGGTAGCAGTTTCCCAATCTTATAATTAGAGTGTGTTCCTTGCGAGTAAATAGTAAATTACTCGAGTAAAATTTGCATGAGCAATTTTCACTCGATTAATCGACGTTTTTTGCCGGGTAGCTACGAGTAATCCTCTTTACACGCCGAGTAAATTGAATAGTATATAAGTCAGCGCTCATGTTTTTTTTCGCGTCAATTTTTTGCAATAATTTTAGCTAAGTGTGCGTTTTAAAAAAAAACGTATTACTCGCGAGGAAAGCACTCTATTTATAATCGTTTAACCAGCTACCATAATAGCTTTTTGATTAAAGTTATAGGTTTAAACTTCTCAAGAAGTTTAAGCTCTAGTTTAAGCTCTAGATTTTGTTTCTGTTTAAAAGTTCAGAAAAAAGGAAACCAACAATAAAGTTGTTTTCCTTAGTTCCTTAGCTTAAACTTCTTGAGTTTAAGCTAAGGCTAAGTTTTCCTTTTTGTACAAAATACACCGAAGCACAGGTTGTACTTAAAAATTTTTTTTCCACTTTTTGTCATATTTCAATTCAAAAACACGAAAAAAAGTGAAGTAATTGAGGCAAAAATCTTTCAATTTTCGCATTAATTGAGGCAAAAATCTTTCAATTTTCGCACGTTTCCCCTCAAAAATTACTCGTTTTGTGTAATCCTTTTCATCGAAAAAATCAAATATTTTTCGAGTAAAAAGTGAAAAACAAGTTGGCTCATTGAGAAAATTGTTCCAATTTGCTAAGTCTATTTCACTTTTTTTTCACACTCCTTTTGGGGATAATTGAGATGGGAATTTCACAAACTTTTTCACAGTACAGTAATTTCCGGTTTTTCTTGACTCAAAGATCTTGAATGAGTTCAGAATTTGAAAAAATTAGAGGAAAATTTTTGAATAAAAGAAATCGTTGCAAGTTTCCCTAGGGAAACTTCAAAAGTTTTCTCTAATATTTTCGAAAAAGTCTGTTGGGAAATGATTCGTTATTTTTTTTTACAAAAGAAACTGTCGGTTTTTTTGTCAAATGGTAACTTTAGAGATTTGAATTCGAAAATTCTATGATTTTAGGTTCAGTTTTCTGGATTCTAAGTGAATTTCCTTGTTTGTCTATACGCAAAACTTCAGTAATCCAGTTTAAAGTTTTCCAGTCTGGCTATGAGCTTGTGAATGTTTCACTTCAAAGCTGTGAATCAAGCTTTCACTTCAAAGCTGTGAATCAAGCTTTCACTTCAAAGCTGTGAATCAAGCTTTCACTTCAAAGCTGTGAATCAAGCTTCAAAGGCTATTCTTGTCATGAAACTTGCACAGAATCTTCCTCAATTCTTTAGCATTTCATTGAATGGAATAATAGGTTCCTTTAAACGGCCTTTTAACAGCCTTTTTCCTCAACAATCACTCACCACTCGTTGTCCGATTCCTCGAGACTCGAGGTCGTTGTCCCACTTCGTGCATCTGAAACGGGATCTAATTATTCTTTAGCACAGGAAAAATCTTGAATTTTATGAATATATGAAAAGCTTTATTACCTCGTGATGAAGTGGCGGAACTGGACGATCACCGATCGAATCGAGGCGAAGGCCTGGACGAATTTGGCGGATCGGGCCAAACTTTAACGAGTTTCGATACAATAACAAATTTTAAATCAAGTTGTTTTCTGTATTGTTTTATGTATTGTTTTATAAAAAGCATAAGGTACGTGTGAAATATTCTAACCCTGTTGTAATCTAATTCAAAACTAGACCAGGTGCAGGCTAGAAGGCATTCTTTGAGTCAACAAGTTTTGTCTTGTCCAGCCTGGTTAATATAAGACATTTACTTAGTAAATCTTTTAAAAGATCTTTTAAAAAAGATCTTTTTATATACTAATATCTCTCGTTACAGAGGCTTTCCCGGAAAAAAAACTCAAAGCAGCTTTATGATAGCCGATTAAAACTCTTTCAGATAAACTATGGCTCAAAATTTGATCTTGATTTGACAAAATCAAGACCTTTATGTCTATCCACTATCCTAGCTGATACTAAGATAGTGGATAGACATAAAGATACATAAAGTTATATGATTTGTTTGTTTCCTTCCCACCTGATCGTGTTGATGTCTCATTGGTAGACCGGGATGTTGTGGTTCCATTCTTTATGTTCACTCGATAATTTCTCTCTTCTTCTGTCCTTTTTCTTCCTTTTCTTCTCAAAAATCCACTGATAAGAAGCGAATCGAAGAAATCTCTGAAATTATTTTAAGTAAAAAGAATCGATTACAGACATCATTTGAAAAAGATTAGAGAAAGGGAAAAAGTGCTTGGATTGACTTGGAAACTGGCAATCACTTTCCCTTTTTCGGATTTCTTTTTTTTTTTTTGATGATAAGAGGACACACAAAAAATGAGAGACAAACAGACAGATATAACACAAACACAGAACATTAGAAAAGAAGGAAAGCACGCGACGCGGCGGAGGAAAGAAAAGAAATGAATGGGGGAAAAGGTACGGTAGGCGGGACAGGAAAAAGGAGGGATGGCAATTCGATCTACATACGAGGGCTTACAAGAGTAAATGGGAAACATGAGTGGACAAATTTTTACCTTGATTCTTGATATTCAAAAAGAACAGAAGGATTAGAATGTAATCTTAGTATTAGTAGAGTTTTAGGCTTTCAAAATGCCTGGCCAAGCTCTTTCAATGGGACCGTACATGGATTTAGCACTTTTTTTGAGACAGATTCGACTGAAAATTTGCAATCTTGGATTAAAGTTGCTCAAAAACTAATAACGGGTTCAGATTCGCCATCCCAGAATGCCTCTGGTTACAAAATTTTCAGATCTACAGCTAACATAGATCATCCGAAACGATTGTGAGACATTTTACCGCCCTTTCCCCATTGACAATCCAACTTTGAGCTCAAATTTCTTGGTGTTGGGCTGTACAATTTCAATAGTTTTTGTACCAATCGACAGAGAAAGACTTGGCGCATCGAATGATACCAAGAATATTTAAATTGAACAGCCCAACACCGAGATATTTGCTCAAAGTTGGATTGCTGATGGCAAAGGGGCGGGGCGCGTATAAAAGATCTTTCTGGTCGTGCACCTTTTGCCAATCTAGCTTTAAGCTCAAATATCTTGGTGCTGGGCTGTACAATTTAAATAGCTTCTATACCAATCGACAGAGAAAGACTTGACGCATCTAATGATATCAAGAATATTTAAATTCGAAAACCCAACACCAAGATATTTGAGCTCAAAGTTTGATTGCTGATGGCAAAAGGGGCTGGGTATCAAATAGCTGTATCAAATGTCCGATAGCTGTCCGAAACGGCAGCCAAGCCAAATGCAATCGTTGGGCAGCTATGCAAGAAATTTGGGACACGATTTAGAATTGTTAAATCGAAATTTTTGGTATCAAGCGAATCGTTAAATCGAGAGTGAAGGTGTAGAGTTGAATGCTTGTGTTACTTCAAGCGGATCAACCAAGAAATACTAAAACCTTGACAAGAAAAGATAACCTTGACAATTTTGAATGAACTTGACAAATATTCATGGAGAAATATGTCTTTTTGTTGTTCATATTCCCATTCCCATTTCTCTCGAATATCTCATGCTTTCATTTTCTTTCCCCTTCTTTTCTTTCATTCAAATAGTGATCCCCCTTGGGAGAGATTGTCGGATTCTTCCTTTTCTCTACTTCTTCTTTTCAAATGTTCTGAACTCCCCTCCCTCACACATAAAAGACAAAAGGACCCTCATCGACTATCACTGCAAAAAGTGCCAAGTCGATTCATCCAGCTTCTTATCTTTTTTTTTTCTTATTATGTTGTATTCAATTGATTTGTTGATTGTGATTATGATTCAATTGATCGAGGAACAGATTAAAGTCGACTTCAGTAGCTGTTCCAACCGTGTAAGCTGGCCATAATCAGGTCAGAAGCCAGATTCCAGATTCAGAAGCTGGCCATAATCAGGTCAGAAGCCAGATTCCAGATTCAGAAGCTGGCCATAATCAGGTCAGAAGCCAGATTCCAGGCCTGAAGTGACTTATGGTTAGGGAACTTTTTGTGGAATCTGGCTTCTGGCTTGACTAGGCCAAAAAATACCTTTAGTACAACCCTCAACATTTATTTTCCCTTGATACATCATAAATTGAATCAAATTGTGTTTAAGTAAAAAAGAGGCAAGGTGATGCTGCTTTTAGAGAACGCATACTTTTTTTGAATACTTAACTTGCTTTGAGTAATTGAATAGAGTTGAATATATGGATCGAATGCTGAGATGTTCATTACTATTTTCTTGTACTAAACGTTTTATTTACCTTGTTTTGGGTAGAAAAATTTCTAGAAGAAAGAAGAGGTTTTCGAAATGATTGAGTTCAAAGAAGGGGAAAGATGGATAAGAAAGGCAAACAATCTCCGCAAGTAGATGCAGAACCTCATTGAAGAGGCCTTTTTTCGGTTGGGAGGAGGAGGGAAATGGGCACGAAGATTTGATGATCAACTCGAGAGAGAAGGTGAAATGAAACGGGAAATGAACTCGAGTTTTCTTTTCATCAGCTTTTTCCTTTTTCAAAAGTTTGAATTAAAATCAAGTTTCAACTGGTAGACTCAATAAAATGAATAGCTCGAATGAATTGCCTCCCGAAAACCATCCCGAAAACCTTTCCGAGTACAAATTTACGCCTGAATATCTTCCTTTATACAAAGGAAAAGAAAGAGGTGTGTTCTGTGTGATTACACAATCGCTCACCTTCTGGCAAACCTTCCCGGTATAAGGTTATTTTCTTTTGGAATCCCTAAAGGTGAAGGAGCGATGAGCTGGTTTTTTTTGACTGTCACTATGCCAAATTTTTTCGAGAACTTTTTCTCAAATTTGTTACTCGACAAAGCCAAGAGTTAATTCGACTCTACAGTCTGAATTTTCTTTCTCAACCATGAGACAAGAGGCAGAAAAGTGCATGAGATTGACAGGCTTTTAAAGTTTAAATCAATTAAATCCAAATTTCAACTGGTAGACTCAATAAAATGAATAGCTCGAATGAATTGCCCGATCCCGAAAACCCTCGGGTACAAATTTACACCTGAATATCTTCCTTTATTCAAAGGAAAAGAAAGAGGTGTGTTCTGTGTGATCACACAATCGCTCACCTTCTAGCAAACCTTCCCGGTATAAGGTTCTTTCCTTTTGGAATCCCTAAAGGAGAAGGAGGGATGAGCTGGTATTTTTGACCGTTACTATGCGAAATTTTTTCAAGAAATTTGTCTCAAATTTCCGGCTACAAAACCACAACTGAATCATCTTTTTCTACTGTCTACAAAGCAAAAGAGAAATCCTTATGTAAATGACTGGAGAAAGCTTTTGCTATACACTCTTGCGCTGAGGTTACGCTCCTCTTCCAACGGGGGTCATGGTTTAGCGGGTAGTGTACTTGTCTACGGAACGGAGTGAATCCTCGTAGTCGGTTTGAATCCGTCCCCCACTCGAAAAACCTTTTGCTTTTTACTTTTCATTAAAGATGCCTTTGATTTTCACAAATTCTTATACTATTTTTCTTTATTTTCTTATCTAATTTTGATCAGAGCAATTGAGCACCACGAGCATCAATCCAGTAGCGAAGCTTTTGGAAAGCTTCTGCAATGAGGAAAATTTTGAAAATTGAAAACATTATTCGAAATTGAAAACAATTTCGAATACTCATTCATCCGGTTAACTAAAAAGGCTCCTTTTTATTTTACAAAATGATGTTTTTTTTGGAATGAAAAGAATCGTCCAATTTTGCGCGTGCATTCAATTTTCTTCAGCTTAAAATTTTTGTTTCCTTTATAGCACTTGAGACCCATTTTAGGCAATTCTTTCACTTCGACGAGAGGAAATATACAAAGTGAGATCTTTAGCAACAGATAAAACCACCCTTCCAAGCCAACTCTTTCATTCTTTCCATCTCAATTCCAACCCACAAACATTTGTCATTCCTTGCCCATTCCCTGTCCCATTATACGCATAATTGAGCTTGCTTTGCAATAGTTTGATGGCCAAACAAGAAACAAATCCTGATATTGTTTGCTTCTTTTTGATAACAATTATTTTGAAATTTATTCAATTGAAGTTTAATTTGGATTGGCACTTTGATAGATTTATTTACAAATCTATGCACTGTTGATGGGTAAATAGGAAGCTAACAATTGGAAGGTTCTTAATTTACCATTGGTTTTGACTTTGAATTGAAAATTTGAAAACGATAGAAATAAATTAGATACAGATTTTGAATCATTTCAAAAACTGTCCTAGATATAAGTTTAATTTCGAAAATCGGTGGTAAATCGATGGTCTATCATAGTTTCTGCTCTGGCACTACAATTTTTCCGAATTTATCGTTTACTTTTTAAAGATTACTATATTTTATTGCTGATCTCTTTATTTTACAATAAGAACTTAACATTCAACTTTTTCAGAGCTTCAGCTCTCGTAGCAGCGTCGGGTTCGGTAGCGGTGAAGAGAAAAAGGTGAGCAAGTCAAATTTTAGAAAAACAAGCTAATACAAAAAAGTTACGGTATTTATCGATCATATCACATACATTTTTAAAGAAAATGTAGATTTTAAGAGACTCAAACTATAGCTTTTTCTTTGTGTACTTGAGGTAAAATGAAAATTTTGTAGAAAAAAGCCGTAATGTAATAAATCGACAGGTGCCATTCTTAGAAAATCCCAAAATATCGTAAGTTTTCTATTAGACCGGCGTGTCGCTCTATTTTTCGATACCCCTTTTGAGTGCCGCTTTATTAGAAGGTGCCAGTCTAATGTCTAATCTACTAAAGTAAACCAATGAACCTCTTTGAAACACCAAAAAATACATTTCGATCAATAAAAGATGGAGCTGGTCTTCCGACTTATCGATTGCTGTAGTGATTCCGCATTGTTTAAATGAGTCGGTAATCATCGCTTCTGAAAGCTTCTCCGATGCATCGACGATCCATTCCAAGTATAACTCCATTGATGGTAGTTTTCTCCTTTAGTGCTGCTGGTGCCGCACAGCGCCATTGACTCGTTTCCGTTTTCCATTCTCGAGTTGTTTAAGAAGTTCTTCTTGTTTTCTCCAAGCTTGAATCGATGATCGTGGTGCTCCAAAATATTTGGCAGCTTCTTGATTTGAGTTCTGCTTGGCCTATGTGAGCACTTCGATCTTTAATTCCACGCCAAAGGCTCGCCCTTGCACTCGTCAAATCCTCGGCTTCATTTGCATCTTTTCCTCGTTCGTTCGTTTCTCTCGCTTCCTTATCTCCTCCGTCTTCACTTCCATCGTTATCAAAGCTTTTGTTTAATCCTTGTTCATAATCGCAATGATCACAAAATTCTGCAAAAGTCTCGCTCATTTCATCCAACGATCGCTCGAGTGATTGTTTGCTGATCGTCTGATTGTCTGTTTGATTGTCTCCATCACCTAAAAAGAAAATATTAATAAATGTAGCATAAAGTTAAAAAAGAAAGAAAAAAAGTTGTCAGCAAAAAAAATGAAAAAGCAAAAGGAAACAAAGGTGGAAAAAAAGATATTCAGTCGTTCAGTTGAAAGTTTTGAAATAAAGGTAATGTTAATTTTTGGTGTCGCTCTTTTCAATATCCCTTTTGAGTGCCGGTCTAATAGAGGATTTACGGTAAATTCGATTTCCCAATTCGAAACATTTCCTCCCCAGTAGCTTTCATTCATTCGTGGTCTTAGTCTAAAGAAAAAGCAAGGAAAAACCTTTCCGAAAAACATTCCCATGGGGGAATTTGCATGTTTATGTTAGCGAGGAGGGCAAAACGAATAGATTTCGAGCATTGAAAAATTATTTTTCTTTTATTTTTACTGATTTCTTTTTTTCTCTAAATCATGATTTTCCCACCGAGAATCCCGTCAATCAGCGTTGGGAGTGATATCCTTGGAAAACGGAGGTACAAACGTACTAGAAAACAGTAAAATTGGTAAAAATAAACGAAGTTTTGAACTAAAACCTTAATTCTTCAAAAGCAAAAACTCTCTCACCATATAATTAAAGCCATTGTAAGTAAAGAATTGTTAGAACTGTTAGAACTGTTAGAATTGTTAGAATTGTTAGAACTGTTAGAATAGAATTACCACAAATGATTTAATAAATCAAGTTTGTTCCTATTGTGATGAAATTTTTAACCTTTTCGTATCAGCGTTGGGAGTGATATTCTTGGAAAATCGGAGGTACAAACGTACTAGAAAACAGTAAAATTGGTAAAAATAAACGAAGTTTTGAACTAAAATCTCTTAAATCTTCGATTGATTGGCCATAGATTGATTACAAGAATTTAGTAAACGAAGAAAAACAAGTTTCAAAGAGTGTTTTCTAAAAATTCCCCTTACAGTAATCAATCTATGGCCAATCAACCGAAGATTTAAGAAGTGTTTTCTGAAAAAGCATCTTTCTTGGCTTAACTCTTCAAAAGCAAAAACTCTCTCATCAAATATTAGGTTGATGCAAAAGTCTTTTTCATTTTTTTCGTACTTCTTTTGAAAAATAACAAAGTCATCAATTAACCTATGGTTTGCTCTAAATGAAAAGTGTTTATTGTTGAATTTCCCATCTTTTTAAGTCAATTTGGGTTCACTTTCAAGCAAATTCGAGAGTGAAAACGGGTTTTTCATAAAAATCTATAAAAACCTCTATAAAGAAATTGGCTGAATCAATTTCTCTGAAAATCTGAAAAAATATCTAACTTTTTGTGCTCTATCTTTTATTTATTAACATCAAGATTGGTTTCCTTAGCTAAAGCGTCTAAAATGCATCATCGAGCCGTCGCCTTTTTTGACTACCCGACTTCAGGCTCTCAAAAAAATCTAGAAATAAGACATTTTAAACTCGTTTTAATGTCATTTTGCAGAAAAATAATTGGCCTTTCGAATGCAATAAACCGTTGTTCAATTGGTGCATTTGTTACTTTTTAACGGAAGTACGAAAAAAATGAAAAAGACTTTTGCATCAACCTAATAATTAAAGCCATTGTAAGTAAAGAATTGTTAGAATTGTTAGAATTGTTAGAACTGTTAGAACTGTTAGAATAGAATTACCACAAATGATTTGATAAATCAATTTTGTTCCTATTGTGATGAAATTTTTAACCTTTTCGTAGCCGTCGTAGCCGACCGGATAGGAGTCTTGTCTCCTAGTCTGTCTCCAAGGGGGTTAACGGTTCGACCCCAGCGGCTAGAAAGATTGGTTTTTTTTCTCATTATTATGGGTTTTTCTTAACAACATTTGGATAATAGGGGTAATTAGGGGTAAAAATTTCCTCCGTTATGTTATAATTCATTATTCATGTTGAAAAAATCAACTTTTTCAGCTCATCCACAATGTCGGCACCGACACGTCTGCTTGGTGAGTGTATTTGACGAAAAGAAAACCACAAAACACAAACACAACACACCAAAAGTCGACTTAACCTTTAGAAAAAGTTTACAAGATAAAGTTTGCAAGCTTTCATTTCTGTTATTGACAATTTGCATGAATTTACAAACGCAAGTTGCTCTTTAAACTTAAATTTGACTTTATTTGCTTTCAAACATTCACGACGATGGTTTTTTGAGCGTACAGTCGCGTAGTCGATCACTGTTTTACTGATAATTTGGTCGTATCGTCGTGAATTTGGGGGTGGGACAAATGCGACCTTTTTTTTGCGCACCTGGACATTTGCGCACCTTTTTTTGCTGGAAAAGGCCTTAGGCAAGGCCGTAGAGCTTCAAAAATATTTCCACATAAGGGAATCGTATGCGTAGATTCCGAATTTTGACAAATCAGACCTCGCTGACACGTCAAATTTGGGCTAAAAGGCAAAAGCTGCGGAAAAGCGTTAAGTTGCGGAGTTTTTGCCTTTTAACCCAAATTTGACGTGTCAGCGAGGTCTGATTTGTCGAAATTCGGAATCTACGCATACGATTCCCTTCTATGAAAACATTTTTGAAGCTCTACGACCTTTCCGAAGGCCTTTTCCAGCAAAAAAAGGTGCGCAAATGTCCAGGTGCGCAAAAAAAAAGGTAGCATTTGTCCCACCCCCTTGCTCTTTAAACTTAAATTTGGCTTTATTTGCTTTAAAACATTCACGACGATGGTTTTTTGAGCGTACAGTCGCGTAGTCGATCACTATTTTACCGATAATTTGGTCGTATCGTCGTGAATTTGTTAAAAATAACGTTTTCTATTTTTTTGAGATCTCTATTTTTGAGAATTTCTCAACTCCATCAAAAATTTAGCCCATTCTAAACTCTCATCGATCTTTCTCTTCTTCAAAAATGCCCATAAAATTAGTGGAATGTGTGAATGGATCTTTCTGTTTTCCCTTGCTTTTTTTTTTTCTTCAAATTCACAGCTGTCCACAGCTATTTATTGAGAAAATCTCTTCACCGAAGAAGTTTTCCTACATAAATTTTAAGTGATTTAAAAAAAAATTTCCTTATTATCTTTTGTAACCCGCTTTATTTATCGATTTCTTTTTTTTTTTTAAAGATTTTTATTTGTATCGATTTCTTTTCTTTAAAGCATAAAACTTGCTGAGACTTGAACACCTCAGAGTCTCTCAATTCCCGTTTTCCTTTTTCTCCTTTCAAAGTTAGCAGGAGTTTTAAAACATTTACAATAAAGTAAGTTGAAAACGTTTACAATAAAGTAAAAATTTTGCTTAAACAAAAATAAAATGATAAAGAAAGGTAAACTCTAAAAATAATTTTACATTGAAATTAAGAAGATTTGTGCTCTCAATCAATTTGGATCAATCAATATCATCAATTTATCGACTATCCAAATTTGAACAAACTTTAATAGACAATATATAATATGTATTAAACGATAGACATGTATTTAAAAAAACTGAAACCCTTCAAAACTCTTGTAAAACTCAAGGATCTTCAAATCGCCTGTTATTACAATTTCCCAAAATCAATCACTTTTCCACAAATAGATGCGGATTGAAAAGCTGAAAAACTCTTTTTTTTGAAGATTTTTTGCTCTTTTGTTATCCATCTGAGGTTAGCGTTTTGGAAGAGTTGAAGAGGAAATCGAAGAGAAGAGAAGGAAATCGAAGAGAAGAGAAGAGAAGGAAATCGAAGAGAAGAGAAGAGAAGGAAATCGAAGAGAAGAGAAGAGAAGGAAATCGAAGAGAAGAGAAGAGAAGAGAAGGAAATCGAAGAGAAGAGAAGAGAAGGAAATCGAAGAGAAGTCAAGGTTTCGCATATTTGACCCAAAGGAATTGAGAAGAAGAGCTTTTGACTTTTAAAAAAGACAAAAAGATTGAAAAAGATCGAATGGATGAAAGGAAAGGAAATCTCAGTGAGAAGAAACATCACTCGAAACAAGAGGCAACTTTCTTTCTTCCTTTCAACCAACCACCCCATCCTCATTCAAATATCTCCACTTTAAAGCTAATAAACATATTTTACAGTATTTTAGCTGAATATTCCTTTAAAATAAGACTATTTTTTGACTAAATATTCATTGATTTAAAAATTCTCTGTTGATTCTGCTGGAGTAACAGCTGGAGTACAATCTACCGAAGCTGGAGCTGGAGTACAATCTACCAAAGCTGGAGTACAATCTACCGAAGTATTGCTTTTCTGTCTTTTGGATCGTTTCGCTTCACAAAAATCTTTGGATATTCTATATTTTTATGTGAAAATTCTCAAATTTCCCCATTAACCTGCTAAATTTTGAATTCTAAACTAAAACTGAACCAATCTTGAACTTTAAACTAAACCTTGGCCCTTCTACCGTGGCCTGGATTCATGTTTTCCTCTATGGTATCATCAATGACGATCTAACTTGTTACTACTTTTGAAAATCTGATTACCTATTCTCTGTTGATTTGCAAAGAATCCTATTAACTATAAATTTCCTATAAATATTCCTGCAAAAATGTCTTTCCTGAATCGTCTCACCGTGAACCATCCACCCACCGCTCATCCCATCAACCATTCGCATTCCTACACGAACCATCACCGACCCACTCCACAATTTCGACAACCATCGCAACGCAGACGCACATCGTACAATGTTTTGCAATATGGTAAGAAAAGGCATGAGGCAAGAAGCAGAAAAGTGCATGAGATTGACAAGCTTTTAAAGTTTAAATCAATTAAATCCAAGTTTCAATTGGTAAACTCAATAAAATAGGCTCAATAAATAGCTCGAATGAATTGCCCGATCCTGAAAACCTTTCCGGGTACAATGACATCGTACAATGTTTTGCAATATGGTAAGAAAAGGCATGAGTACATGAGATTGACAAGCTTTTAAAGTTTAGATCAATTAAATCCAAGTTTCAATTGTTAGACTCAATAAAATGAATAGCTCCAATCGATCCCCGATTCCGAAAACCCTCGGGTACAAATTTACACCTGAATATCTTCGTTTTGTATCATATACAAAGGAAAAGAAAGAGGTGTGCTCTGTGTGATCCACACAATCGTTCACCTTCTGGCAAACCTTCCTGGTATAAGGTTCTTTCCTTTTGTAATCACTTAAAGGAGAAGGGTGAGCTGGTTTTTTTTTGACCTGTCACTATCCCAAATTTTTTCGGAAACTTTGTCTCAAATTTCCGGCTACAAAACCACAACTGAATCGTCTTTTTCTACTGTCTACAAAGCAAAAGACAAAAACCAGCTCATCCCTCCTTACTCGACAAAGCCAAGAGTTAATTCGACTCTACAGTCTGAATTTTCTTTCTCAACCATGAAAACGTTTTTTTTTTGGTTTCACCCGAAATAATAGTAAACCCCATTTCGTCCCTTTCCTAAAAACCCAACGAACAAATGAGATATTCAGGGGGATTTGGTGGTTTTTGGGAGAGGTTCGGATGTCATTCTCTTCCCCCATTCTTCTTTTTTTTTCATTTCATTCCAAAATCCTCTCCTCATTTTGTTTCCTCTCTACCATCCATCCTCACCCAATCTTTTCTCTTTAATAAACCCCTCTAGAGGATGTGCCTAGCGAATTCTATTTATTCTATAGCTAGCTATCGAATTCTAGAGCTAGCTAGCAAATTCTATAGCTAGCTAACGAATTCTATAAGAATTTTTGTTAGAATTGTGCTAACGAATCGATCAAAATTGTTTGAGTTTATGAACTTCTAGAAAAGTTAAATCCAAAATCTACATCTTTGGAATTCATTTTTAAATCGTTTTATTTACACAATTAAACAAAAAGTAATTCTTTGTCATCTTTTCTATAACTACCGTAATCTGGCTTTTTAATTTTTATCTACCAAATCATTTTTATTTCTAAACTTTCACAGATCACAATTTTAATGCATTTTAACCTTCGCAAAATCATAGATAGACTACAGATAGACTTGATATCTATAGATAGACTTGATAAAGCTAAAGTAAAGCTTTCGAAAGTTAGTGTATTTTTAGAAAACGCTGATATTTTTACAAAGACCTGTTTCTCGATCAAGATACTGTAGAATCGAAAATGGATTACGGTAACTCTAGATTACGGTAACTCTAGATTACGGTAACGCTAGATTACAGTAACTCTAGATTACGGTAACTCTAAGTACAAGAATATTCAGTTTAGTCTTATTAGCAATTTCAATCAATTTTAAAATATCATGAACTTCGATGAAAGAACCGTCGCCAGGATTAACGGATTTCTTGCCCATGCTTAGCATAACTTTCCTCAATCGACTAGCTTGACCAGCATAAAGCAGCATAAAGAAAAACACGCAAATGTCCACATCAAAGTCGCCAGCTCGATGTAGAAATGGGGAAGAGAGAAGGGTGAAAAGAATGAAATCGAATTCGGAGAACACTCTGTGTCACTTCTCCCTTGCCTTTCCCCTTTCACTTGGATGTATCTTCCTCCTTTTCCTTAACAGAGTCATGACCCCATCGGGATTCGTCCAGATATCCCTTCCAACTCTCTCTTTTTTTTCCACAATCCTTTCTTTTTTGCACAATTGTTTTCCGAGTCAACTTCTGGGTAATACTCTAGAGCTTTTTTTCTTAAATTTATCCATTTTTTTTTGAAGCCTACTGTTTAACTAAGGTGAATTTTTAGAATTTCTATAGTTCAAAAAGTTTTCAAAATTTTTACATAACAAGAAAATTTCTTAGCTTTTCTGAATCTAGCCTTGAAGCTGATCTAGCCTTAAAATTAGAAATTAGATTAGAGATTAGAACAATCTTGTCATAAGTTGACAACTGTAAACAGTAGCTAACTATAAATAAAAGCCAAAGTCAAACATCGTTTAATAAGTATTCAAATGGTGTTTGGAAATTCTTCCGATAAAGTTTATTTCTCTTTAAAATCTATCGATCAATGTAAACAGTAGCTAACTATAGAACAATCTTGTCATAAGTTAACAACTCTAAACAGTAGCTAACTATAGAATAATCTTGTCGTAAGTTAACAACTCTAAACAGTAGCTAACTAAAAAAACATGTTTGAGTACATGAAATTGACAAGCTTTTAAAGTTTAGATCAATTAAATCCAAGTTTCCAACAAAAGCCAAAGTTAAACATCGTTTAATAAGTATTCAAATCGTTTTCTGTTAGTTCATTTTGAGCATTGAATCCAAGAGAACGAAAAATAGAAAAAGAAAACATTGAAGTTCTCTATTTTCTACTCCGGATGAAACATTGGCACGCATCTAACTCGGACTGAGGCAAGAGTCATTTTCAAAAGAACATCTTTTTTGAGTCGATCAAATTAATCCAACTTCGACACTTTTCACTTCTTCAACATCTAGAAATAAACCTTTTTCCATCTTCTTTTGAGATAAGAAACACGCAGTGCAATTAGTTTTTCTTCTCGCTTTCTGTCATCTCCACCTCGGTCTCGGGGAAATCTTTGAACTATTTCAATTTCAATGAATATCTAGAAAACAGGTTTTTCAAAAAAACTAAAAATTCTCCTTTGCTTTGAATTTCTTTTACTCTTGAGTCAAAATATTTAAGATTTTGTGATTCAAAAAGAGAAATGAATTAGAAGATGAATTAGAAGAAGAGAAGACTCAGGTTTGGCTTTCATTTCTTGGCTTTCATTTCTTGGCTTTCATTTCTTTACTTGATCTTAGCCAATAATTTGTACACGATTTTAAAGCTGACTTGAACAATAAAATTTCAATAGGATAGGCTAGGCTAGATTATAGTCTAGCCAGGTCTAGGCTAGATTATAGTCTAGCCAGGTCTAGGCTAGATTATAGTCTAGCCAGGTCTAGGCTAGACTCAATTCCTTTTAAAGTAACCCATGGTATAAAATGAGATATTTACAATTAGCACAAACATTTGCGTTTAGCTATAGATATAGGTTTCTTTTGTCAAGTCGAGGAAAACTTTTTGTACATTATCTAATAGTAAAGCTTGCTTATGAAAAGAAATTTCTCAGTTTTATGTATGTTTAGTGTATTTATTCAAAAAATCTAATAATCTGTAAGCCTAGTTATTGTTTTTTTAAAACACATTCGCGACTCAATAAATCTGATAATCTGTAAGCCTAGTTGTTGTTTTTTTAAAAACACATTCGCGACGACGCTCTATTTTGTATAAAATCGTTTACTATTTTACGAATAACTTTATGAGAATTTAAAGATAAACGAAACTATTCTAGTCATTTGATAGCTCTGAATCTACTCTTAAAAACTAGTATAAATTTATAGAGAACTTTCTGCGAAATCATTAATAAAATCCTTAAAAACGAGTTGAAACAAAAAAAAATTGTACGGCCAATTCGTTGTTAAAAAAACTAGAAAAAACAAAAGATTCAAAAAGATGGATAAGGAAAAGTCATGAAGAAATAGTGAGTGCTAATTGGACAAAAGTTTTGTGAGTGTTGGGCCAATTCCCCAAGAGACCCAATCAACTTGTTTTCGAAGAAACCATTTGCACTTCTTTCCCCTTTTCAAACATTTCCATTGTTGTCCTAAACTTTTTTTGCTTCTTTTCTGTCATTCTTTAAGTCAACCCCTACACAATTCAGCGTTTCTTTAGACTAAAAAGAGTTCTTTAATTTGATTTACAACTTAAATCTATTTTTTTAAATTTTTATAACCAAAGTTTTTAAGAGTTCTTAAACTCTAACAGTTTCCTTTTTGCTTTTTTGCCTTTTTGCTTTTTTTGCTTTTCTTTTTGAAGTCTTAAAAGTATCTAGATTCTTTACCATTTCACTTGAATATTTTTTTACATTGAAAACTTTGTCTTGTTTTACATTTATTGTCAGATTTCTCAAGAAAATGGACAACTGAATATCATTCTATTGAAAGAATGTTATCATCGAGGGGATCCGGCTCGGGTCCCCCGATTGGGCCACAAGATAGAAAAAGAAGTCTCATCGTTACACAAAAGAGATCCGGTAAGTCAAGGAAAGTCATAAAAAGTTAAGTAATTTATCTATTTTTGCTAGCTATTCATTTCATTTTTCATTCATTCATTTTTCAATGTTCAATTCAATTCAATGTTATCTGCTAACTGCAAAACCTACCGTAAATACTGTAATAGTACCCCATCCCCCTCGTACAGCCGCGTAGTCGCAAAAGTCGCAAAAGTTTTTTAGTATTTCATTTTTTTCAAAGCGCCCGTACTTTCAAAAAATGTGTCTTTGGTATCAAAAAACAGCTGAAATTCAGGGCTATTTTTTGATACCTAAGCGCGCATTGTAGCATAAAAGAGTGTCAAGAAAAACTCGTTCAAAGCTAGACTACGCAACACTCCGCACCGTCATTATGGGGGTGCGGTACTATTACAGTATTTACGGTAGGCTGTTACTGCCACCAAACTACGCTTGAGCTACACTTTTTTTTTCGCACCACCTCTCCTTTAAAACTTTAGATTTCTAAACTGAATAACTTTTGAATTAAATTATTACCAGTTCAATAGATAAGTAAGCGATAAAAGTGATCTATTACTATTAAACCAGATTACTTTTCTCTGCATTATTGTGTTAGATTCCATGTGAAACACCTACTGTTTAGACGTCTTACATTATTCCATCAACTCGTTTCTGGCTACCGTCTGTTCTACTTAATCAATTGGAAATAGTGATTTAAATCAGAAAATTGTTTTTCCTTTTGCAGACTGCCAAACATTTGGCATATAGAGCTTTGGTAAAACGAAATTATATTAGACTGTTCAGAAAGGCTTTTCGTTTCTTTTCATACTTTCGTTGAAAAATAACAAATTCATCAATTATCTATGATTTTCTCTAAATAAAAAGTGTTTCTTCTTCAATTTCCATCTTTTTAAGTCAATTTCGATTCACTTTCAAGCAAATTCGAGAGTAAAATCTATAAAAATCTATAAAAACCTCTACGAAGAGATTGGTTGAATGAATTTCTTTGAAAATTTAGTTATATACAAAACTTTTTATGCTTTATCTTTTATCTATTGACACGAAGATAGATTTCCTTAGCACTAAAGTGTCTAAACCGCATTATCGAGCCGTCGTCTTTTTTTGACTACTCAACTTCATGTTTCCAAAAAAAAAATCCAGATAGAAGACATTTTACACTGATTTTAATGTTATTTTGCATAAAAATAATTGACCTTTCTAATGAAATAAACTATAGATTAATTGGTGGATTTTGTTTTGTTTGTTTTTGTTTTTTTGTTTTTGTTGTTTGTTGATTTTAAACAAAAATACGAAAAGAAACGAAAAGACTTTCTTGACAGCCTAATAGAAATACACTGGTGGTCATATGTATTAGTACCCTCTTGCAAAAAATCTTCTCTCAACGATTGCCCCCCTTAAAACGCTGCCAAATTCAAAGTGCTAAAAAGCATTTTTTGCTAACAAGCTCTAGTCTCTAAAACCACAAAAAAATTGATTCGAAATGTTTATTATCTTTTTAAAAAATAGCAAGGACGGAAAAGACACCTCAAAAATGGTGGACAAAAGTATTGACACCTTAGCTTTTCCTTTATTTTTTTCTTGTTTACATTCATGTTTTGATGACTTTTTAAAATATTTAATTTTAGATGCCGTATCTACTGACTCCAATCAAAGAAAAGATCGTTGAAGGTCGAAGAAATGGAATGAAAACAGCAGATTTGGCTGAACAATTTGGATGCAGCGAGAGCACGGTGAAACGACTTTTTAAACAATCAAAGATTATCGGTTCTCTACACAGAGCTGCAAAATCTGGTCGACATCCATCAACAACAACTGCCGAGAATCGATCGATCATAGGGGAATTCAAAAAGGACCCAAGTCTCACCTCGACCGACAAAAGCCGCCTGTATAAATCACAATTCAGCACAGATATCTCAGCAAGGACCGTGAGGAGGCGACTCATCAAAGCAAAGTTGTACGCTAGACGACCAATAAAGAAGCCACGTATGACTCCTCGGATTAGGAAACTTCGTTTAGCCTTTGCTCGGAGGTACCAAAGTTGGACGAGTGACGATTGGAACCGAGTAATTTTCTCTGATGAGACAAAAGTTAATCTCTATCAGTCGGATGGACCTCCATTGATCAGGCGACCGATTGGAAAGCGGCTATTACTCAAGTATATCAAACCCACGGTTCGATTTGGGGGTGGAAATATTATGCGCTGGGGTATGAATTTCTATAGTTTTCTTCGTATAACTGTCAACTTGCAGGAGCGATGACAAGAAATGTGGTCGGTCCACTTGAGATGATCAATTCAACCATGAAGTCTCAGCGATACATGGGAATACTTGAGCAACGTTTACTTCCATTTGCGAGCAAAACATTACCTCAAGGATGGTTGTACTACCAGGACAACTCGCCAGTTCACACAAGCAAACTTATTATGGGACCTGTCGGAAGATTCTCGAATGGAAGACAGGTACGATTTCCGGGCTGGTTTGCGATTAATGGTGTTTCTTTGATTAAAGCATCTCCCTTTTCACCAGATTTGAACGTTATCGAGAATCTATGGTCGATTGTGAAAGCAAAATTGAAGGAGAAACACTTTTCACCCAAGGCGAGCTTTGGCTCTATCTACGTCTTGTATGGAATCAAATTGGATCATCAGTTTTGCACAATTTGGTCGACTCGATGCCCAGACGGATAGAAAAAGTCATTCAAGCCAAAGGAGGGCCAATAGACTATTAAATTTACTGTTGTTTTTGCAAGGTGTCAATACTTTTGTCCACCATTTTTGAGGTGTCTTTTCCGACCTTGCTATTTTTTAAAAAGATAATAAACATTTCGAATCAATTTTTTTGTGGTTTTAGAGACTAGAGCTTGTTAGCAAAAAGTGCTTTTTAGCACTTTGAATTTGGCTGCCTTTTAAGAGGGGCAATCGTTGAGAGAAGATTTTTTGCAAGAGGGTACTAATACATATGACCACCAGTGTAGAAGAATAAATCAAAAACACCAAAAGCTTTCCCAAAAAATCAAAACCAGCCGTCAGAAATCATCTTCAAAATGGAAAATAGCAGAGAGAATTTTTTTCCTTGATGGATCTTTCCGTTTACTTGTCTTTTCTATCCATTTTCATCGAATGAAGTACAAGTGAAAGGGGGGAAATGAAAGGGAAAAGCCATCCTCTTAAAGGGAAATAATTCGATTCATCGTATCCCTTCTTCTAAACCCTTTTTCATTCACCCCAAATGTATCCCATTTCTTTTTTTGCACTAGTAAGCCTGATCTGTAAATAGTAATCTCTATCTGAATCCTCGATGATCCCGATTTCTTTGGAGAAAAGTCCCTCGCGGATGGAGGCCCGGAAATTCCACCATCACTCCTCGCAAACTTCGTCCATTTATCGAACGGGTATTTCGACGGGTTTGTAAAATAGATCTTAATGTCTTAATGGCTGATCTTAATGACTTCATCTTCACTATTCTTCATCAAACCTCATCTCCAACTCATCCTAACATCTCCAACTAATAATATTGTAGTTTTATGTCTAGCACAATGCTAATTTCAATTTGTTTTTCTAATTTTTCTAAACTTTCTACAATCAACCACTTATCCGACTTCAACTACTGATGCTTGATTGTGATCAAGAGAATTTGAACCTTTTATTTTGATGCTTCACTAGCAATACGTTTTAGTACTATGTACTAGTACTATATGTCATTGTATTACGTTCCAGTACTATTTACTAGTACTATATGTCCTTGTATTACGTTCCAGTACTATTTACTAGTACTATATATACTTATATTACGTTCCAATACTATGTACCATGTTACTAGTAAGCACAGCTATGCTACAAGCTCCCATTCAGAAATTCCGAACTTTAAACTCTCCATAGAAAGCGTAAAATTTCTTGTGAAAACTCCAGTAAGTGTCACTCTTATTCTGCGTTCAAATGGGTGTTTTTCGTGATCGTTAGGAAAAAATGGGAAAGAAAAAGAGGGAATAGGTCAAAATGGGTATCCATATTTCAAATAGAAGAGGTGAATGGAAAGAAGAATGAGAGGGACTGAGAGAGAAGAAGTCGGACGGGGAGGGAAGTCCCATTTCGGATCACCTTCACCCCATTTTTCCCAAATTCATTCGCATTTTCATCTCATTTTTCCACTTCTTTCCATCAACATCAACATCAACAGCAATATGCGCTTGAAAGCAACAGAATTGAACAGGTAATTCTCGTGTATTTGATTAGAATTTGATTAGAACTTGATTAAATTGTCTTGTTATTTGTACATTCGATACTTTCATCGCTGAAAGAAAAGGTTTTTTGGCCAAAACTTTTGAAGTAACATCAGTTTTGGTGTCTTGAATCTTGAAGATCCAGGGTTTTCTGCGAAGTTTGAGAAGTTCCAACGATCTTTGAATGATTCAAACGATTTTTAAACGATTCAAACAATCTTTGAACGATTCAAACGATCTTTGAACAATTCCAACGATCTTTAAACGATTCAAACGATTTTTAAACAATTCAAACGATCTTTAAACAATTCAAACGATCTTTAAACAATTCAAACGATCTTTAAACAATTCAAACGATCTTTGAACGAGTCAAACGATCTTTAAACAGTTCAAACGATCTTTGAACGATTCAAACGATCTTTGAACAATTCCAACGAGCTTTGAACGATTCCAACGATCTTTAAACAATTCAAACGATCTTTGAACGATTCAAACGATCTTTAAACAATTCAAACGAGCTTTGAACGAGTCAAACGATCTTTAAACGATTCAAACGATCTTTGAAACCAAGCTCTTCGGAATGTCAAATTGAAAACTTTAAACAATTAGCTAAAAAAATCAATTTCCGAGTTTTTATGTGAAAAGTATCGGGTTTTGTCGTTAAATGTTGGCCTTTTCCCCCTAAAAACTTTCTTTTCTTTCTTTTCCCTTGATCCAATTTCACACCCCTATTTGAAGTGGTGTCTCGAATTTTTGGTCCTTTCACTCGGGATTTCCTTTTTAAAAATTCCATTACAATAATTTACTAAACTAAACAAAAACTAATAAAAAACAATAAAGAAACATGGACTTCTCGTAAGTTTTTTTTTCTTCGATTCATTATCGAAAAATCACAATTTTAGTGGCCAAAGCGGCGGTGCTTTCGTCGGCGATGTTGGCAAGGAAGAACTCGTCGACTAGGTCAGATTGATTGTCGACTAGGGGAATTGATCTAAAAAGCTTTATGGTACAATTTTGTTAGGGTAAAATTCACCCCATCAATTCAGTTGCACTTCGCAAAATTTGCGTTTGCTTTGCGAATTTGCGTTTGCGAAGCAAATTCGCAAAATTTGCTGAATTTTACGATTATTTAGCAGACCTTTTGCAAAATTTTACCGTAGGGTTATTTTATTGAAAAACGGAAATGCTCATAAAATGTTTTGTTTATTTTTTTTTCAGAATTGGTGGCACTCAATTCGCACCCCGTGAATCCATCGCTATCATTTCGGATATGCTCACGAATACACCGAAAAGGCCACCGAATAAGGGTTTGTTCTGAGATTTGTTTATGATAAAATATTCGTAAAATATTAGACAAGTTAAGAGACACCTTTACCCCAAGGAAACCTATCTTCGTCTTAATAGATAAAAGATAGAGTATAAATATTTGCTTTTGCATATAGAGAAATTTTCAGAGAAATTCATTCAACCAGTCACTTTGTAGAGGTTTTTATGGATTTTTTTTACGAAAAACACGAAAAAACAAAAACAAACAAAACAAAATCACCCTTCTAAATTTCCCCCCCCTTTTTTTTTTTTACGAAACGAAAAAAAAAACGCCCCCCCCCAACGGCGGTTTCCCCTACCGACCCCCCCCCCCATTTTCCTTCTCATTCAACCAATCTCTTGAGGTTCGAATTTGCTTGAAAGTGAACCGAAATTGACTTAAAAAGATGGAAATTGAAGAAGAAACACTTTTTATTTAGAGAAAACTATAGGTTAATTGATGAATTTGTTATTTTTTAACAAAAGTATGAAAAGAAACGAAAAGAAATGTCTTTCTTTGAAGCTATCTTCGTCTTAATAGATAAAAGATAGAGCATAAATATTTGCTTTTGCATATAGCTAAATTTTCAGAGAGATTCATTCAACCAATCACTTTGTAGAGGTTTTTCTAGGTTTTTATAGATTTTTGTAGATTTTTGTAGATTTCACTCTCGAATTTGCTTGAAAGTGAATCGAAATTGACTTAAAAAGATGGAAATTGAAGAAGAAACACTTTTTATTTAGAGAAAATCATAGATAATTGATGAATTTGTTATTTTTCAACAAAAGTATAAAAAGAAACGAAAAGACGAAAAGAAATGACTTTCTTTGAAGCTACCGTAATCCGGCTGCTTTCTAAAAACTTAGAAAGCAGCCGGATTACGGTATCCTTGGGGTAAATCTTTCATTAACAAATCAATCAATTTCTAGACTACCTCGATAACGACTATGTG
Organism: Mesorhabditis belari; assembly: GCA_958450365.1. Lineage (NCBI taxonomy): Eukaryota > Metazoa > Nematoda > Chromadorea > Rhabditida > Rhabditidae > Mesorhabditis > Mesorhabditis belari. The sequence continues at coordinate 2,295,706 of CAUEEP010000727.1, read as the reverse complement.
GAGAATATCTTGAAATCTGCTTGTTTGTTGTCTCTATTTACAGGTAACTTAATTTTTTGAGAATTCAATATAAATAATAGCCTCTAGTCTGCATCCATACCCCAGTCACTTTCGGCGTTTGGTGGCTGTTGAGCTATTTGGTGTGGGCGATTGATGGGATTTGCGTGCTGCTCTTCTCGGCCGATATCGTCGCCCGAGCGATTCGTGATGGAATTTATCGAGTGAGATAATATTATTAACAAGAACAATGAATCCGATCGTTTCATTGCAGGACAGAGACTCACTGTTAACCCATCGATGGTCACAATTCGATGTGTTCATGCTGATCGCCCATTGGGGTTCATTGGTGTTGCACACGTATCAATTGATAGGTGAATTTGGGCTTTTGTAGCTCATTTTGTAGGAGGATAGTCGCCGTGGCGAAGTCGGGAGCGTGCTTGTCTGCGGCTCGCCTGGTATAAGACCCGGGTTCGACTCCCGACTGTGACTTTTGCTTTTTAAAAAAAACGTAAGATGAGATGCACAACTACATAGAATTCTAAGTCTAACAAACTAAAAAGCATGTAAATCGGCCCACGGGGAATCGAGAAATCGTGCCGACAGACAGACAAACACTTTTCTTTTATAGACATTAGATGATTACACCAAAACAGTACATAGATACAACAAAATGTACACCAAAATGTACATTTTACTTTTTTCAAACGTTTCTAGCAACAAGGGTTATTGATTCGCAAGTTTTGAGGAGGGTATAAAGAGTTTGAACGCCTTGGTTTTATAAACAAACATCTTTAAAGGAGAGATGTCAATTTCGGTCAATTTTCAACAAAACCTTTTTCCAAAAATTACTGCTTATTTTTTTATTTCGTGTATTGGTGTCCAGAAAGCATAAAAATGATTTGACAAAAAGCATATGGAAAGACTTACGCTATTTTAAGCCTAATTATTCTTGTTGTCTGTTCTATTAGGGTGATAGGAATGAAGCCAGCGCTCACACATCTTTCCAAAATTAAAAAGATGGCAAGCCTCAGCCAATAAGTGTTGTATACTATTAGAAAGCCCTAAATCTCCTCTACAAAAAGATGGAAAGACTTACGCTATTTTACGTAGAATTATTCTTGTTGTCTGTTCTATTAGGGTGATAGGAATGAAGCCAGCGCTCACACATCTTTCCAAAAATAAAAATAGTTTGTGTTGTTGATTCGCAAGTTTTGTGGAGGGTATGAACGCCTTGCTTTGTTTTGTGGAGGGTATGTATGAAGGGTTTGAACGCCTTGCTTTCATAAACAAACATCTTTAAAGGAGGGATGCAGAGGTCAATTTTCAACAAAACCTCTTTTTTGAGACTCGAGCTGCGGTTACTTTTTAACACACAAATCTTCAATAATCAATCCAATTCAAAACCTTTTTGCACTAGAGTAGAGGAGATTCAGGGCTTTCTAATAGTATACAACACTTATTGGCTGAGGCTTGCCATCTTTTGAAAAAATGGGGGGCCGCTGTTTTCCCCCCCCCACTTAAAAAAAAAAAAAAAAAAGGATAATTAGGCTAAAATAGCGTAATTCTTTCCATATGCTTTTTGTCAAACCATTTTTATGCTTTCTGGACACCAATACACGAAATAAAAACATAAGCAGTAATTTTTGGAAAAAGGTTTTGTTGAAAATTGACCTCTGCATTTAAAGATATTTGTTTATAAAAGCAAGGCGTTCAAACCCTTTATACCCTCCTCAAAACTCGCGAATCAATAACCCTTGTTGTAAAAGGCTGTTATTTGTAAATAATGGTAAAAATAACGTTATTTTTCTTTTCAGGTACCCATTTCCCGCACCTCATCCTCCCCTATTACGATTGGTTTGGTGTGATTCGATCCGTTCGCCCGTTCATCATCATTCGTTTGTTGAGATTGGCGGTCAAGTTCAAATTGCCGAAGCACCGGATCGAGCAATTATTGAAGTAGAAAATTGACTTTATTTAACTCTCATTTAAGCTAAACCAACCGCTTTTTGGACGCGGCAAAAAGCAAAAAAAAAAACTTTTTTGGACAGTCAATCAGTTTTGGAACTTCATGGGCAAAGATGACTTTAAAAATGTTTAAGTTCAATAAGCTCTATTAAATGATAGGTTTATTAGAGCTTATTGAACTACCATTTTTACTCTCTACCCTTTTTAATCACCTTTTTATCTTTGTTTAACTACCGTAATCTTCTCTTCAGACGTTCCTCTCAACAAGTGCAAAATGTGACCGTGTTTTTCGTCTTTTTTATGGCTTTTTACGCGATCATGGGCATTCAGCTCTTTGGAAGAATGGACTATCATTGTGTATTGAAAAGTGAGAACTTTATATTTATCGTATTTTCTCTAATAGTAGTGCACCATGAACGTCGCCTAAATTGCTCGAAATCTCGAGAACTGCTTATCAGAACCTATTGATGTGGGGTCGGAAAATGTAGCTGACGATGAGATCTAGTGGGGGATTTGAGTGTTGAGCTTCTGCAAAAGCTTGGAAACCGTAAAATCGTCACCAACTCGGCTCGCCGGGTGCACTACTATTAGAGAAAATACGGTATAGACATAAGTTGCATATATATATTTTGAAAATTCGAATTTCTAGCCACCGATCCGAACAATGTGACGATAGCCGACTTGGCAATCCCGGACACAATGTGCAGCAAACCGGGAGGTGGTGGGTGAATACAGGAAGATTATTTGTAGTGTTAAATACCATATGTCTATAAAATAATCTAAAGCTTGTAGCTTGTCTTGATACCGTCTATTGAACATCATCGTCTACTTTATGAACATCAATCGTGAATTCAAAATCGTCAATTGAATTTAGAGATATTCAGTCATAACATCAAGGCACTAATTCTGGTGTACTGTAGCTGAATATCTCTTATTTTATAAATAATCGTACTGTAGACTGAATAGCTTTCACAAATGATAGATAAAAATGCTTTCTACTAAAAATTCGACTAAATACTAATTCTACTAAAACTACTAAGACTAAAAAAAGATAAAAGACTACTAAAAGATAAAAATTCAGGTTTACTGTAGCTATTTAGTAGTTTCCTTAAGATCTTTAGGATTTTAATCTTTAAGATTTCTTTATCTTTAAGATTTCAATGCTTATGTTACGTTCGATCTAGACTGATTCTAGATCGGACGTCCGTTCTAGATTGAAGTGAGGTCAAACGTCCGATCTACCAAGTCGATCACTCTAAATCTAAGTCTGGATAGGACGTCTGATTTAGAATGATGAATGATCGGCTTGGTAGATCGGAGGTTTGACCTCACTTCACTCTAGATCGGACATAACATTTATATCAAAAGATATACTCAATAGATTTTTCTTTAATATTTAATGTTTATTAGAAGAGTTTAGGTGGCTACGAGTGCCCCTTACCGATGGTCTGTATGAGGCTAAATATGGATGCGAAAACCGAGGGTTTCTATGGGATGTTCAACGATTTTGGTGAGTAAAAAGCAAATGCTATCTTGTGATGGATAAAGATACTAATATTTATATTGTACTATGTACAAGCGAAAACTTCGACTCGGTTCTAGGTGCTTCCGTATTCACTGTATATCTGGCGGCCTCCGAAGAGGGATGGGTCTATGTTCTGTATGACTGTATGGACTCTCTTCCATCACATCTCGCTTTTATCTACTTTCTTACGCTCATCTTCTTTTTGGCTTGGCTGGTCAAGGTAGAATTGAAAATGATTTTCTTAATAATTATGACTCTAGAACGTGTTCATTGCGGTGATCACAGAAACGTTTGCCGAGATTCGCGTGCAATTCAGCGAGATGTGGCAGAAGAAAGAAGTGACCGTGGATGATGGATTTAAGCAGGTGAGGGCAAAGCTTTCAAGCTCACTTTGCTAGACTTGCTACCGATTAGCGTATCTAGTTTTTAAACTAGATAAGCTTTGGACTTAGAATGTCAAGATCATGGCCGGCTCAAGCCTTGGCCTAACTTCTGGACTTGTCTGATCACTTTATAGTACTTGAGTTTGGATTGACAAGGATTGTTCCAGATCAGGCAAAATTTCGGCCTGGCTTCTGGACTTGCTTGATTGAAACTGGCTAAAGATTGCCCCCAGCTCCGTAACCCAGTCAAGATCTCTTTGATCTCTATTTGAGCTTACAATTAACTGCGCTAGTATCCGTGAACAAACTCATACTGTAGTAAGACAATATTTCGATAATATCTTTGAAAATAGATAATAAGTAATACAATCTCTCTAGAAACTCGAGAAAACGGAGGACGGTTGGCGTTTGGTTCGAATGGATGAGAATCTCCACGTTGAGGGGCATCGACAAAAATTGCAAACGGTCAGTGAATCGTTTGAATATTTTTCAATCGAAAAACAATTGAAAGCCTTTTCAGCCATTCTATTCTTACATCCAAAATGAGATTGCCCCAAGAATCGTGAGTAGTTGTCGGATAAGTAAACGAGTAAAATCCCTTTTGCTTCTTCTCAAGAGTCGCTACTCAAACTTTTTTTTTGTAAAATTTGATATAGAAAATTGGCTTTAGTTTCTCCGATCGATGGTTTTCCAATGTTTGGTCATCGTTTTTGTTTTGCTGAACGCGGCGGTGAATGCCTCATTTGTGCATAAACATGATCAAAGCGATGTGATTCGGAGGGAGAATTACTGGTACATTGAGGTCAGTCTTACATTCAGGGTCAAGGATATTCACCCAAGCAGGTCTTTAATTAAAAGCCAGGGTCTAGCCTGACTCACAACTTGGCTAGCTCAAGTACATAGACCTAGTGGCATAGAGACCTAGACCTGTTCTGGACATCGACTTGGATCTAAACCTGGTCCTAGATATGGACTAGACTTGGGTCAGGATCTGGCTTGAGTCTAGATCTAAACCATGCTTGAACTGACCTGGCCTGGCGCATAACCTATCCCATAACCATGCCATAATCATACCATAACCAAAAATCTAGGTCTAGAGCCAGGTCTTAAACTGGACCTAGACTTTGGCCTGATATGGCTTGCAAGGCCTGATATCCATGCATTAGACCTATCCTTTGAGCGTGCAAACATACCCTTTCTGGCGCACTCAACTCATGATAACAGTTGCTGTCTAGATAGGGTGTGTTTAGCCATTGTTCTGCACAAAGACACGTTTCAGATCTTGAAAATGAAGTGATTGTCGAAAAAAGTGTTTAGATCGGTTTCACGATTCTCTTCAACATCGAATGCTTGGCGAAAATCGTGTGCTTCGGTTGGCGGCCGTTCATTAAAAGAGGGATTTTTAAGTAGAGAAAATCTATAAACGGACTGGAAACAAGCAATTTTTACAGATTCGAGTTAATTTTGTGCATCGGAAGCTCGTTGAATCTGATCAAATACTTTTACGAGCGCAACTATTTCACGTATTTCCAAGCATTTCGCCTCCTTCGACTCATCAAAGCCTCGCCAATCCTCGAGGATTTCGTGTGGAAAGTGAGGGGATTTTCAAAGAGTGCTAAAGGTTACCCCCAGCTCCTTAACCCAGCCAAGATCTCTGTGCTTTGATCTCTATTTAAGCCAAATAGTCAATGCTAGAGTAACGATAGAAACCAGTTAGGCTACTGTAACAGTTACTAACTGGGTTACGGGTTACGATAGCCTTTAACTACATGCAAATTTTAGCTATTAAAATTGAGATCACGTTAGATTTAATGGCCAGAAGGCCATTAAAAAGCTTGCTTCCGGCGTGCTTTGTGCTCAAAAAAAGTCTAATCACACCCTTCCCGGAGCACTCAAATTTTAGCACTAGTTTTAGCACTAGCAGACAACTTGTTCTTATGAGGAAAAGGAAAAACCGAGTGCGCTAGAAGGGTTGCATTTTGAGAGCACAAAGTACACGATTCAGCGTAAAGCTAGGTCAAGTTAAACTAGTAAATTGAAGTATTTAGATTAGATTTTCCTTTTTCAGATCTTCAGTCCCGGGAAAAAGCTCGGTGGCCTCGTCATCTTCACCATCACTTTTGTTATCATCGCCTCTGCAATTTCCCTCCAACTCTTCAACTCTGTGCCAAATTTGCCGTATTTTCACACGTTTCCTCAAGTATTTCTTAAAGATATATAGATATTATAGATCTAGCATATATATCTAACAAGAGAAAGGCAACAGTGGACTGAGCTGTGGCCAAATGAGATAAGCCGTACACCCTTCGACGCAGAATTTCACGCTGATTCCGAAGCTGCTTTCTGTTTTTGCAAAAGCTTTCTATAAAAAGTTATAAATGTTTTAAGTTTATAGGGGGAAAAGGCGAAGATTTGGATGGATACCTTTATAAAGTTTTTCTCACAGGACTCAAACGTGGCTTGGTGGGATAGTGGATAAAATGCTGGCATACAAAACGAGCTTTGCTATAAAGGAACTATAAAGGAACTATAAAGGAATTATAAAGGAACCAAATAGGAACTATAAAGGAACTATGAAAGAACTATAAAGGAACTTTAAAGCAACCAAATAGTAGGTACTATAAAGGAACTATAAAGGAACTATAAAGGAACTATAAAGGAACTATAAAGGAATTATAAAGGAATTATAAAGGAATTATAAAGGAACCAAATAGGAACTATAAAGGAACTATGAAAGAACTATAAAGGAACTTTAAAGCAACCAAATAGGTACTATAAAGGAACTATGAAGGAACTATAAAGGAATTTTAAAAGAACCAAATAGGAACTGAACGCGCTAAAATTTACTTTCTTTGCTCGAGTTCGATTCCTTGTTTTGCGTTTTAATGTTTACACACCTGAATTTTAACTGGCATTAAAACTATTTGAAATGTTTAAACTATAGTTGAGATTTTCTCATGGCTTATCTCATTTGTCGATACTATTGTTGCCTTTCTCTTGTAAGATCTAGATCAAATTTCTTTACAGGCTTTCATGTCGATGTTCCAAATCATCACTCAAGAGGGATGGACGGATTTCGTCGTTGAAGTAAGTCAATTTTAGGATACCGTATACTTAAATGAATATTTTGACATTTAAATATGATTTCCAGTTTTTAAATGCTAATTTTCATGCCTATTTTTGCCTATAAACTATTTTTTTTTATTTCAGGTCCTCCGCGCCACTCCCGATGGAATTGTCCCTTTCGTGGCTATTTATTTTGTCGCTTATCACCTTTTCGTTACACTGGTAGAGTGGATCATATTATTATTTAATAGTCATTTTATCAGATCATATTATTATAGTTGAATTACGGTAACTCTATTGCAGTTACGGCGCAAAATTCAGATCGTTCTTTCCTTATTCGTGGCCGTTATTCTCGACAATTTGGAGATGGACGAAGAGTTGAAAAGAGTGAAACAATTGAAGGCAAGAGAAGCGGTGAGGGAATTGGAAAGATGAATTCAATCATATAATATATTATATCCATTCAGACCACTGAAATGCGCTCGACTCTCCCGTGGCGTTTGCGGGTTTTCGAGAAATTCCCGACTCGACCGCAAATGGTTCGGATGAAACGCGTGGATTCTGAGTTTCCGATGCCAAAAGTAGGTCTATATTTAGTAAGGTTACTGTATTTAATGACAAAATATTCAATCTTTAATTGAATTGCCTTGTTATTCTATAGGAAACAAAAGATTATGGCACTGTGACTGTTGGCTTTTATGATTCAGACTTTTTAGCCTAGCTATTGAGTTGGTGAATTGAAAACTGCCGGACTTTGAACTAAAATTTATTCAACATAAAACCATGAATTCATTCCAAATAATTTCCATTATCATTGACGACTTCTGCCCATTTTACAGGCAATTTGCGGATTCCTCAGATCCTCTTTCGTAGTAGGATTTTGGTTTGTGTGTGAGACAAGTGTGAGACTCAAAAATCGAGGACTGGAGATGTCCCAGTTTGAGCACTTTCTTCAAAAGAAACCCATTTTGGTGTCAATAGAAAAGTTGTAGAGAATCAAAAATGAGGCTTATAGCCAAATTTCCAAAAAGATACACTTAGTAAGTTTCGCTTAAAATGCAAGTTTTGTGGAAATTCGTAAATTTGGCATTTCTTGAGAACCAGTTTTTGAATCGTTCTGAAAATTTGGATATAAGCTTCATTTTAGATTCTCTACAACTTTTCCATTGACACCAAATGGGTTTCTTTTGAAGAAAATGCTCAAACTGTCACATATGACAATAGCCGGCAGTTTTCAATTCACCAACCCAATAGAAACCCTTAAAACATTTTAAATCTTTAGTTATTAACTTTAAAAGATGATATTTAACTATTAGAACATTGATCTTTAGATATTTAGCTTTAAAATACTTTTCTTATATCTAAATTTAGGTACGAGATAGTTTCACACATCAATTCGCTGTCGAACACGCCGATCCGGAGAGTCCGGATTTAGGTAAGAAGCAGAAAAAGAATCATATTTCCTTTAGACAAATCTAGAACTTTCTAATAATTGTAATCAATTAAATTTTGAGAAATCGAGACGACCAAGTGCGTCTTTCGCTTAGCGGCTTTTAAAAGGAAATCGTATCGAATGGAGCCACACGTGAGACACATCGGAAGTACGTCGATGAAAGCATCAATCGCCAACTTGCTTGAGTTAGTTCACACAAAAAAAAACTGAAGATATTGTTATCAAGGCCATAAAATAGACTTTACTTTTCAAGAAAATAGACGCAATTCTCGATAGCGATCCAGATTTTCTCATATTCTCGAAAAAGATATGTCTATATCTATCAATCTTTCACATATTCTCCAAAAAGAAATGTCTATCAATCTTTCATCTTTCATTTTCTCTCTAAATAGAAGCACGCCCTATATATTCTTTTTTTCTGTAGTTGAAAAAGGGCTGACTTCTTTTTAGAGGGGAAAAGATGAGAATAAGCACTTTAAAACTTGAAATCAAGGCTTAAAAGCAAGATTGATCGTTAAAAATCGTTAAAAATTGGTTAAAATTGGTTCAAAATCGTTAAAAATCGTTAAAAATCGTTAAAATTCGTTAAAAATCGTTAAAAATCAATGTAAAACGGGTACAGTTCTAGCTATTGATGCACTTTGCCCTTTATCCCTAATGTTTTTTATCCTTTTGTTGTAAATATCTATCAATTCGATTGATCTCATTTCTTTTCCCCATCTCCAGCTATTCGGATCGAACTCGTCAACTCGTGGCCTCGTCTTTTCATTTCCTGCCCCGTTTATCCCAATCGGTGCACCGAAGAAAAGACGCGATACCGTAAGGGTGAACGCAATGCATGCCAATGAATGCAATTAATCAATAAGAGAATGATCATCAGAAATTTGATAAAGTAATGAGTAAAGCATTGGATAGACATAAGAAAATGAAAATGAAATGAAATGAGCGCTTTAGTATGGCCCTTATTGAGATGTTGAATGTGTTGATCAAAGCCTAAGCCTAAGCCTAAGCTTAAGCTCAAAGCCTAAGCCTAAGCTCAAAGCCTAAGCCTAAGCCTAAGCCTAAGCCTAAGCCTGATCCAAGGCCAAAGCCTAAGCCTAAGCCTGATCCAAGGCCAAAGCCTAAGCCTAAGCCTAAGCTCAAAGCCTAAGCCTAAGCCTAAGTCTAAGCCTAAGCCTAAGCCTAGGCCTAGGCCTAAGCCTAAGCCTAAGCTCAAAGCATAGCTTAAAATGTTTTGTTTTTTTGGAGTAAACGATTTAGTTACAAAACAATTTTTGTTAGTACTATCATTTCGCTAAACATTTACCATCAAAAATTAGCTAGAATTGACAGTGATGCTGGCAAACTTTGAGTCTCCAGGATCCAGGATCTACTTAACCCTTAGATTAGCCTCGTTTTGAGTAGAATTTCAAGTAGAACAAGAGTAAATAAGTCTAACCACCATTTTCCCCTAATCCGTCTGTCATCTAGTCAATAGTCGTCAAAAAATTCGTTGTTGATTTCAGATTGAATCAATCACTGCCGAACAGACTCACCATTAGGTATATCATGGCCAAAAATCAAATCGATCACTTCGCCAAAGCTACTAAAAATTTCCTCGTGATTTCGAAAAACTCTCCCCTCTAACCTCTTACCTTTAAATATAAGATTTCTGATTTGTTTATTGCTCAAAAATCTCGAATGCAAACTGTACTTCTAACTTGTTCGAGCATGGCGCAAAAAAGGCAATCAAATTGAATGTTAGCTTACCAAAGTTTTCGAACTATACTTCTAACAAAATCAGATTTTTTTATTAGAAAAGATTCTCGATTTTTCAGCTTCAGCAAGGCTCGACAACAGCCAGCAAAAATGTTCAATCATCCACATCAATCGTCTTTTCAATCGAAATATTTTGAGCATTTCGAGAATGGCGATTTGATTCGACCATCGGGTGAGATTTTAAAAAGGGTTATGGTAGTTGTGGGCTACAGAATGGATTACGGGAATTGGGTTACGGGAATTGGGTTACGGGAATTGGGTTACGGGAATTGGGTTACGGGAATTGGGTTACGTGTTGGGTTACGGTGGGTTACGGGATTGGTTACGGGATTGGGTTCGTGAATTGGGTTACGGGTTGGGTTACGGAATTGGTTACGGGTTGGGCTCGGTATTGGCTACGGTAATTGGCTACGGTAATTGGCTCGGTATTGGCTCGGTTGGTCGTAATTGGGCTACGGTAGTTGTGGGTACTGTAAGAAGTTTCGTTAGACGAAGAGTTTATCTAGAATCCATTTTCAGATTCGGCTCCGAAGAAAGATGCGAAACAGGGAGAAATCGACATTCGAGCACTTCAACAAAAACGACAATTGGCTGAGATTACAAGGTTTGCGAAGCTAGATTTGTAACCAAACTTACCTTATCTAGGAATCGAATCGAAGAAGATATGCGGGAAAATCATCCATTCTTCGATCGTCCACTTTTCATGGTCGGACGAGCATCAAAAGTTTGAATTAAAGAGAAATCCAAATCACTTTTTGCAGATGCGAGACTTTTGCAAAAAGATTGTACACGCGAAATACGATCAAAGTGAAGAGACGTCGCTGGGTGGAGCCGTGAAAGCACAAAGGAGATATAAAGAGCTACAGTAAGTCTAAGTCTTCAGAAATCTCGTTTCCTAAAACATTTCCCCGAAACACTACCGTATTACCTCTAGTTTTTAGCCAATATATTCACTTTTTGTATTCTTTGTGTATCGATAGATTGGATAGATACACTACTGGACAATGAAATATCATATTTGAAAAACGATCTCCTTCCCTTGTCTTTACCGTATTTCTAAATATTAATATTACCATTGTGTAGCCCTTGAAAAGAGCTTTCAGAAAATGTATAACACTAATAGTTTAAACTCAAAGACAAGGGAATTACAGACGCGCGAAGGTGACGATCGTTTTTTAAATATCATATTTCATTGTCCAGTACTGTAGATAGATTGGATAAAGCTAAAGTCATGATTACGATAGTTTTTTTCTGAAAGTTCACAAATTTTAGGAAACAATAGTGAAATGTTTAGCGCTCTGGTCGGTCTAATGCCGTACCTCGATTGGTCGATGGTTTTGATCACGGTTCTCTCGTGCGTTTCGATGCTTTTCGAAAGTCCCTGGCCGACCAATGGATCCTATCTTGTCATGAACAATTTCTATCTACAAGTTCAACAAAATTCATCAAATGAAAGCCAAAAATTTGAATCTAGATAGCCGACTATTTGTTCGTTTTGTGTATGACATTCGAATTGATTGTGAAAATTATTTCAAATGGCCTCTTTTTCACGCCACATGCTGTGGTCAGAGATGTGGGCGGAGTCATGACCATGTTCATTTATTTTGTAAGTTTTCATAACTTTTTAATAAAAAGTGAAAGAATTGGGTTTCCGTAGAGGGGATTGAACCCTAGACCTCGATCCTCGACCCTCGGCCCTCGACTTTCGCTTTTAGCATTTTACTCTTTGTGTCTGCCTTTTTTCTTTTTTTTGTTTCTTTCACCAGAGCCAATTGCTCTAACCACTGACCCATCCGGTATTCAAATCCCCAAGAGAAAAAGGGAAAGACAAAGTGAAAGAAGAAAAGAAGTACACTATAATATTCTAATAATGAATTTCCAGACCTCAGTCATATTCCTTTTTTGGATGCCGGAAAGTGTTGAGATCAACTCTTTAGCGCAAATGTTGATGATTTGCAGAGCAATGCGACCGTTAAGGTGAAAATTGATGTACTTTGTGGGTTCAAGAGTTTAAACGCAACCTTTCTGGTAGATTTGACTCTTTCAATTGACTTGTAATCACAAGAAATGATGACTGAAATTTTACTAGAGCTTTTTCAATGCAAAATAAGCTGGTGAAGTTATTTTTCTAGAATCTACACTCTTGTGCCGCACATTCGGCGGGTTGTTCTAGAGTTCTTCCGTGGCCTCAAAGAGATCCTTTTGGTAACAATTCTCCTGATCGTTTTGATGTTCATCTTTGCGGTGATGTCCGTGCAAATTGTTGGCGGAAAGCTGGCAGCGTGCAATGATCCGAATGTCACGATACGGGTATTGAATTTGAAGAGGAATTCTTTTAGATAAAAATTTTTAGGACAATTGCACTGGTGTCTTTGAGCAGAAGATCTTCGTCACCCGGATGGAGGTTTTCGGGAAAAACGATGAGAGTCTCCATCCGAAGATTTTGGTGCCGAGAGTTTGGTGAGTTGAGGGTTTTAAATGCAAAATATTTTCTGGCTATCAAATTCTCAAATGTTCAGAATCTAAATTTAGGACGAATCCACGGAATTTCAACTTTGATCACATTGGGAACGCGATGTTGGCTTTATTCGAAACTCTTTCATATAAAGGATGGAATGTCATACGGGATATTGTTTATATTAGACATGGACCGGTAAGAAGAAGAATAATTCAAAGCATTAAAAGATATTCAGTGGGCAGTCATCTTCATTCACATTTATGTCTTTATCGGCTGCATGATCGGCTTGACGCTTTTCGTCGGCGTCGTCATCGCGAATTACACGGAGAATCGGGTAACGAGAATCGTGTACTGTAGCTTACTGTAGCTAGTAATGTGGGTTTACTGTAGCTTTCGATTAAGTTTCATCACGGTTTCGATTGGGTTCTATATTGGGACCGATCTGGTTCCGATTTGGTTCCGATTTGACTCCGATTTGACTACGATTTGGCTCCGATTTGGTTCCGATTAAGCTCTATTACGGTTCCGATTGGGTTATATATTGGCTCCGATTTGGTTCCGATTGGGTTCTATATTGGTTCCTATCTGGTTTCGATTTGGTTCCGATTTGGTCCCGATTAAGCTCCATTACGGTTCCGATTGGCTAATAGGAAAAGAATTAAATGTCTAGCCATTTAAAAGATGCTAAAGTTTAGTATCATCTTGATAAAATAGAAGATTTAACACGCAGTAAGAGACTTTATTGAACACCAAATCTTACAAGTACACCAAATGAGTACTAGAGGAAGATAGAAGCTAACTTAAAGATATTATTAGCAAAAGTTTGAACAATGTATTCGTTTCCAGGGCACCGCCTTGCTAACTGTCGATCAACGTCGATGGCACGACTTGAAGGCTCGTCTCAAGATGGCTCAACCCCTTCACGTGCCACCAAAACCCCGTGAGAGTGCCCGTGTTCGGAATCTCTTCTACGAGTTCACGACTGGAAAAGTCTTTGATCGAGTATGCAATCTAATACAAAATACAATCAAAAAACTCATACAGATCTTCAATTTCCTTGTCGTTCTCAACTCGGCCACTTTGATCGTTCCATGGAATGTCGAAGAGGAAGAGGAACGTTTCAATGTTCTTTTCGCTGTCACTTCCCTCGCTGCGATCATCAATGTTTTGTTCGCTGTCGAGGTGCAGATTACTAGCCTTTTATTTACTATTTATTAGCCTTGTATTTTTTTTTTTTTAAATTTTTTTCCCCTCTTTTTTTTTTTTTTTTTTTTTTTTTTAAAAAAAAAAAAAAAAGTTTTTTTTTTTTTTTTTTTTTTTTTTTTTTTCCCCTCTTTTTTTTTTTTTTTTTTTTTTTTTCTTTTTTTCCCTTTTTTTATTTTATTTTTTTTTTTATTTTTTTTTTTTTTTTTTTTTTTTTTTTTTTTTTTTTTTTTTTTTTAAATTATTTTACTATTTGCTAGCCTTTTATTTACTATTTACTAGCCTTGTAAATAAAGTTTAGCGTAAGATAGAAATCAATAATTTTTAAAAAACAATGAAGGAACATTAAGAACTAGGCTTTGACTAGGCTTCATTCAATTTTAGCATTCTAATTTGCACTGCTAATCAAAATATTGGCAGGTAAGGCTAGACCAAGGCCAGAACGAGATCAAGTCTGGATCTGGTCAAGGCAGCCAGGTCCAGAACTTGATTTTATTGTGCTAGATCTGCAAGCAGGACAGACTAGGCAAGGCCAGATAGATCAAGGTCCAGAAAAATGGCTTTTGAATATCAGCATCACTTCAGATTGTGCTAAAAGTGGTGGCTTTTACGGGCTCAGGCTTCTGGCAATCTAAACGCAATCGAATTGATCTCTTCATCACGGCGTTAGGTTAGTATTGAAGACAGTTTATAATTAGCAATGTTTTTAGTTTATTTTAAAATTTAGCCAAAAATCTCTACATCCTTTAGGTCTCCTGTGGGTGATTTCGCATTTCTTCATCGCCGTTCCCCAGATGAATTTGAGTCGAAACTCAGATTTCCGAAAGTTCACCTACACCGGCGGATACATCGTTGTCATTCTACGCTTTTTCACTCTAGCAGGTTTATCGTTAAATTTCTTTTAGTATCGAAGTATTGAAGGTTAGTATTGAAGTATTGAAGGTTAGTATTAAAGTATTGAAGGTTAGTATTGAAGCAGGTATTGAAGACAGTTAATAATCGAAAAATCTCAAAAATCAGGTCGTAACTCGACACTGAAAATGCTGATGAACACGGTGGTGATGTCAATGTTTCGATCGTTTTTCATCATTACCGCCATGTTTTTATTGGTGTTATTCTATGCATACACTGGAGTGATTCTCTTCGGAATGGTTAAATATGGGCAAGCAGTGAGCAAGTGAGTTTTTAAAGACCCAAACTTGGGTATTGTAGACTGGGTATTGTAGCTGTAAAAACAAGCTCACAAAGAAGCAAACTTTGAACAGACACTTTGCAGGCATGTTAACTTTCGAACGGGTTCTGAGGCGCTTGTCGTTTTGTTTAGGAGTATCACTGGCGAGGATTGGAACGATATTATGCACGATTGTATGGTGAGAAGAATTGCAAGAGAAATTTTCAGATTCAGAGACAAATTTAAACTAAAAGATTCATGTAGAAATGATTAGAGTAAAAGTATTTAAGTGCAAGAGTGGAGCAAGAGTTGAGGCTTAGCTACAAGCTTAGCTTGTAGATTTCACCTATCATCGACTCAAATTCCAGCGAAGTCCCCCCTTTTGTTACTGGCAAGAGGGGATCAACTATTGGCAAACGGATTGCGGCAATTATTATGGAGCGATCATCTATTTTTGCTCTTTCTATCTAATTATTACATATATTGTACGGAATCTTCTTGTCGGTAAGAAAAGAGAAAAAGCTGAAAGTGCTGCTAAAAATGCCAAAGCTAAAAATTGCTTCAGCTATTATCATGGAGAACTTCTCATTGTTCTATTCGAGTGAAGAAGATGCTTTACTTTCTTATGCTGATATTAGGAATTTTCAAAATGTTTGGAATATTGTCGATTTTGAGCAGAAAAGAGCGATTCCTGTGGGAAGAGTGAAATTTCTGTTACGGTAAAGGATTCTATTTTTAAAAGAATGTTTTTTTCGTAGATTATTGAAAGGTCGTTTGGAAGTGGATCCGGAAAAAGATCGAATTCTTTTTAAACATATGTGCTATGAAATGGAAAGATTGCATAACGGGGACGATGTTTCATTTCACGATGTTTTATAGTGGGTTTTAGAAATTCAAAAGAATTTTAGAAAAACCCTAAAGTACCCTAGTTAAACAATTACTTTTCATCAAGTTACCTTAAATTTTTATATGACTGAGCTTTGTCCTCCTCAACGAATGATCTCAAAATTGAGCTGAACTTTTCTCTGGCATTTTTACTCGAGTAGTTACACTCTAGACTGATTTATTTTTGGCTACAAATCGCTTAATACTGATCAGAGCTGATATCGATGTGATACTGATCAGAGCTGATATCGATCTGATACTGATCAGAGCTGATATCGATCTGATACTGATCAGAGCTGATATCGATCTGATACTGATCAGAGCTGATATCGATCTGATACTGATCAGAAGATTCTTGCCAACAAGTACAATATTTGTTTAGTATGTTATCGTATCGATCGGTGGATATTCGTAAATCACTTCAACTTGAAGAGCTTTTGCAGCGCGAGGAACTCGAGTTCATCATTGAGGAAGAGGTTTGTGAGAAATCTCTGAAATTCCAGAGAAAGATAAAGCAAGATAAAGCAATATAAAGCAAGATCAAGCCAGAAACCAAGTTCAATGACTTTTTGTGAGCTAAAGCCTACAATAAAGCAAGCAATGGCAAGCAATGTTAGAGGCTTTGAGGCAAGATCCTGGTCTTACCTTTGAGACAATCTGCTTTCAAATTACTTTAAAATTTCGAATTTGATCCCATTGATCGTTTAATTTTTCTCTAGGTAGCTAAACAAACAATTCGCACGTGGCTGGAGACGTGTTTGCGACGAATTCGAAACCCAAAACAGAAAGATTCGTTCGTCGAGATGATGGCCAAGTATCCAAATCCAAATTCTGCTGGTAGTTTTATAAAATTTGCATAAATAGATAAAATTTTAGAGAAAATTTAAATTTAAATAAATATTAAGGCATTCAATCACTTTCTACTGTTTCCGATAAGTCTGAGATGCCGAAATTTCGCTTTGGAGCCCAAGATGGGGCATCGTCGAATGGTTGGTGAAAAGATAACATATGAAAAACATTAGTCAGATAAGTTTATGTCAATATTTTTTAAAACATTGATATACTTTAGCTGTCTGGGACTTTTGTTAACACAAATTTCAGGCACTACTAATATTATTGTACATTTATCAGTTAAATTCAAAACCAAACTCATCCTTATCTTACCTCAAGCCATTTCTCGAAGAGGGTTTTCCCCTCTTCTGTCCAGGCAATTCCCTGAGTCACTTTTTGATAATTTCTGTTAGCCTAGAAAAGAGAAATAAACATTAAATGCATGAATTTATGATAGCTTATGATACCTTTTACAAGAATATTGTATTTTATTGTCCTTAGGAAACTAAATAGGAACTATAAAGGAACTAAATAGGAACTATAAAGTACCCAAATAGAAACTATAAAGGAATTAATAGGAACTATGAACTTTTGTTAGCACAAATTTCAGGCTCAGAGGACGGTGACGAGCCGAAAGAGCCGCCAATTCGGAAGAAAGCGATGAAAAGTCGACGAAGCAGCATTCCCGATGTGTTTCCGGTAAAGTTTCTTGAAAAATCTGCGAAAAATCAAACTAGATTTCCTCTTTAAAGTGTACTTTCTGCTCTAAATCTATCAAAACACACCCTTTCTAGCGCACTGCACAAAGTCTCGTCTTTCTTTGTGCCGTCTGCATGAAAATGAAGCTGTGTTTGCCAGAAAGGAAGATACTTTTAAGCACAATATACGTCTAAATCTATCTAAAGATTTAGTCAATCAATTTTGAATCAATTTTTGCTTCTCTTTATACGTACTTTCTCCTCTAAATCTATCAAAAAATGACTCTAAAATCTTTTCTTTTCCCACATCTTTTCTACCATACTCAATTTGGTCATTTTTCTTCTAAAAACCCTTCGATTTCACGAGAATCATGAAGAATTGAGTGCAATTGAGTGCACTAGAAAAGTTTTGTGTCTAATTTCTAAAGCACAAAGTACATCACAACACAAAGAACAAGTTGCAGCAAAAAAAAAAAGAAAGCGCTCAAGTTAGTGTTTTGCTGCGATCATCAATGTTTCGTTCGCTGTCGAGGTGCAGATTACGAGCCTTGTAAATGAAGGAACATTAAGAACTAGGCTTTGACTAGGCTTCATTCAATTTTAGCATCCTAATTTGCACTGCTAATCAAAATATTGGCAGGTAAGGCTAGAGCAAGGCCAGAACGAGATCAAGTCTGGATCTGGTCAAGGCAGCCAGGTTCACAACACAAATAACAAGTTGCAGCAAAAAAAAAGAAAGCGCTCAAGTTAGTTTTTTGCTGCGATCATCAATGTTTTGTTCGCTGTCGAGGTGCAGATTACTAGCCTTTTATTTACTATTTATTAGCCTTTTAAATAAAGTTTAGCATAAAATAGAAATCAATATTTTTTTAAAGCAAATAATGAAGGAACATTAAGAACTAGGCTTTGACTAGGCTTCTTCAATTTTAGCATTCTAATTTGCACTGCTAATCAAAATATTGGCAGGTAAGGCTAGAGCAAGGTCAGAACGAGATCAAATCTGGATCTGGCCAAGGCAGCCAGGTCCAGAACTTGATTTTATTGACTAGGCTTCATTCAATTTATTCAATTCTCAAGTTAGAATCGAATATTCTTGTAATCGTAAACACTTTTTCTATTCTGCACTAGCCATTTAACAAATAAACAGTCGACTTGGTAGTACTTAAAACCAAAAATACCTTACCCTAATCGAGAATGCAGGAAGAAGAGAACGCCACAAAAGTGACCTCACCCCCATCGACGACGATTTTGCATCACGGGATCCCCGTGACCATAGTACAACCATCACGAGCATCTAGGGTATTCACCGTACTAACAACTATTGCAGATTCTAATCAAAAAACGCATAACAAACGAGTGTTCATTCAATGTTTTCCCCTTTTAACCCACTTTTCCAGTCAAAATCCTTGATTTTGATTAGGCGAAAATGATCAGAATCACGAAAATCGTTCATTTCAATAAGTCGAGTCTGAAAATTTAGAGATTTTGATCATTTTTCCTATTTTGCTAACAGTCCTATTAACAGTGGACTACCGTACCTTTCAGCTAACTTTTTTTTTTCAGACAACAACTCTCTTCCACGAAGCAGCCAGGAAATTGATGGCTACAACGGGTGGTGGAAGTGAGAAAAAGGATCGGAAGAAGAAAGAATCGATCATCGGACAATCGGCAATTTGTGGAGGAGCACAGGGAAAAGAAAGAGAAGGCATCGGAGCGATGGGAGAGACTGTACAACTGTTGCCGAGACAGAGGAGTCACTCGGAACACAAGAAAAGCCTCATCCCGAAGCAGTTACATGTGAGTTGGACTTGTTACAGATTTTCGACATTTTCGACACTGTCGAATCTTCAGATAAGAATATCAAAGCTTTGTAGATATGTTGTTTTAGATTTAGATTTCCATCCGATTTAGATTTCCGTCCGATTTAGATTCATTCTAAATCTTATATAGATCTAAATTGTAGGCTTCAGCGGTTGGAATTTGTCCTCTTTTCTTCTTTTGTAAAAACACGCGAAATTCTTGGTCAAAAAGGTCCTCCATCTGTAAAAAAGCAGCATTTAATAGGAAAACAAGGAAACAAAAAATTCTCAAAAAAAGACAATAAAATTTCTTTGAAAAGCGCAGAAAATTGCAAAAAAAACGCTTAAGAACATATATTAAGCACATTTATTATTGTTCGATCTGTATCGGACGTCCGATATAGACTGTAATCTAAATCGGGCGTCTGATATAGACTGTAATCTAAATCGGACACAACAGATACATTTCAAAATTCAGCTCTCCGTGTACGATTTGCCGGACGTCGAGGAGCGAGAAGAGGGTCTTTTCTCGCCGCCGCGAACCGCCGAGCCGGCTGCTGAGGCATTCTTGTGGATGAGTGGAGCGCTGATGGAGAACAAGTTGACAGGTGGTTAAAAAATGATCTAGCTTTGATCTTTGATCTAGTTTTATTGACAAATGGCCATAGTTTTTCTGCTACTGAACTGTGACTGATAAATAGTTTCCTTAGAAAAATTTGAAAACTTTCCAAATTTCCAGGTCAACCATCACCGAAATTCGGCGAGAGCCCGATGCGTGCAGCCCAGGATGTGAATGAGTGGTGGCAATCGCTCATCAACTAGAGTAGGCAATAGATTTCTTTTGCTCAATGAAAAGTTTGGTGCTTTTTACGGATCTTTTTTTTTTGTTATTTCTCACTGGTGATCTCTATTTATGAAATTTGAATGCTTGAATCATGTTACCTAGAAATAAAACTTATCTTTGTTCATCCCAGCACCATTGTTTCTTTCACAAAAACATACCGAAGACTTTTCGAATCACTGTCACTCAATGACAAGAGCTGAAGTTTTCTTGATGGGCTATTTTTCAATCTGGAAAGTTCTGAACACAATCCCGCAGGCAGGGTTGCTCAAAGAAAAGTTTCCCAAAATTTTCAGCACAATACCCAGGTGCTGCCTAGCCTGACTTCTGTAGGACTGGTCTACAGTGATTGGCCTGGATTGATTTACAGGATTCGGTTGGAACAAGCAACCCTACTTACAGGTGTACTAAAGTTCTTTTTGGAAATTTTTGAAGCAAAAAGCAAAAGAATTGGCGGCGAGAGGAGGCGAACCCGCGACCTCTCTCTTGCGTTCGTTTGAGAGACGTGCGCGTTAACCACTCGGCCACTCTCTAATAGATGGCGCAGTGCGAGCGCACTTATCTCTAACCCACACGATTCGGGTTCGGCTCCGGCCCGTGTCGGTAATTTTCGTTTTTTTAAAATTTCAAAACACAACTAAATGGAATTCTAAGCCAAACTAACTATAAGTGATTTAAAAGAGTCCGCTCGGTGCTGAAGAGTAGTGTACAGTGTATCGTGTACAGACAGACAGACAGACACAGCTCTTATATATAGTAGATTGGTGAGAAGTTATTTGAAAGCATTGACTGTGAGATAGAAGATTGGAGATGGAGGGACAGGAAATGAGCAGTGTAATCCAAGAGGAGCTTATATGGAAAGATTGGGGGAAAGGAGAAGAAGAAGGAGAAGGAGAAGGAGAAGGAGAAGGAGAAGGGGTAAGCGGATTCCCTCCGATGTGCACATCCAATTCTCGGGCTTACAAGAGAGAGAGAGAGAAGAAAAGCGAGAAATTCGGCTAAGCAAATATGCGAGATGAATATTGAAGCTTCCGGTACTCTCAAACCAAATATGGAAGCTGGGAGCCAATTGGATGAGGAAGGGGCGGAGTCTTGGGCCTCCTCGACTCTCGCCCAGCTTCATCCCATCAATCCGCTCATCACAATCCCGGATTTTCTCATTTTCTGGTTATCCAAGATTTACAAGTATTCCCACTAGCTAATTGATCACTTTTCCTCAATCGATCTCTTCATCTTCTCCAGCCATGCATGAGCCCTTCTACTATCAACCGTACTCATTCAATTTAAATACTACAGGTAAGGCTATTTTAAAGCTGTCTGGCTATATTAGCATTGATTACAGTAAGACTTTTACAGTAGCCGTTCGTTTTCATTTTCTATTGCGTTTAATGTCAGAATCGGTATAAAATACTACTTCAATACATCAGAAAAAGAGTACTGTAATCGGTTTCTTTTTTGCCTAATACTATAAGTACTTTAGTCAAACTTTAGCTACTATAGTTAGAGGTTTTTTTATTCTGCAAGTATTGAACACCATTCTCAGAGCTCGTGAAGCTCGGTTTTCCGCCGGAGAGCTCATCGAGAGCGGATGGATCAAATGAGGAGAAGAAAATTGGGGCAAGGAGATCGAGAACTGCTTTCAGTGATACACAACTTGAGGTGATCTTGGAAAGAAATCACTTGAAGCTTAAATCTTTAGGAGCTAGAGAGCTGCTTCTCGAAATGTCAATACCCGGATTTGTCGACGAGGGAAAGACTCGCGAAACAAGTCGATCTGCCAGAATCACGTATTCAGGTGGGATTTCGGAATTCAAAACAAAAATGGCCTCTCTTGTCTCTAAAGAAGATAGTAAACAGTTTTGAATTCTTGAAAATTGATCTGAAAAGCATTAAAGCAAAAGGTAATTCTTCAAAACTGTCACCTTTCCATCAGGGTTAACAAAAAAAGTCAAAGTTTCTGGTCAAGCCAAGCCAAGCCAAACCAAGGCCAAGATTTCAATTGAAAGCCATTGGCTTTGGCTTGGCTTTGGCTTGGTTTGACTTGGCTTTGACTTGGCTTTTTGTTAACTCTGACTACTGGTTTACTAAGTTATGCATACAAATTGAAATCTAACTATGAACTATGAATCACACCTTCACAACAGCTTGATAAAAACAGCTTAACAATAATAACAACAGCTTGATGACACTCTTGTGGCATGGTTTTGAAAAGAACTCAGAAATTGTCCCACCTTCCCGATATTCTTCCATTCTTCCCGAATTTGACCTTTTGCTCTAACGACAAGGCGAGAATCTATGTGGATGACATAACTCTTTATTAATCTATCTCTCGATATCTTTCTCTTTTCCAATCGATTTCCCTTGATCTATCTATTTGCTTATCTCTCCATGACATGCGGGATTTTCTTTTGATCTCTTCAATTGGGCACTCTTCACTCTTCACTCTTCACAAATCAGCACTTGTCCAACCACTTCTTTGGTCATTACATAGGTTAAGAATTGGAATCTCTTTTTGAAAACTGAATAACTTTAAGGTCAAAAAAAAGTCCTTTAAAGATAAAAGTCTCAGTTTTAACGTTTTAAAGATCGACAATTTCAACCCCAACTCCGATAGAAGTCAGCTTAACAATTTCGAAGAAATTCTAAATATTCTACCGTATACCCTGTAGTAAAGAAATGGGGAAAAACTGCAAAGAGGGGCTCTGGCTGGGAATTTGTTTATTTTGGGGACAGGTGGATATTACAAGAGATCCAACAAGGACAACAAAATCGATTGAACAAAGGAAATTTGAAGAGATGATTTTGAATCTTTTCGTCTTAGCCTAACCTCAAGTTTAATTATTGAAAGAAGTTACAGTAAGTTACAGTAATAAGTTACAGTAATCGGGAACGTGTAGAATGCACAGTAAAGCTTCATTTACCCGAAGAATAACGATATGATAGAACGATATGATGCAGTAGCCATAACCATATCGTTATATCATATCGTTTACTTTACAGTAAATGAAAAGATGCACAGTAAAGCACAGCTTTGCTCACAACAGTGTGTTTTAAGAGGTTTTATTTGTGTTAACCTTTCAAAAACGATACTTTAACTTCTCGACCTTTGAAACAATATTTGTTGACAGGATTTTCTTGTAGTGGATGAGAGTATTAGCGGTATCCTCTTCTCTCTTTCCTCTTCAAGACTCATCAAATGGTTTTTGAGGGGCAAGTATGATCAGGGATTAACTCTAGAAAGGAAAAAGAATGAAGATAAATGTTAGTTTGATGAGTGGCTTTAAGACTGTAGTTAGCTTCCGTGTACAGTAATCCTTTTCCAGTAAAATCGCGACTAAAAATTGAGTAGAACCTTTAGAACGATATGGTGCAGTAGCCATAACCTCACTTTCTGCATACTATATCATGTTACAGTAGTATTAAACAAAGTTATCTCAATTATAGTACAGTTTACAGTAATCCTAGGTCAAAGATATACAGTAAAAATTGAGTAAGACCTTTAGAACGATATGATGCAGTAGACATAACCTCACTTTCTGCATGTCTATTTATCTAAAGACTAAAAGCTACAGTAATCTAGAGACAGTAATCTGAAAAACCAACTAAAAATGCTACAGTAAGAATAGGATAAGCTCCGGAATAACTTACGATAAACCAATTTAGGTTTGGTTCAAGAATCGTCGCGCTAAACACCGTAAACGACTCAACAATATTAGAAGAGAGGATTTCGAGGAAATGGGAGAGAACGAAAAGAATAAAATCATCAATAAGACGAATCAGAAGAATGCCGAGAACTCGATTATCAGTGAGTATTTTGCGAAACTCTTTATCGGCATTGGCTTTGTAAATCTTGAAGAACTGAACTCTTTCAGCATGGACTCCAGGGACAGCTTTTCAGGGAATGATCACCCCGAGTTTCTCCTATACATCCACGTTTCCCATCGCGAGTCTACCATTTTCAGGAGTTTGTTTTAAACTTTAAAAAAGCATTGACTACAGTAATACTTTTGCAGTAACCCTGGCTTGTTATCATTTTCTTTTAGCGCTAATTTTGTTAATAAAAGAGCCAGAACCCAGTGCTGGCCTTGAGTCGAACATTGTCTAGCCTAGCTTAGCTTGAATCTGATTCTAGAGCTAACCTGACTCTACTCTTGCTTTGAACCATCATCTTCGAAGCTTGATCTTTGAACTGACAAGAGAATGGTCGTAGTGTAGTGACTCTCCAGTAGTGACTACTGGAGATGGGAAAATTCCAAGTCAAACCTAATTCCATCTTTTGGAAATCTTTTTCAAAACATATTCCAGAGTCGCTTTCTATTCAGCATGACTAAATATTGTAAAATCTAAAAATTCAAGTACCCCATTCGGTAACCCTTTTGAATTCCCTTAAATTGAGTCTTTTTTGAGGATTTTTTTGTGTCCAAGTGGTGCTTGACATGCCCTTTTCCCCAATGAATCTATTGAAATTTGATCCAATCACGATTACCTCCATATTTGTCTTTATCTCTACAAAAATCCTTCTCGGATTAAATCTGGATTGCCCGATTAGTTTGGGTTAATCTCAAGGCTTGACTCAACGATAATCTGCATTAGGATTTGCATTTGCATTCGAAAAATAGAACTTTATATCTAGCTAAAAGGAGATTTGTTGGCTTTTATCAGCAAAAGATTACTGTAACGTGAAAGCTTTGTGCTTTGTGCTCTCGAAAAAGGGAAACACATCCTTTCTAGTGCACTGCAGTTCTCATTTTCTTGTAAAATTGAAGTTTTACTCTTAATAAAAGTGAGGAATTGATTGAACTAGAAAAGGTGGGTTTATAGAATTGAGAACAAAGTACAAGTTACGCGAAGAATCAATGATTATCTAACTTTTAAATATTCAGTTAAATATAATTAGATATTTAATTGATTATCTAACTAACTGATGTTCATGTTAAATGTCTAATTATTGTCTGAAATTTCGGGAGTGGGACAAATGCTACCTTTTTTTTGCGCACCCGGACATTTGCGCACCTTTTTTTCCGCACCTTTTTTCGCATTTTAAAAAAGCTCTAAAGAGCTAATATTAATCAATTTCTATTCCAAAAGTTGTTTTTCTAGGTAATTTTAGGGCGTAGAATCGAAATTTTGACATATCAGAGCTTGTGGAAGCGAACGGACGGAGTTATACAAAGACAAAAATCGACAATTTTCTGTAATTTGATCTAGCCGTTTTGTCTTTCAAATTGGTTCCACAAGCTCTGATATGTCAAAATTTCGATTCTACGCCCTAAAATTACCTAGAAAAACAACTTTTGGAATAGAAATTGGTTAATATTAGCTCTTTAGAGCTTTTTTAAAATGCGAAAAAAGGTGCGCTAATGGGCAAGGTGCGGAAAAAAAGGTGCGCAAATGTCCGGGTGCGCAAAAAAAAGGTCGCATTTGTCCCACTCCCGAAATTTCAGACAATAATTAGACATTTAACATGAACATCAGTTAGTTAGATAATCAATTAAATATCTAATTATATTTAACTGAATATTTAAAAGTTAGATAATCATTGATTCTTCGCGTAACTTGTACTTTGTTCTCAATTCTATAAACCCACCTTTTCTAGTTCAATCAATTCTTCACTTTTCTTAAGAGTAAAACTTCAATTTTACAAGAAAATGAGAACTGCAGTGCACTAGAAAGGATGTGTTTCCCTTTTTCGAGAGCACAAAGCACAAAGCTTATTCATTTAAATATAATTAGATATTTAATTGATTATCTAACTAACTGATATTCAAGTTAAATGTCAAATTATTGTCTGAAATTTCTTTCTTTTTCAGCTCCAATCATTCACCGACTTCTCTCCGTCAAATAAACTGTAAAAAAGTGTTTTTTTTTTTGTTATATTTTTATACCTTAAATAACAATATTTTTCTTTTTAAAATACACCTGTACAGTCAAAAGAAATAAAAAATATATTAAAATATATAGTAAAATAAGAAAATCAAAGTTTAAGGTACAAATTTAAGGTATAAATTTGAAAAGACAAACATGAGCGGCCCGTAATCGGCATTCAAAAAAGAAAAGAAATTGGGGTGGGCTACTTTGCGCCAAACTTTTTGCGCAACTGGGTCATTTGAGCAACTGGGTCGTTTGCGCAACTCGCCACAACTTTTTTCGAAGTGGACCAATCTTTATGATTTTGGTGTCATTTTGTAGATCTCAATAAGTGCAACAAAATGACACCAAAATCATAAAGATTGGCCGACTTAGAAGAAAGTTATGACGAGTTGCGCAAACGACCCAGTTGCGCAAAAAAATTTGGCGCAAAGTAGCCCACCCCAAGAAATTATCTCATCAAAACTCTTTTTTTTCGAAAAGGAATGTAAATGAATCAGTTGAAATGAGAAAAAAAGATATTCTTTTCTTTTTTTTCTTGTTTCTTGAGCTGATAACTTTATGAGAGCAATGATTGAGATTCCAAGCGATTCAAGCGATTTGAGTCGGATTTTCGTCACTTCTTGGGACGACCTCCTTCCAAATAAACCAACAATCAAGAGCGAGTGTGGCGACGAGAACCCAACCGGATAACTGGAAATGAGCTTTATGAGAGTGATATCAGCTAGAGGTTATCCATTTTCATTTATATCTTTTCTAAAACCTATCACTTACCGTAATCTACCGTAAAACTATGTAATTGCCCCTTGCTTTTATCTAATTTGAATTCTTTGGTGTCATTGAATCATTGAATCAGACAAAAAGTAGATAAATTGGATAAGAATACGGTAGACTACGATAGCTTTACGGTAGATTACGATAGCTTTCAAAAAACACATTTAGGCAAGTTTACGGTAGTTTTCAAAAAACACATTTAATAAATGAATTAGTGAAGAAGAAAAATTCCTTTCACGATACACAATTCATTACAGAAGATCCGGGTATTTCCTTCTTTCTTTATTTCTTTCTTTCTTTCTTCTCTCCCCTTGTCTTTCCTTCTTTCTCTTGGCAATTTTAAGCACCGGATAGCTTAGTGGTTAGAGCAATTGCCTGAAAAGCAAAAGATCGAGGGTCGAGCTGAAAGATTCGATCCTCTCTCCAGAAATCTGCCAATCCCTTCACTTCTTTATTACAATTTCATCTTTTTCCCTCTTTTTTTTGTCATTTTGAACGTCGATTGAGTTCAGTCTTGGCTTACTATAAGCATATTCTAATGTAGCCCATTTGTTTAGTTTGATTTTGAAAATAAAACAAACGACAGAAATGGCGAGTTTCCCATTGTTCGCCGACACCGATTCAAATGTGCCAAATTGTTCTTTATCTTTATTCTTCAAGATCTCCTCCACGTTTTCTTTACTGAAAATATTTTAGGTAATGTTATTTCAAAAAGAAAAGATGAGAATTTGTTCTCCGAAAAATTCAATTCAATTGAGAAAATCGAGAATTTTCTCGAGAAAATGTTACAAATTTTAACTATAAAATACTGTTTTTGTGAAGTATTTTGTATCCTATATAACTATTGGGCTGGTGAAACTTTAATAGATATAACAAACTTTAATAGACAATACAGTGCTGGACAATGAAATATCATATTTGAAAAATATGATATTTCACTTTCGCGCGTCTGCAACTCCCTTGTCTTTACCGTATTTCTAAATATTAATATTACCATTGTGTAGCCCTTGAAAAGAGCTTTCAGAAAATGTATAACACTAATAGTTTAAACTCAAAGACAAGGGAGTTACAGACGTGCGAAAGTGACGATCGCTTTTCAAATATCATATTTCATTGTCCAGTACTGTACCTAAATTTAGATATAAGAAAAGTATTTTAAAGCTAAATATCTAAAGATTAATGTTTTAATAGTTAAATATCATCTTTTAAAGTTAATAACTAAAGATTTAAAATGTTCTAAGGGTTTCTATTGGGTTGGTGAATTGAAAACTGCCGGCTATTGTCATATGTGACAGTTTGAGCATTTTCTTCAAAAGAAACCCATTTGGTGTCAATGGAAAAGTTGTAGAGAATCTAAAATGAAGCTTATATCCAAATTTTCAGAACGATTCAAAAACTGGTTCTCAAGAAATGCCAAATTTACGAATTTTCACAAAACTCGCATTTTAAGCGAAACTACTAAGTGTATCTTTTTGGAAATTTGGCTATAAGCCTAATTTTTGATTCTCTACAACTTTTCTATTGACACCAAAATGGGTTTCTTTTGAAGAAAGTGCTCAAACTGGGACATCTCCAGTCCTCGATTTTTGAGTCTCACACTTGTCTCACACACAAACCAAAATCCTACTACGAAAGAGGAATCCGCAAATTGCCTGTAAAATGGGCAGAAGTCATCAATAATAATGGGAATTATTTGGAATGAATTCATGGTTTTATGTTGCATAAATTTTAGTTCAAAGTCCGGCAGTTTTCAATTCACCAACCCAATACAGCCAATAGAACTACAACTAAATCCTATACAATCCTATACAATCCTATACAATCCTATACAATCCTATACAATCCTATACAATCCTATACAACTACAAAATAGTGTTTCAAAATATTCTCAAAATACCGAATCTCTAAGAAAGGTTAGTAAGCTTTTTATAGAAAAAAGAAAAAAAAGAAAACCTTGTTTGTGTGCCGATTCCATTTGATGCCGACCACCAAATCGATATGCAAAAGAACCAAATCACAAAAAGAAGTGCTGTGACAGCCAAATCCTGAAGAACATCTTTAATTACAATACAAATACAATAGAACTTGTATAATGACTGTTTGAGTGACTATAATGACTATTTGAGTGAATTTTTATCGATTTTCCAATGCAACTCACCGCCAACGGAATCCTTTTATCATTACAGTACACTTGCCAAAGGACAACATACGAAAAAGTGACGATCAACACGAAAATCAATGAAACGACGGCGGTGAAGTAGAAGAAACCCGCGGCTCTGGAAGAGGAATCATTTGAACAATAACTTTGTGAAAAATAACTTTGTGAACAATAACTTTGTCAATATAAACAATAACTTTGTTATAACAATAACAATAACAATAACAGCAACTTTGTTTTCACGATCAACTCTTCAGTAGTTCTTTTCATTTTCATTTATTTTATGTAGAATCTAAAGAAATGAAACAATATAGTATTTTGAAAACAGTGAAACATGAACAATGAAACAATGAAATGTATAACAATATGAAGTATAACAATGAAACAGTATTTTGTTTCATTTCTTTAGATTCTATATAAAATAAATGAAAATGAAAAGAACTACTGAAGAGTTGATCGTGAAGAACTTCCGACGTGTCTCACGTGTGGCTCCATTCGATACGATTTCCTTTTAAGTATATTGTGTACAAACAGTATTTTGTTTCATTTCTTTAGATTCTATATAAAATAAATGAAAATGAAAAGAACTACTTGAAGAATTGATCGTAAAAATAAAGTTGCTTTTTTCCGATTTCCACCACTCACCCTCCCCAGCTTCCTGTCCAAAATTTTGTCGGCTTTCCGTCACAACCCTTGATCGGATGACTTGACATTCTGAAAATTGAAAATTTTAAAAGATTTTGAATTTTTTAAATCTTTTGGTTAATCGTTTATCTATTATTTATCGATTTGACATTTGAATCTTCAAAATTTTAAAAGATTTTAAATTTTTGAATCTTTTGAATTTTTTGAATATTTTGAATCTTTTGATTAATCATTTATATATGATTTATCAATTTAATTTTCTGAAATTTAGAAATTTCTACAAAATTGGATAAAAAGCAGAAAAAGAATCATATTTTCTTTAGAAAAATCTAGAACTTTCTAATAATTGTAATGAATTAAATTTTGAGAAATCGAGACGACCAAGTGCGTCTTTCGCTTAGCGGCTTTTAAAAGGAAATCGTATCAAATCGAGCCACACGTAAGACACATCGGAAGTACATCGATGAAAGCATCAATCGCCAATTCTGACTCACGAGAAAGTCGACGTTGTCTCGGTGTGCGTTACAGTTTTGTTTTCGGCATCGATGCATTGAAAAGTCAACTCGGCATGCCATGAATTTGCTGCCGAAAGAGCGATCACCAGGAACACCTCAAGAGGATACCAATACGATTTTAGAATATTGTATAAGAAGATAATTTGAAAAAGAGAAACTACCATCATCTTTTCTTGAGGCTTTCTCCATTTAATCTAATTTTAATTTCATTCAAAGTTTGATCTCATTCGATTCGAATGAGATCAAAATTAAATAATTAAAGTTAAAGTAAAAAGTTAAAGGGATTACGGGGAAGTTTTTTCGAAATTATCCATCAATTTTTGATTTGTTAACTTACAAATTGAATGATCCGAATGAAGCCAAGTGGATATTTGAATACCGATAAGTTTAAATTCTCAAGGCCCATTCTGAAAAGTTAAAAAAGAAAAATTTGTGATTAATTTGAAAAGAGTTAAAGAAAAAGAAGAAAAGCTAAAAAATAAAAATAGATTTGAATTGAAAAATAATCGATATTGAGATCAATTTTCCGTATAGAAATTGAGGTGAAACGATTTGAAACAAGCATAGATTAGTTGAAGAAGTTGAGGAAAAAAAGCTAAAGAATAAAAATAGATTTGGATAAAAAGCAGAAAAAGAATCATATTTCCTTTAGAAAAATCCAGAACTTTCTAATAATTGTAATGAATTAAATTTGAGAAATCGAGATGGCCAAGTGCGTCTTTCGCTTAGCGGCTTTTAAAAAGAAATCGTATCGAATGGAGCCACACGTAAGATACATCGGAAGTACATCGATGAAAGCATCAAACGCCAATTCCGAGAAAGTCGACGTAATTAAGTTAGAAAAGTTAGAAAAGAAAAATTTGTGAGTAATTTGAAAAGAGTTGAAGAAAAAGAAGAAAAAGCTAAAGAATAAAAATAGATTTGAATTGAAAAATAATTGATATTGAGATCGATTTTCAGTATAGAAATTGAGGTGAAACGATTTGAAAAGTGAAACGATTTGAAACAAGCATAGATCAGACAAAACAACACAGAAGAAATATGAGAAAGCAAATTTGGCTTTTTTTAGCCTTTTCTAAATGTAAACGCATCCTTTCTGGTGCACTTGCGCCCTGTTTTTCTTCTAGCATTGAAGCTTTACTATAAAAATGAAGAAAAACGATTTTCGATCAATCTTTTCGAATTGTTTTTATTCGAAAAAGTCGATTGACTAAAAGTTAATATGAAAAATAAAAGAATAGGACTAAAATCTAAAAAACAATCGTTGATTTCATGCGATGATACTAATCGGGAAGAGAGAGGAGAAGGGTTTTCCCTCTCACAAACAGATCAACATCTCTCTTCAGTCTCTTCCTCTCTTTCACCCATTCAAGGCCATCGCCCCGTGATTCATCGATTTTTACGGGTAAGAATTGGGAAAATTCTTTCAAGATTTCTTGTGACACAAAAAAATAAAGCCCAGCATCATTTCCAGCATTGGAAATAAAATTATTTAAAGTTGCGTAACGAAAATCGATGTGAATGAGTTGAGAGATAGGTGTGCAGGTAAGAAATGGGAAAAAGAAGAAAACATGAAAGAAGTGCTTGCATTTGTTTACATTTTGATCTAAAGAGAAGGGAAAGGCAAAGAAGAAGAAGAAGAAGAAGAAGAAGAAGAAGAAGAAAGATGATGGACTGTGGAAAACAGAAAAATTCATTCATAGAAAGTATCCAAAGATGAGTAAAGATAATTTTAAAAGATAATACTTGAAAAGCTTAGTGTTTGAGTTCTTTGACTCTTCTGACTTTGAGTCAAAGGAAAACTTTGAATTCTTGACGTTATTTTATGAAAAATCGATGACTTACCTGGCTAAAAGAAGAGTTGAGAAATTTCTCCACGGGGTATTTGGGTGAACAGATCACACAGACAACAACAACTGATAAGATTGTGTTTGGGAGGAAAAAGGAGGGAAAGGGGATAAAAGAGTATGCAATGATGGGAGAGTGTTAATGATAAAAGCTACAACTACAGCTACTAAATCCCAATTATTGGCACGTATATTTTCGTTTAACTCTTTTATGTTCTTTGAGGCTAAAGGTGATCTGCTAGAGTCTAATATAATAAAAAAAAAACAAGCAAGTAACGTTTACAGTACAGGATTTTTTTCCCAGTGTTTGATACAAAATGCGATAGCGAAAGATAGGCTTAGTGATACGTTTTAGTACGTTTTATATCTTATAGCCTAGATCAGGCTAGACCCAAACCCTCTTTTCACACTACTTTAAGGTGCAGCTAACTCTGCTAAGCTAGCTAGCTACATGTCCCTTCGTGGTTGTCAAGTGGAACCGATTGATCCAAGGTAAACTTACAAGAAGCTAAGTGCAGCTAAGTGAGGGGATCAAGTTTGTTGTGCTGTAATGGTTAGCACAGTTGCCCGATAAGCGAAGTATCGTGGCTTCGAGTTCTTTTTTGACTTTTGAACTGCTCCAACTGTGAACCAGACCAAAGCAAGTTGTTATGATTACAAAAAATTTACCCAGTGTGAGCCTAGGCCTCATTTTGTGTCACTTAGATTTGACCAAGCTTGGAGTTAGACTAGCCTCAGATCGGAATAAAGACCGATTTTTGAAACAGAATCATAGCTATTCCTGATTGTAGAATATATTGCAGAAAAGATTGCAGAAAAGACTAAAATTGGCATAAACCTAATATCAAGTTAACAGTTATAGTGAAAGCCTTAACATATTGATGTTTCGCAAAGGAATGTCGAGTCTTTCCTTTCTTCATTGACTTTCAAAAGACTCATTCTCTTGAGTCATTCTTGGCGCTTGTGAATCAATAAAGCAAACATTCAATGAAAGATTCAATTCATTTTTTTTCTGAAGGAACAACAGTGATAAATTTTGTTGGTGTGTTTTGGGGAGAGAAAAGGGAAGATAAAAGATAGATTAGGGAAGAGGGGATGTCAACATCTCCTCTCTCATTCACCAATCATTGCAAAGGGGGAGAAAGGTGAGTTTTGGTATTTTTTTTCTTCAATCAAAGTTGACTTGGTCCCGCTTTCTAGGCAGATCAGTCTAAATTTCAGAAATGTGATCCTGACCGAGGTCTGGTTTGGCCTGGTTCTAAGTCTGGCTTGTTTTGACCTAAAGTATTGAGTAGAGCCAGCCCATTGGCTAAACTGGACTACGGATGGACTAGTGACCCGATATACCCAAAAAATGATCTGGATCTGACCCAGCTCTGACTTGACCTGGCCAATCTTTCGTGAATCAATCAGCTCTGACTTGACCTGGTCAATCTTTCGTGAATCAATCAGCTCTGACTTGACCTGGCCAATCTTCCGTGAATGAATCAGCTCTGACTTGACCTGGTCAATCTTTCGTGAATCAATCAGCTCTGACTTGACCTGGCCAATCTTCCGTGAATGAATCAGCTCTGACTTCATTCAGTGATAGAATTCATTGAATTCATGATAAATTCATAGAATTCATTCAAAAAACAAAACTTATATTAACATCTGTTTGTAGTAATAAAATATACGAAGTGTGGGAGTTGAGCGATTGGGGAAAACCACCATGAACAAGTGAGTGAATGGGTGAGGAAAGGGGGGAAAAGGCAGAGACGAGGGGGGGAATGGCTCATGCTGTAATGAATGAGGGGAATGGCTCATGCTCGGCTCTTTCCACAAAAAGACATTAATGACAATCGATGAGATGAAAACTATGAAGTTTTCTGAAAGTTTCTAGAAACCGTTCGATTCACAATCTTTTTCTGAATAGATGGCAAAAGAAAAGTGAGTAATTTGAACGATTTTGAGTAAGCTTGACAGTTCAACGATCAACCGGACATTCCAATGTTCATTTATTAGCTTTTAATTCAAAGCATGAGATAAAAATGAAGATATTTAACATGAAAAGACCCGTGAATGCATAAAAAGTAATAAAAAGTAATAAAAAGTAATAAAAAGTAATAAAAAGTAATAAAAAATAGAGAATGAAAGGCGAATTTTGGTGTGAGATGCGGAGGAATGGAATCGAGTTTTTCGAGAGAATCAAGGCATTTCTCCGGTTCTCACATAGTATCTAAATAAAGTTTTTTTAAAAATTACAATAAGATTGTGGTTAAAGTTGATGTATTTTGTAATTTACCGTAGTTGATCCTCGGAATTGACGACAACGAGCCGCCTCTTGACGACGTGATCGCCGGCCAAAGCCAAGAGTTGCTGTTCGGCTGAAATTGATGGCTTTTTCCCATCGATTTTTGAATTCATTAAATCATTTCACAACTTCATTCTTGTCTCTCGAGCTTTAAATTTCAAAATTGATTCAAAAATTGAACTCACTTGCAGCCGCCGAATTTTTCCCGAGCATCGATGGGAGACCGATTTGTCGTTGGAGATTTGGATCAGCTTCTAATGCTCGTCGAATCTCGTCAAGCGAGAGACCCCTTCTTGATCGCATTGAGGAAAATCGAGAATCACAGCCATCAACAATCGGACATTCGGACTGAAATCTTGCATAAATCTTTTGCTTATGCATTAAGCATTTTCTTGACTCTTGAAATATTTTGAACACTCACTCTTGGGCACTCGGCGAACGGGCAAACCCGGATGAGGCAAGTGTATTGCACGTGTGCCGTTGTCTGATAGCGGAATGCCTCGATTGAAACCTAGAATCGCATACCGTAAATACTGTAATAGTGCCCCGCCCCCCCATAATGACGGTGCGGAGCGTTGCCTAGTCTAGCTTTGGACGCGTTTTTCTCGACACTGGCTTATGCTACAATGCGCGCTTAGGTATCAAAAAATAGCTGAAATTCAGAGCTATTTTTTGATACCAAAGACGCATTTTTTGAAAGTACGGGCGCTTTGAAAAAATATATACTAAAAAACTTTTGCGACTACGCGACTGTACGAGGGGGGTGGGGTACTATTACAGTATTTATGATATTTTAATGTTAAAGATTAACAATTGTATTTTGTTGTATTTTGTTGTATTTTGTCTGTATGTTATTTCACCTTCATTCCGTGATCACTGGCCGTCGGTGGGCAAGCGAGTCCCACGAAATCAGCCGGACATCCATCTCGGATAATCGGCAGCGGCTCTTTCTCCCATTCGTATCTGAAAGAAAATCAATTATTCTATTGTTATTTTGTCTTAAAATTCTAGAATTTAAGATTATTAATGATTTATAAATTAATATTGATAATCTATAATAATCTAAATAGATTAAAAAGTTGTCTTTTTGTAAGTTCTTGTAAGTTTACCTTGGATCAATCGGCTCCACTTGACAACCACGAACGGACATGTAGCTAGCTTTAAGAAAAAAAAATAGATTATTATAGAAGTTAGAAAACGAACGAGAAATCGGGAAATGTGGAGTGAAATCGAGAGTGATTCGACTACCGACAACCACCGCTTCCACAGGACGCCCGTTGTGGAAAATGTCGAAAGAGACTGGTTGACGGATCTTCGCAATGCTCAAATAGAACTTTATATTTCTTAAATCTCAGACTCTTTCTATCCCTGCAAGTTTTAGTGTTTTCTCGCAGTGTTTTAGTGTTTTTTTTTTGACTGCGAGAAAGCTTATTCTATTGTTCTTTTGTCTTTCTAAGTTCTAGAATCTAAGATCATTAACGACTTATAAATGAATATTGATCTACATAGATTAAAAAGGTTATCTTTATGTTTGCTCGCCAAACTCTGCGAGTTTTTTTGCTCGCTACAAACATAATATCATTTTTCTCATAAGCTTTTCCGATATGATGTTTGGAATAAATTAAATAAATAAATTGTCCACCAATTTTGAGGTTGGACAATTTATTTCAAAAACCAGTGTATCATTAGATCATTAATGACTTATAAATTAATATTGATCTACATAGATTAAAAAGTTATCTTAAATCTTAGTTATCTTAATCTTAAAGTTATCTTAGTTATCTTAATTAAAGTTATCTTAGTTATTTTAAATCTTAGTTATTTTAAATCTTAGTTATTTTAAATCTTAGTTATTTTAAATCTTAGTTATTTTAAATCTTAGTTATCTTAAATCTTAGTTATCTTAAATCTTAGTTATCTTAAATCTTAGTTATCTTAAATCTTAGTTATCTTAAATCTTAGTTATCTTAAATCTTAGTTATCTTAAATCTTAGTTATCTTAAATCTTAGTTATCTTAAATCTTAGTTATCTTAAATCTTAGTTAACTTAATTAAAGTTAACTTAATTAAAGTTATCTTAGTTATCTTAATTAAAGTTATCTTAAAGTTATCTTAAAGTGATCTTTTTAAGTCATGAGCCATTCCCCAGTTTTAGTGTTTTCTCGCAATAAATAAGATAAATAAAATAAATAAAGATGAACATCTTTCAAAATTCAAAAAGATGAACATCTTTTGTTTAGTTGACTTGAAAGATGTTCCGTTTTGTCGAAAAAGATCAACAAAATACAATACATCGGTGTACCGTATTTTTTTCTAGCTTACTATAGCAAAACAAGATGCTGAGACTTATAGTATTTTGAGGTTAACGGGATGCCAGTGCTCCAGTGCTCCAGGGACCAAGACAAGGCGGGTGAACAAGTTCATTTTGATAAGCCTAACTCAATTATCCAAGAACCTTCTACAATTGAGATTTGAAAACTTACCCAGTCTGAGTTCCAGGCGGTCCAATGGTTGAGGTAGTTGTGGTGGTCGATGAAACGGGGAGTGGTCTCGATGGAGCTCGCGCCAAATGGACATTCATCGAATTCCATTCATCTTTTGGAGGAGTTGATGACTGGAAAGGAATCATCTCTACAAGAGCATCAATTACCCTAGTCGTTGTTGTCGTCGATTTTGTCGCAGTAGTGGTTGTTGTCGTTGTCGTTGTCGTTGTTGTTGTCGTCGATCTAAAGTTGATTTCCAAAAGTTTGGATCGAGGAATTTTTGGTGTTAACTTAAACTTTAACTTAAAAAGCGTCGAAACTGATTATTAACTTAATTCTTCGGTACTTGTGATAGATGCTAAATTTAAATCCATAAATTCGAATCCATAAATTCGAATCCATAAATCTAAATCCATAAATTCAAATCCATAAATTCAAATCCATAAATCCAAATCCATAAATCCAAATCCATTTACCGTATTCTCTCCAATAGTAGTGCGCACTACTATTTTTTGAACCCCCTCCTGGACCGCAATACTATTAGAGAGTGCAGTACTATTAAAGAGTTTTATCATTTACCAAAGTAAGACAGATATAAGATTTGTTCCAAAAATTCTTGCAACTCTTTCACGTACTCCTTTGGCTCCTTTTGACATACAGTTGTGGGCCGGCGAGTTGACAATTTGTGTCTTGACAAACAACAAAAAGATGTTTTTGCACTTTGCACAACAATTTTAGATTTTTTGCTAACTTTTTCATGTGAAGAATAGTTAATAAATGAATAAAAAAAACGCCTCGCTTTTGCTTGCTTGAATAGCTTTAGAATGTCACATAAGCCGAAAGTCAAAAAGGTTTAGATGAAAAAGAAGCAAACAGAAATTCAAATTTTCGGGGGTGCACTACTATTTTTTGAGCCCCCTCCTGGACCGCAATACTATTAGAGAGTGCACTACTATTAAAGAGTGCACCTCTATTAGAGAGAATACGGTATTCAAATCCATATCTTGGTTTGCAGTGAAACCAGATCAGAAGCCAGGATCTGGCGTTACCCAAAAATTGATAATTCGAGTCCAGTTTTAAATGCAACTCTGATTCTTTAGGTAAATTGAGTCACAGGTTCAATGTTTAAACAAAAAAAGCTACCGAGTAGTGGTTGTGGTTGTGGTTGTGGTTGTAGTCGTTGTAGAAGTTGTTGTAGTTGTAGTCGGTGTTGTAGTTATGACTTTGACGGTAGTTGTTGATGATTTAATGCTAGTGGCTGTACTTGTTAGCCTCGTTTTTGTTGTCGTGGTTTGAGTCGGAGTTGTAGTTCTTGCCGTACTTGTCGTGGTGGCCCGTGTCGTTGTCATTTCTGCCATTTTCACTGTCGTGGCCTCCGGTTTTTTCGTCAAATCGCCTAATAAAGGCAATAAATAGGTGTCCTTTGTGTTCGTTTTTGAACTTGAAGTTGTACTTGTCACTTTCGGAGTTGTTGTCACAATTGTTGAGACGATTTTCGGTGTTTCGGTCACTTTCACGACCTCCTTTGCCGGTTGACTTGTTGCAAAAACTTTAGCTCCACCGTGATTCTCCATCTTCACTGTCATCCTTGTCTCATTTCCAATTCCAGACGTTATTACCGGCACAGTTTCTTTAACACTTTCGCGTGATAAAAGAGAGAACAAAGCATGAGCAGAAGCGGCAAACTGATCGGCGGTGATGTCATTGGATGAAGCTCTGAATGGCAAAAAGTGACGGTTAACTTATTGAATTGAAAAAGGTTAACTTATTGAAATCATATTAGAACAAAAGGTGGAACTAATAAAGAATTTGTACTTTCAAGTCTAAACACACCTTTCTGATGGACGGAAATCTCTTTTCTTTGCAAAATGGAGAATTCAGTGCACCAGCAAAAATACGTTTACACTTTTCAAGCACAAAGTACAGATGAATAGTGGTTTAAATGAAATGAAATGAAACGAACGGAGCCTGGGGGAATGGATTGAGTGAATGAGTCGGCGTTGAGGCCATTGGAGCGATCGGGCATCTAGAATGGATTTCGATTTGTTACTGGATCTAATCTGACTCCGATTCAATCCCATAATCGTGGATCTATCGCCCAATCTATTTTGGTATTTTGGTACAGAAAAGTAGATAGATTGGTTAAGTTTAAGGCAAGATTACGGTAGTTAGACACATTTTAAAAAGACGCTTACTTTGCCTGGAAGGTCATATCGTCGGGCGTGATGAAGTACAACGGTTCAACGCCATCCGTCGACAAAACCACATCCAAGATCATGTCATCTCCCTATAGATTTAAGTTTTAGATATTTTTATATCGAAATATAGGTAGATTTTAATATTTATATTGATATTGATGTTGATATTGATATTTATATTGATATTGATATTGATACTGATATTGATGTTGATATTGATATTGATACCTTATATCTGATACTGTCACTGCACTTTTTACTCTTCGTCGGCGACGGGAAGAAGTACTCGAATTTCGTCTGCTCTTTCGGCTCGATTCGACAAGTGAAAAAATCGTAGAGACCTGGAATTTATAATCTATAAAATGAAATGAATAGCTCCAAACGATTGCCCGACCCCGAAAACCCCCGGGCACAAATTTACAGCTAAATATCTTCTTTTTATGCCATCTAAAAGGCAAGTGAAAAATCTCTGGTGAGGTGTTCTTTGTGCGCGTGCACAATCGCTCGCCATCTGATGTATTGCTTTGGGGTAAGGTGTTTCCCTATTCGAATCCGGACAACAAACCGTATAGTGCGCCGGTGTAGGGAAATTTGCTATCGATTGAGACGAGGACCCCGTCATCCCGGCATTCATAGTTGAACTTGTAGCTATCAGACACTGAATAAAGATTACAATTTAAAAGAAATGTCGGGATTTACTCAGCCTTCAGGTACGCTAAGTACATTATATAAATGCCTATACTCTAATAGGATGATACGGGTATACTGTGGCTAACGAAATACACCGTTTTTCGTGCTCTAGCTCTAGCTCTGGCTCTAGCTCTGGCTCTAGCTCTGGCTCTAGCTCTAGCTCTGGCTCTAGCTCTGGCGCTAGCTCTAGCTATGGCTCTAGCTCTAGCTATGGCTCTAGCTCTAGCTCTAGCTACAGTACATCCTTGTAGAATTACAGTAACTTCAAATATAAACCAACTATTATAGCAATTATTCTCATAGTAATCGATTCGGAAATTCGGATTGTTGTTGAGTTTGATGGCTTTCGGTTTAGTGAGCTGATTGTTCGCTGACATGTGACAACCGCCATCGGTGCGATTGAAAGAAAGAGAACGACAGGGGAATCTGAGATTTAATTGAAATGAAATCTCTAAAAAAATCAATAATAAATAGAGTGCTTAAGAATTACTAGAAGACCCTTACCGTATTCTCTCTAATAGTAGTGCACCCCGGCGAGCCGAGTTGGTCACTATTTTACGGTTTCTAAGCTTTTGCAGAAGCTGAACACTCAAATCCCCCACTAGATCTCATCGTCAGCTACATTTTCCGACCGCACATCAATAGGTTCTCATAAGCGCTTTTCGAGATTTCGAGCAATTTAGGCACGACTATTAGAGAGAGTACGGTATTCTATCGTACGGTAATAGGGTATTCTATCGTACGGTAATACGGTATTCTATTCTATCGTTCTATCGGTATATCTAACAGCCAACAATTCATTACTCAAGAGAATCATATTCTAATCATAGACAAAGAAATACGTAAATTTTTAGATAGTTTAGATAAGAATACTTTTCTTCGTTGAGACACGCGGCTAGACAATCCTCGAGACTGCTCGTGTGTCGGACTTCAGCCACCTGAAAGAAGCAGTAGGGTACAGGGGGTTTAATATTTGAATGGGCCAATAGATTACTAGATTTAGAGCTCATTTTGTACAAGTTTAATGCTAAAAAGAAACCACTTATCAATATGCCAAACGTGAACAACTTTAAGTGACTCTTTTTAAAAATTATTGCCTTTTGCGCTGTTGCCTAGAGCCTTGCCTAGAACCAAAACTGAAATTTGATTCTGTCATTTTAATTTTAAAATTCGAAAACCGTTAAATAGTGAAGATTTTCTGATCGTTAAACAAGAAAAACTGGTGAAATTTGTGAAATTTGGTGAAATTTGATGAAATTTGGCCCTCAAGTTCCAATGAATCGATTTTTTTAAATCTCAAATCTAGTAAAATGTAAAAATAAGCTAGAAACTCGAGTTTTTTCGAACTAATTTCTTGACAATTCTTTTCATAGATCAATTTTGAGGATCCTAAACGATTTGCGAGCTCAAAAGTTCCCATAAATACCCTGGATTTAAAGTGTTAGTAGTACTCGGCTGTAAAATGAATGCAGCTAACAATAAGAGATCTGTAAGATCTGTGTATCTCGTAAGAGATCTGTAAATCTAGAGCAGGCCAGGAAAAGCAAGAGCAAAGCTAGTCGAGGTCTGGCTTTCGGTGAGCACAAGAACTTTTGATCAAGCCATAAGAGAGGCTTTATCTTAGCTTTGTTTTTGATCTTTTGATCTAACTTTATTGCCGATTAGTCTAGAAAAATCAACCTCCGCCGCATCCATATATCGATCAGACATAAACGTGAACGCGTGATCGTTTCCGCATTTCTTTGAGGCTAAACTTTTCAAATTCTAAAAGTAAAATTGCAAAACAAATCTCACAATCAACACAGTATTTCCAATAGAACGAGTATCGATCATCAGCTTCGACGAAACCGTCAACATTTTGGAGTTGGTGAGGCTGGAAATTAATGGATTTGATTGAACTTTGTGCTCGAGACTCTAAACGCACCCTTTCTACTGCACTGAAAGATCTAAAAGATTCATAAAAGTAAACCTGAAACACGTCACAATGATGATTGACGTTGTCGACCGAAGTCTGGTGATTCAACGCGGCACATTCCAGGGATTTTCCTGGAATCGTTTGTGGAATTTAGCTAATGCTTTGATATTTATATTTAATTTAGATATCATTCATAATCCCATCATCAATATAATTCAGATTTATCTAACCCACCAGCTTGCAGCGGATCTTCGCCTAACGAGCAAGCACTTTGGCATGCTCTTAGCGAGAGTTTTCCCGAGGAGATTGCGCGAAAGTTTAACCTCACCCCCGGCCACCGCACGTACAACGAATTATGACATGAGGAAGTGGATGCTGAAATGAACTTATTTGAGTTATTGTTATCTTTGATACCTGTTATTAATGGTATCAAAAGAAGGGGAATGAGGAGAGCCCCCATCTCAAACTTTCTCTTTCGTCGTCTTGTGCGAAAATTGTAGGCAGACTTTTCTCTAAAAATAATGTGCTAGTTTAGCTTAGAAACACACGCTTTCTGGCACACACTCTAGGGTGATATAAGGTGTGCGAAAAAGTGGAAATTTAAGAGAGAATAAAGTACAAGCAAAAGCAAGCAACTATAGCACAATTCGTTTTAAAAGATTAAATATTTTGGTCTATAATTGTCTTTTCTTTAGATTTTGCTCGGCTTTACTCTACATTGAATGAACTAAAAGTAATGAATTAAGTAAATCGAGTCTAAAGGAAAGATTCTAAAGATTACGATAGCTTTTCCAACTAGCTACCTTTTTAGAAAACGAATCAAAAGAACACACGAATAATCAGAGGGGAAAAATGAACTTTTCAATGAGCAATAGGGGGCCCTCATGGTGTATTGGTTAAGTTCTCACTTCCAAACTGAGGGTGTGGGGTTCGGCCCCCCTAGGGTTCTCTTCCCTAGCCCGTGCGCCCAGACTAGAGGTGTCTTCTCTAGAGCTGACTAGAGATCCCTTCTCTAGCGGAGTTCACTCTTCCACTGGGTTGGCCCATTCATGGCCTGAGGTTATTAAAGCAAGAAGCCTATCTTCTATCTATCTTCTTTTCTCCCCGCCTCCACATCGCCGAGTAAAATATCTCATCTTTCTCTATGTATTTATGTGTAGATTTGTGTATTGTCTGACTGATTACGCTTTATTTCATGTCCTGAATAAAGTATCAATATCAATGAGCTTTAAAATGTAAATTTATTTGCAAAGGACAAGTGTCACAATACGAAAAAGTATTACTTTGATAAAACGCGGATAGCTTTTGAAAGCGGTCAAAGTTGTGGTCAAAAGCGGACAATGACTTTGTGAGGGAAAAGGGGAGCTTTTTGAGGTGAATGGGGAATGGATAACTGGAATTTCGGGGTCATCCTGAATGAAGAAGAGAAAGAAGAGACTCACTTTATGGGAATCACGAAAGAGAGACTAAGGACAAGGGATTCAAATACTTGTTCTTAACCGGTTAACTGAAAAAAAAGGTCACTCTTTTGGCTGAACTGCTTTGAGATGCCTTGACTCCAAGAAATCTTACTATTGGACAATTATTCCGGTTTGTTTTCTATATTTTGATCAGTTCTTAGATGGCTTTGGCGTATCCAGTGGAAATAAGAAAGCTGGCTTTGTGTCAAAGTGATCAAAAGATGATGAAAAGATGATTTTAAAGACAACTGTCCTTTTCGGTATCAAAGAAATCTGATGGAGATTCAAAGTTGTTTAAAAGAGAAAAATCGTGATCGATCTTCATCAGTGGCTTTGTAAAATGGCCGTCTAAAATGTTTAAAAACTATTTTCAAGATTTAGCGAGGCTTTAGTAGCTCTGGTTAGAACTTTAGCAATTGGCGAGATTAGAAACAGAGATTAGAAGTTCTAACCTTCATTAGAACCAGAGATTAGAAGTTCTAATCTTCATTAGAACCAAAGATTAGAAGCTCTAATCTTCAATCATTTCAAAAATCAAA
Source organism: Mesorhabditis belari (assembly GCA_958450365.1). Taxonomy (NCBI): domain Eukaryota; kingdom Metazoa; phylum Nematoda; class Chromadorea; order Rhabditida; family Rhabditidae; genus Mesorhabditis; species Mesorhabditis belari. The sequence continues at coordinate 2,252,285 of CAUEEP010000727.1, read as the reverse complement.
GAAATCAACTCTCCAATAAATCGCAAAATCCAAATAAAAATGAGAAAAAACAGCTCTAATACGTATTTTGACTAAAGCAATTCGATATATTGCCTAAATCGAGTCCAAATCCTGAGCCAAATCAACCTATTTTAGGCTAAATCAAAGCCAGAACTGGTTTGACTCAGCTTTGGTCTAGTCTTCAACTTCTTCAAATTTCAATTGATCAAAAGGAAATAAATTCTTTCAAAAAAATCCGGAAAAGAAAACTGGTATGGGAGAGGAATCGTTCTTTTTGTCCAGAAGAAATTGTCTGTGTTTTGAGCTATTTAAAGCTAAAGGATGGAAAACAATCCCTTCATCCATCCAGAAATCGAAAAAAAATCGGAAGAGAAATCGAGGAATTGGAGGGGATTTTCGAAGAGAAAAATAGTAAGGAAAGTGAAGGGAAAATCGGTCAAACATGAAAACGGACACTATCTGCATAAATCCTTTCAGAAAAGGGGGGAAATAGGAAAAACTTCTGTAAAAAAGAGGGGGGAAAGTGAGGGATTGAGAGTCACGAATCTGGAAGGAAATGGGGAAATGGAAAAAGAGTTTAGAGGGGAACTTTCATCTGTAATTTGTTTAAAGTATTGTACTTCTTTACACTTATAGTTAGCGCAAAGTACCTTGTTTCTATAGAAGTACTGTACTGTTTAGTTAGTACGGTACTTGCCCTAAAGTTTCGAGTATAAGTTCTGCCTTAATTTACATTCGCTTTAATTGCTTTGAATTTCTTTTTGGTGGGTTTTTTGATACATTTTTATTGTTATATAAAGTTTTATTATTGTTCTTGGAGCGCGGGATACTACAGGGTGACAGCCTATCACCAGGGAGGGATCCATAAGACTGAGCAGGGCCGACGCGCCGAGCCACGCCCGGAGCAACAAATAACAACATAAAATTACTATAACCCTCAATAAATTTACTTCTATTATTGTTCTTAAAAAGCAAAAAAGTTATGCTGCAGCAGGGTTCGAACCCTCGACACACCGCACCGGAGACAGCCGTCAATTTGCATGCGAAAACCAAACAGAACTTATACTCGCGACTTTAGGGTAGTTAGTACGGTACTTAGTTAGTACGTAGACAAAACCTGGGAAGTCAAAAGTCATCATTTGGTACTGTATTGACTGCTTATCTATAAATGTTGTCGCTGAAAAGTTAGCTAATTCAGTGTGCCAGAAAGAGTGCGTTTAGGCTTGATGAACATGATTAAAGTGAGAAACAGGAGAGCAGGATTTTACAGTAAAAATTTTTGTTAAACTATGAATTAAGCAAAAACAATTTGTGCTAGATAGAACGGGAATTCGAAAAGAGAAATCGAATTGAATTGAATCCCATTCGAAAGTGATACATCAAAAAAAAAGGTGTTCACTCTTTTGAAAGCCTGGTGAAATGCGAGAAAATGTCCCAATCTCTAGACAAGAAAAGGGTCGATTCGGGGTCAGATCATCCGCGGTGATGCCCTTGTCCCTTTTTTTGGATAAGAAAAGACTCTAAACCCTATCCAGCTATCTAAAAAAAACGGCCTTGACATGTAAGGAGAGAAAAGGAAAGGAAAACTCTATTGCTTTTCTCTTTTGTGAGTCTTTTTCTCAGCTCTGATACTATCACCGAGATTGGGGCGGGGTAGTTGTGGGACTTGTGGACTGATCAAGTAAACCTTGTAGCATTAATTTCTAAGCTTTCCCTCAAAAAGATATGCCTATACTCGATTGTAGCTTAGCCTGATAATGGATTGAAGCCTGGATTGAAATAGAAAACTGAAATCGGCTTAATATCTTGAATAGCCTAGTTGCTTTTTAGAAAACAACAAAAAATGATTTCTATCGATTCTTTTGTACCATATAGTCGCCAGTTTATAGTAGTTTTGAATAGGCGATTAATAATGTTGTGTAGGCGCTTTTACGTGTCCACAAGTCCTTTTTACAAAGCCAAGAAAAGTTAGTTGACTCACCCTAAGCGTGGCTTTATGTTTTTCTGTGAAATCTAGATATAAGTTCAAAATATTCCTAAAGCACAAATCTTTCTCTGCTAAACTTACGCTACTTTTAAGCTCGTTTCAGCGGGTTGAAACAACAATGGAGTACGTTTAGGATCACGATTTTCAGCACTCTAATCCAAATCCCAGTCACAATTTTCTTTTTTTGAGTTTTTAAGACTACAGTTTATTTCGTTGAAACACATTTTCTGAATCAATTTGAATCAATTTGAATCAATTGATTCAATGAGATCCGTTTGAATCAATGAGATTCAAAAAAATCGGAATAAGTTGAAAAAACGCTTTCCAATTTAAGGAAAATTGCAGAAAGGAAGACTTTAAAACGATGTACTGTACAATTTGTGACAAAACTATCAGACATCAACCAAAAATAAGCGTTTCAGCTCCTTTGTTGAAAATGAACCCAAATAGCCAAATAGCTTTTTTAATTCCTCGCTAAAATAAAATAAAATATCTAAATGATTGCCCCATCGGCCCCTCTCTCACGCACTGCACTCACAAGCACTGCGCTCACAAGCACTGCGCTCACAAGCAAAGAAACTTATTTCTTATGTAAATTTTAATTTAAAACAAAAAAACCAGAAACGAATCGACGAAATGAACAATTTAATACTTTTTGAGAGAAATTTAAAAGTGTTTAAAGACTTTTACTTTTTTTTTCAATCATTTAAGTTTTTTTAAAAGCCTTATAGCATTCATTTCTAGATTTTCCCTCAAAAAGAGATGTCTAGATTCCATTGTAGCCTAGCAATTGTACCAGTAATGGATTACTAGACCGATATTGTTACCAGCTCTAATACAGGTTGATTAGATTAAGATTAAAATTTTAGATATTCGATTAAGAAACTAAACTTATAGATAATACTGCTACTAGGATGATGGTCTAATCAAATTCTACAACTATATTTTTACAGTGGTTTCATGGAATGGGAACTATAAAGGAACTAAATAGGAACTATAAAGGAACTAAATTTTCGAGTTGAGATTACTTCACAATATTTACCCTCATTTAACAGAAACAAATTGCAAATTTATTTTAAAAAAAATTACTAATCAAATATTATAAAAAGGATCTCTCTTTATCGATTCATTCAGTATCCAGTTTGTGGTTGTTGATAGTTTTGCTGTGGATAAGCCGGTTGTACGAGCGAATTCTGATAGTAGGTCTGATCAGGTGGAAGCTCGGGAGCACAGCAAATGCAACGGTTCTCCGATTTGTCTCCGGGTTTGTGCTTGTGGCTGAGGATCATTCCCTTGACGACATGCTAAATAGATTAAATTGAAATTGGAGATATCATGAAATTGGAGAGCTAAAGTCTTTTCTATTACGATAATTTTTAAAAGATAACAGACCGATTTACAAAAAACGATCACACTTTAGAAAAACTGGGTTTGGATCATTAATAAAGTAAACGAAGAAAAGATTTCCGGAGAGGGGATTGAAGCCCCGACCTTTTTCATCCTTTTTCGCTTCCGGAGAGGGGATTGAACCCCCGATTTCCAGGCAAATGCTCTATCCACTGAGCTATACCGTATCTCTCAGCCAGCGAAGAAAGAGGTAATAAAAGGGGGAAGAGAAAGGAAGAAAGGTAAGGAAATACCCAGTTTGCAGTAAAAATGACATTAAAAGCGCTATTAGACTCACTTATAGTTGTCTTTTTAATTCACTAACCGGGCTGACTCCTGGCACGGGTTGAGCGGCAATTCGGCAACACCGAGTACAGTGATCCTCGTATTTGATCGCCAAACGAGAGCATGTGACACGGTGAATGTGACCTAGAAATGGTGATTGTGAGAGAGAAAGTTTAGAACTTTCAATTCTACAACTATAATTACAAATTCTACAACTAAAACAAGGATTATTTTCTATGATTTTCGATTCTACAACTTTCATGTTTTTCAGTAAAGCTCGAATATCATAGAGTTCTTCAATTCAAATTAAAGAAGAGGTATTCAATCTTAGGTTCAATACTTTTCACTCTGACATTGACAGTGAGAGAAAAGCCCGGGATTACGGTATCGTTAAACTTTTCGATTTTCAAAGCACTCACGATGTCGTCGATGATGCTCACTGCTGTAGTCGCCGTGTTTCCACGAGGTCGACGGTGTGTACGAGAAGTTCGTGTCATCTGTGCACACGTGATCTGCAAAAGGGAAAATGGTATCTTGAATTCATGATTGCCATATGTACATCAAAAAAAACTATACTCAACTACCGTAAATATTCTATTAGAAGCTATGGAAGTTGAGCTATAGAAGCTAAGCTATAGAAGCTAAGCTATAGAAGCTAAGCTATAGAAGCTAAGCTATAGAAGCTAAGCTATAGAAGCTAAGCTATAGAAGCTAAGCTATAGAAGCTAAGCTATAGAAGCTAAGCTATAGAAGCTAAGCTATAGAATCTAAGCTATAGAATCTAAGCTATAGAATCTAAGCTATAGAATCTAAGCTATAGAATCTAAGCTATAGAATCTAAGCTATAGAATCTAAGCTATAGAATCTAAGCTATAGAATCTAAGCTCTAAGCTATAGAAGCATCGCGTAGTCTATAGTGTTTACTTTCCAACAAACGCTCATATTTCGTTACTAGCATCTTTATTTCTCCGTGCTTTTGTATCAAATTAAAGTAGAGAGGATGGGTGATTTTTTGAGATATAACACAGATTTCCAGCTTTAACCAGCGCTTAGAACAAAATGATAGAAGAAATGATGAAAAATCGCCTTTTTTAGCATTTTGAAAAATCTAAAGGTCCGCAATGAGATCAAATTTTCCATAATGACTACATTTTCAGAACCCTAACAAAACTTTAGACCGCTTATCACTACTGACAGATTGTCATTTACAATCTGTCAGTAGTTATAAGCAATCAGTAGTTATACAATCTGTCAGTATGTCAGTAGATTGTCAATACATATTTAGAATCAGCACAAAATTCTGCTAATGTTATAGTTTGTATAGCATTTGACCGGCTCAATCAGTTAAACTTAGGTTGAATACTTTTCACTCTGACATAATGAGAGAAAATCCCGGTAGAAAATCCCGGGATTACGGTATCGTTAAACTTTTCGATCAGGATTAAACGCTTCTATCGCGGGGCTTCTTCTTCTATTTGAGTATTTACGGTATACATTTTTTTTTCAATGTTCTGATTAGTAGTTTTTTCAATTGCGATCATTTTAGTTTACTTATTAGAGTAAATACAGTAATGATCTTAATTTATTTTGTGAAGAAAACTCACTGATCACCGGATCGTAGACACTTTGAGCCAGCCATGGATACGTGGAGGCCGCCGAGTTGTACACCGGATTTGAGGCGCTGAAACTTTCTCTCTAATTCTCGAGTTTTAACTATTAATCCATTTTCTAGCCATCTGCAATCTTATCTTGGGTTTTGTTTCTTTCAACTCACCCATATTGTGGCTGTGGGGGATAAAATTCTACGAATGTTCTAGTTCGTATAGCATTTGACCGGCTCAATCAGTTAAACTACGCGACGCTTCTATTGGGGGCTTCTTCTTCTATTTGTTTCTTTCAACTCACCCATATTGTGGCTGTGGAGGAGCGGCGGCCACTGTCGGCAATGGAGGAGCGTTGTATTGAGCCTGGAAAAAAATCAAACGAAAATTTGTCATAAATCTAAAGAGCTAAGATCTAATGGTAAAGCTCAAGGCTCTAACAAAATAAGTTTGATTTGAGAATTTCTGTTTGACTTACCGCTACGATGAGTATCGGAGTGAAGCATGACCAGAGGCTCAACCTCGACATTGCCTGCAAATTCTTTTTGTTTTATTAGGTTAGTGAAATCAAATGATCATAATGCAAAGTCTGAACTAGAGTAATCTTTTGGAAAGTAGAGTAATCTTATTTAATATTACCGTAATCTTGCCTCTACATTTTGTCTAATCTATTCAATTTTGTATCTTTCGATCTCATAGAATCGGATTAAGCAAAGGTTAGATAAAATTAGAAATAAAATTACAAGAGTTTTAAGGAGACACGTAAGGTTTTACGTGTCTCCTCAAAACTACTGTAATTTTACTTCAGTTACAATAGTTGACTCGTTTTATAGATATTCAGTTGTTTAAATGATTTGATGGGAAATTCCCTTCAAATGTAAAGATATTCAGCTGTTTAAATGATTTGATGGGAAATGTATGTAAAGTGTATGTATGTAAAATGGGAATGTAAGTGTATGTATGTAAAATGGGAATGGGAAATGTATGTAAAATGTAAAATAGTTGACTCGTTTTATAGATATTCAGTTGTTTAAATGATTTGGTCACAAATTCCCTTCAAATATAAAGATATTCAATTTACTTATTCAATGTAAAGAGGATTGCTCGTAGTTACTCGACCAAAAAAGGTCGATTAATCGAGTAGAAATTGCTCATACAAAGTTTACTCGAGTAATTACTTAAGGAACATACTCTAGTGCTCAGGCTAACTACACTTGTCTGATCGATATCTTTGCAACAAGTTGACGAAGTTTATGATAGTTTCGAAACGTTTTAGAAAACACGACAGACAATTAAAACTACAGTACTCGTTGAGAAAGGAAAAGAATGCATAAATTCAAACGGAAATGAATCTTTTTCAATGGAAATGATGACTATTCTTCGTTAAGTGGCGTCTGAAAGCTTTGACCTGAAGTCCCTCCCACATCCCATTTCGAATAGCTTTCTGATATGTTGTCATTCCATTATCTTTGCCCCCGAAACAACAACAATTCCCTCCATCCATCCATTTTTCTCATATCTGATTGTGGAGAAAAGCTTTTCAAAGAAAATTTAAAAACGTTTTAAAACAGGAAATCGAAAGGAAATCGAAGAAATTTATCTGAAAATCGGAAAATGATGAAGAAAACCTTTCAGCCCACTTCCCGAAAGTCATTTTATCTAGTTTATCCGGTCAGTACTTTCCTATTACCGTATTTTCTCTAATAGTAGTGCACCCCGGCGAGCCGAGTTGGTGACTATTTTACGGTTTCTAAGCTTTTGCAGAAGCTCAACACTCTAATCCCCCACTAGATCTCATCGTCAGCTACATTTTCCGACCGCACATCAATAGGTTCTCATAAGCGCTTTTCGAGATTTCGAGCAATCTGGCAACGCTCAGGGTGCACTACTATTAGAGAGAGTACGGTATTCTATCGTACGGTAATACGGTATTCTATTCTATCGTTCTATCGGTATATCTAACAGCCAACAATTCATTACTCAAGAGAATCATATTCTAATAATAGACAAAGAAATAAGTAAATTTTTAGATAGTTTAGATAAGGATACTTTTCGAGCAATTTAGGCAACGCTCACGGTGCACTACTATTAGAGAAAATTCGGTATATTTTATTCTATCCCCTCACATGACCGCCATGGCTGACTGGCTAAGAGTCTTGTAGCTTAGTCGGGAGGTCGAGGATTCAATCCAGCTAGATTATTGGTTCTCTTCTGTCCATATATATTCCTTCTTTTCTACATTTAGGGCTTGGGGGTTGTGCTTGTGTATTGTTTTTAGCATATTATTCGTGTGAATAAATGTGTTTTTTAACACGTAATGCAATACTCCTAAATAGGGGTAAATCTGCTAGTTTTTGACTGAACTCACTTACTAGATACCTCCAATTTGTGGTCATAGATTTTGGATTTTGCTTCAGAAGTTTATGGACCTTGATGAAAATGAAAATTTCCATTTGCAATTACCGTAAATACTGTAATAGTACCCCAGCCCCATAATGACGGTGCGGAGCGTTGCGTAGTCTAGCTTTGGACGCGTTTTTCTCGACACTGGTTTATGCTACAATGCGCGCTTAGGTATCAAAAAATAGCCCTGAATTTCAGCTATTTTTTGATACCAAAGACGCATTTTTTGAAAGTAAGGGCGCTTTGAACAAAATGAAATACTAAAACGACTACGCGACCACGCGACTGTACGAGGGCGGTGGAGTACTATTACAGTATTTACGGTAGGTAAATTTACGTATTTCACCCTGAAAACACTCCTTTATTCTGCATTTTTCTTTTCTTCACTTTTACGAGAGGGTTTTTTGTGCTTAAATTGAGATGCAAATGAAAAAATTTCAAATATTTTATTGCCCTTTATACGTGGAATATCCAAAGGGACTGAGTGTTAAAGGAACATGAAAGTGTTGACTCGAGTCGTCGATCTTGAAAAATATCTAAAATTTCGTCGATTTTCTTTCATTTTTTGTCAAACCCACCTCTACGTATGGATAAAATGTCAGAATTCCTTTTTCCTCATAATATTTTCCAATCTCAAATCGAAGTTTATAGAGACCATTCGAGAATTTCGATTCTTTCCCTTCGAGAAACAAGGCTGAAGAGATTCGACCGTTTGAATCAGTTTTGCTGCAATTTCTTCTATCAAAACAAAACTTTCGAACGCCAACTTTTTCCCAATTAAATCCCATGTTTCATTCTCGAGATGATACGTTTTCACTTCAATGTCTTGTCCGGGTTTTCCCTGAAATTTGAGGAAGCTGGTTGGAACTGGTATCTATTAGGAGCGGGCGCCAGGCGGCGAGCGATTACGCGGCCGCACAAAGAACACTCACTTTACAAAGTGATTTACAAGGTGTAACTAATCCTCTTTGTTAACAAGTTTTGCATAATAAATGATATAAAAAGAAGATATTTAGTTGTAAATCTGTAGCCGGGCGTTTCAGGATCAGGCAATCAATCAATTGAAGCAATCAATTGAAGCAATCAATTGAAGCAATCAATTGAAGCAATCAATTGAAGCAATCAATTGAAGCAATCAATTGAAGCAATCAATTGAAGCAATCAATTGAAGCAATCAATTGAAGCAATCAATTGAAGCTCCAATACGGTTCCTATTCGGTTCTAATATGGTTCCGATACGGTTCCAATACGGTTCCTATTAAGTTCTAATATGGTTCCAATACGGTTCCAATACGGTTCCAATACGGATCCTATTAAGTTCTAATATGGTTCCAATACGGTTCCAATACGGTTCCAATACGGTTCCAATACGGTTCCAATACGGTTCCTATTAAGTTCTAATATGGTTCCAATACGGTTCCAATACGGTTCCAATACGGATCCTATTAAGTTCTAATATGGTTCCAATACGGTTCCAATACGGTTCCAATACGGTTCCAATACGGTTCCAATAGCAATCAATTGAAGCTATTCATTTTATTGAGTCTATCAATTCAAACTCGGATTTAAGGAGTGTTTTGAGTAGAAAATTCAGAAATTCTAATTATAAATGCTCTAATTGCAAGGAAAGATTACGGTAACTAATCCTATTTGTGTTAACAAGTTTTGTGTCTCAAAAGTTTCATAAGCTTTATGCATTTCAAACGAACCAGTGATATATCGAGAACATGTGTGGAAAGGCCGGCATTTTGAATCGATGTCGATCGACTCGCAAAAAGCATCAGAAACGAGAATATAATATTTAAAAATAAAGCCATCTTTTTTTGAAACAAAAATCGTTTGAAAGTGTTGTTTTTAAAAGGTAGACTTTGCTGTGTGTATCTCTCTTTTTAAAAGGTAGACTTTGCTGTGTGTATCTCTCTTTTTAAAAGGTAGACTTGCTGTGTTTATCTCTCCATATCAACCCCTTTCGTTTGTTTGTGTTTTGAGAGAAAAGAGTGAAAACAAATTGTTTGAGTCTGAGACTTTGGTCGCGTATCATTTCTGGCGTGTATTTTGTGCTCTTTGGGAAAATAAAGCTCAATTTGAAAAGGTTTTTGAATTTCGAAACAAGCCAAAAGGGCTTTGAAGGCAATTCCTGTGCTTTCAAGGTCCATAACTTTGTTCCAATTGGTAAACTCAATAAAATTAATAACTCCAATCGATTGCGCAAATTTGCAGTAAATTTGTTTTTCTGTGTGTTCTCTGCGCGTCACGTGGTTTTCGGCGCCTTTAAAAAAACACGGTGTGACGCAGATCACTTCCCGGTCGCGCATCGCGGACTAGCACTGGCAGGGGAAAAAGTTCCCTCCCCCCGATAAATTCCCCCTCCCCGTTATAGGGAAAGTATCGTTTTTATTTTGATGCTGTAAGTTGGGGAACGCATAGAGCAGTTTATTTCTGTATATCAAAAATGTGGTCGGGGGCATGGCGATTTTCGTACGAAACTCCGCGACAATTTTTCCATTTTGATTGGTTAAACAAACAGAGAGCAGTTCGATGATCTAAATTGGCGGAAATGTTTTGAAACACTTTGACCCATTCTTCTTGATTTCACTCCTTCACTTCCCAATTTCTTTTATCCTATAATTTTATTTTCTTAAGTACAAAAAATGACAAATCTAAAGCTGGCAACAAGTTTCGTTTCGCAAGAGAAAGAAAAAGACTAGAGAAAGACGAGATGATCGGTAAATGAAATGAAAAATTGGGATTGAATGGATTGAATTGAATGGGATTGAATTGAATGGATTGAATTGAATGGATTGAATTGAATGGATTGAATTGAATGGGATTGAATTGAATGGATTGAATTGAATGGATTGAATTGAATTGGGGATTTAATCGGAGACGATCAAAGATAATGTGATAATGATTAGAGTGATTACTGCGATTTCTCATTGATAATTTGGCAAATTTACCGTAATCTTTCCTTCTGCTTTTGCTCAAAATCAAATTGTAAATCGAATGAGATGAAAATTAAGGAAAAATCGGCACAATTTGAAGAAAAGATTACGGTAGCTTTGCTAAAATATTCAATTTTTAGAAAAGAAATCGCAGTAATCACTCTAATCATTATCACATTATCTTTGATCGTCTCCGATTCAATCCCCAATTTTTCAATCCCATTCAATTTTTAGAAAAAAAAATTGAATCGTGAATGGGCGTATTGTGTTTATGATGATGGAAAACCCGTTTAACAGTCACAAAAATTCGAAAAGAAACTTTGAATTGAATTGAAAAACGAATCGAGAGGCAAAGGAAGAAAAAAATGTGGCGATGATCCTCAAAATTATGATAATTTTAAAGATTCCGTTTCTTTTTAAGACAAAATCTGCATACATTGATATATGATTTCTTTAGTGATAGGAGACTGTTTGATTCGATCCAGGGCTATCCAAATCCGTCTCCACCGTCGTCGAATGCGAGAGGAAAGTGCTGCCGGTGACTCCGCAACTCGCGTACTCTCTCCCGTCGCTGCTGGCTCGACTCCCTGGAATTGTTGAGCTAGATAGTTGAGCTAGATTTCTAGATAATTGTAAGCTTTGTTTTAAAGCATAGCCTCGTTTTCTTCACTGACCAGCATAATCAGAGAGTTGCGATGCGTGAATGGATGCTGTTTGAGCGGAGATCGATGGCGGGACACCGTAGTCTCGATGGGGAATTGGAGGAGCCGGACGGGTGGGACGATTCTCAAACAAGAGACATTTCAGCTTTTTATGTTTGACTGGGGACACGAGAAACTGGCAAAAGTAAGGAATTTTTATTTTCCACATAGGAATTTGCTTTAGAATGATTGTTGGTCAATGGATGGAACATTCTATGCAATCCCTTTCAGTTTCAAACTAATTTTTGTGATTGGAGTGCAAGTTGGTTTCATGTTTTTCATCTTTTTTTTTATCTTATATTCAGATTGCACACTTGTTTGTTGCAAAGTTATTTGTAAGTTTGTTACTTGTAAGCAAGGAGGCGCATCGATTTGCCGATTTTTTTAAAGTACTACAGAAAGAAGGTGTCCCAGCATCAACAAAAATTAAAACAAGTATAGCTTTTATCTTTATAATAACTTAGTAAGTAATTAGAGATGAAGATTGCAATCGCTAATGGTTTCTATCGTGTTTACGGTCGACATACTATTGGGTTGATGTATTGAAAACTGCCGGACTTTGAACTAAAATTTATTCAACATAAAACCATGAATTCATTCCAAATAATCCCCATTATTATTGACGACTTCTGCCCATTTTACAGGCAATTTGCGGATTCCTCTTTCGTAGTAGGATTTTGGTTTGTGTGTGAGACAAGTGTGAGACTCAAAAATCGAGGACTGGAGATGTCCCAGTTTGAGCACTTTCTACAAAAGAAACCCATTTTGGTGTCAATAGAAAAGTTGTAGAGAATCAAAAATTAGGCTTATAGCCAAATTTCCAAAAAGATACACTTAGTAGTTTCGCTTAAAATGCGAGTTTTGTGAAAATTCGTAAATTTGGCATTTCTTGAGAACCAGTTTTTGAATCGTTCTGAAAATTTGGATATAAGCTTCATTTTAGATTCTCTACAACTTTTCCATTGACACCAAATGGGTTTCTTTTGAAGAAAATGCTCAAACTGTCACATATGACAATAGCCGGCAGTTTTCAATTCACCAACCCAATACACTACTGCGCTTTCCATTTTTTTGATATGCAGACTAATCTGCTGAATGCTTTACTTCAGTTTACTAGTTCATAGATAAATTAGATACAGCTATTCGAGAAAACTGAGATTTTGTGGTATTCTAAAAGAAAAAATAAGCTTACCTTAACCGAAGCATAAGATGCATTCGAGAGTCGCCGGGATACCTCGTAGTAGCTGGGATGTGCAGAGGAGACTGAAATATTAATGGCAATGATTGAATTGTTTTAAGCATCCGATCAGAATAGATTATTAGAGAGAATTTCGAAGCAAGATTATAGTAATCAACCATTCTTTGGTACGGTGTGCGGTTCGGCGATCCAATAATCAGTGTCAATTCGTTTCCGATGGATCGCTTTCATTTCCCGTTTCTTCTCCCGTCTTCTCATCCAAATGCAACAGCACATCAAATTAAATAATGTGCCCAATACAAATCCTAAAGAATTTTGATTTAAGATCTATTTTATATCAAATTTTCTATAACCAACCAGCTCCCAAGATCACGCACGCGTAAACGAAAAGATCCTCGTCTTTCCACAAGCACGGCACGTTTTCTTTAATCGGCACGATCAACTCTAAGTCTTTCTCGGATCGTTCGGCTAAAGATTTACCGTTAAATCTGTATCATTGCGTAGTCTTTCTTTTTAAAAATAGTAGAGTCAAAAGCTATCGCCTGACACCAAAGCGCACATTATATTAATAGCACAAAACAGTGCAGAGAAGTAGCGACTACGCCAAGATACCCATAATTCTATTCGATTCCAGGCTCAATTTTTATCCTGTTCGATTTCCTTTCAACTTACCACTTGCCAGCGGAGCCTCAGAAATCGAATCGTCTCGAACAGTGACCGTTATTGACACAAAAAGCACCTCTTCGATCGAATCCTAGAATTTTCTGGATGCTTTTACAAAGGAATTGTTTTAAATTTCGAATATTTAAATGTGTCAGCGTAACTTTTTTCACCTCTTCAACCTCAGCCGTGTTCAGAAGTGAGCGGACTCGGTCTTGCACGTTCACTTTCACCGAGCAAGGTGGCTGAAAATGATTTTGGTTTAAGGGGAAAGGGACGAACTCTGGGTGAAAGGTATGCTGGTGGCCTAGTGGATAACGCATTACTTGCATAATTGCATGGATAACGCATTACTTACGCGCATGACTTCCACTCACAAGGTCAGGGTTCAGTCCCTGATCTAGCTTTTTGTTTTTGTTTTCTTTTAAAGGAACTTCTAGCATTTTGCAGCTATTTCTATTAGGTTGATGCAAAAGTCTTTTTCATTTTTTTCGTACCTCTTTTGAAAAATAACAAAGTCATCAATTAACCTATGGTTTGCTCTAAATGAAAAGTGTTTATTGTTGAATTTCCCATCTTTTTAAGTCAATTTGGGTTCACTTTCAAGCAAATTCGAGAGTGAAAACGGGTTTTTCATAAAAATCTATAAAAACCTCTATAAAGAAATTGGCTGAATCAATTTCTCTGAAAATCTGAAAAAATATCTAACTTTTTGTGCTCTATCTTTTATTTATTAACATCAAGATTGGTTTCCTTAGCTAAAGCGTCTAAAATGCATCATCGAGCCGTCGCCTTTTTTGACTACCCGACTTCAGGCTCTCAAAAAAATCTAAACATAAGACATTTTAAACTCGTTTTAATGTCATTTTGCAGAAAAATAATTGGCCTTTCGAATGCAATAAACCGTTGTTCAATTGGTGCATTTGTTACTTTTTAACGGAAGTACGAAAAAAATGAAAAAGACTTTTGCATCAACCTAATAGCTGGCTGATATTTTTATATTCTGTTCTGATATTCTGTTTGAAATCGTATTAAAAACATTTATATATTTTGTTTGAAATCCTTCAAAGCCCACCCTGCAACTCTCATCCTGGCCACAAATCTGAATGGCGCATTCGACAGTGAGCGTCGTCGTGGACGGGAAGCGAAACATTGACGGGATGACTGAAGTTGAGATCTGAACAAAAACTTGTACTGTGTACTGTGTACTGTACTGTGCTGTGTACTGTACTGTGCTGTGTACTGTGTAAGTGTACTTAAAAGAAAGACTTTCCTTCTTGGGTTCTTGGATTACCACTTTTCTTTCTTTAATAAGTGAAGAAATTTGATTTTTAAAGTTAAAAGTCTTACCGCATTGTCCGAGGATCGAGTGAATGGAGCAAGAAGGGGCGACCCGCTTGGACAGCCACGAGAATCGATCACCTCAAGGATTTCGATGTTAGATTCAATTTCAAAGTTACATATTTAAACCCTTGACATATTATTATATTGATTTTAGATTTGTATTCTAAAATCTCTAATAGCGCAACTTTTCCGGAAGAAGCTTGAGTCAAAGTCAACTTTAGATCGAATCAATCGCAAAGTTTTGTCTTCAGCTCATTGTTTCCTTAAAATTTGCCTCAAATATCAAAAGAGTCTTTAGAAAATTTGATATATTTGATATTTTCTAAATTTTTCTAAACTAACTGTAGCGCTCAAATTCGTGTCCCCTCTTGCGGTGCACTTCGTGACGAGGAATGGCTGAGATTTGCCAGGCATTTGATGGACACTCAACGTGTACGGACGACCGAAGATCAAATCCTTCAAGAGAAAGTTTACCGTAATCGTTTAGAATATAGAAGTGCACTAGTGCACGGTGGCACTAGTACATCAAACTACTAAGTGCACTAGTACTTTGATTGAACTCACTTTCACACTCTCCGGACTGCCAGCCGATTCAAAACTGATCCGAAACGGGTTCTCCGGGGTGCGACGGCTGAATATTGTGTTTTACATCTTGTAGATATTATCTAGTATCTAGTATTATCAATTATATATATACCTGGTGACCTGTTTTGCTCCTTGACAATCAATGTCATAGAAGCGATCCGAGTCGAGGAGAAGCTTCGAGTGGGATCTCGCCCAAACGCGAACCGAATATTTGTCGAGAACCTGGAGAATTGATTGGGAATATTATTAGGGATTTTGGTTGGTAAATTAAAGCCAAATTTTAGGCTAATAAGTTATACTTCTTTTAGCTTTGCAAAGAAAGTAACTTTCAGTCAAGCTCACCTGGTCATAGGTGACATTGCACAAGTCGAGATCGACAAGAGAGATTGAGAGGTGAGTGGTTGTGTTGCCTTTGCCTAGAATTGGGATTTGTTAGCTTTTTCTATGCAAAGTACTGTACAATTGTATGCTTTAAACATTGCTCACCATGTACAGCGCATTGATTTCTCGATCCACCAGCCGTCATCAGCGTTCCATCGAAGGGAAACGGGGTGGCCAGGGTTGCAACGATCTCTTTGTCCCCGCATTCCCATGATAAATCTAGAAAATGGAAATCTTGCGATCTTTGTCCCCGAATGGTAATGGAAAATCAATGTACGCAGTACTATTAATGGAAATTAAATGGAAATCTTGAAATCTTTGTCCCCGCATTCCTATGAAAGATCTAGAAAATGTTAAATGGAAATCTTGGAATGTCCCGCATTCCCATGATAAATCTAGAAAATGTTAAATGGAAATCTTGGAATAAAATTCCAAAACCGTACTCTGTTCATTTGGGTCGTTCGTCTGCGCATCGGTCACCGTGGAGAGGACTGTCTGAAAGAAACTAATTTGCATATGACTTACTAATCAATGTGCGCAGTACTATTAATTCTAATCGTTAATATCATTTTACTTTCCACTAACCAATGGCAAAAGGAGTAGCATCCATACGAAGCTTTGCATTGTCTACGACATGGCCTAGAGCTGAAATTTCCAATATAGACTTGTCGTTGAGGACTTTGCACTCAAGAATGTAAACGCATCCCTTCTAGTGCACGCAATTTTACGCAATTCTTTATTTTTCTTAGGTAAATCATTGATTTTGCAAGAATGCACCAGAAGGGATGCGTTTTTAATAGTACAAAGTATGTACAAGTCAAAAAATTAAACAGTAGCAAGAAAAAATCGACAAGTTTGTACAAATCGGTGTGGTCAATGTGCCATTGACTCTCTCGTAAAAAGCCATTGAGCGGAAAAGAGATGGCCAATGAATAGACGTGTGAATGAATGGAAAAGATCGAGAAAGAGAGCAATTAGATCACAAAGAGATGGGGAAAGGGAGGATTTTGGGGTACTCAATCTTCCCATGGGGCGAATGAAAGGGGAAATGCTCCAAATGACCAGTCGAGAGAGGATGTTCATAGCCAGACTTTCCGGGACCTCAGTTTGGTCCTAAATCCGAAACCCATATTGATAGACTCAATAAAATGAATAGCTCCAATCGATTGCCCGACCATGAAAGCCCCAGGGTGCAAAATTCATAGCTAAATATCTTCTTTTTATATCATTTACAAAGCAAAAGAAAGGCGGTGTTCTTTATTAAAGGAGATGTTCTTTATGCACAATCGCTCGCCATCTGGCAAACCTTCCTGGTATAAGGTGTTTCCCTCGCGGAAAAGGTAAAGGAGCGCTGACAAAAATTCTGATCACAATATTTAGTAGTTATTTCTTTGAGGAAGACCTGACTCCGAAAGGAGCCGAGACTCCAAATGACCAGTCGATCCGGTCATGGGCAAACAAAATCATGAGAACCAAGGGGCAAAGAAGAAAGCCACCAAATGGGTACAAGCCCCACCGGAAAATCCCCAGAGTCCACCCACCCGCCAATTATTAATCACCCCCCTCCCATCGATGTTCGCTCAGCATCTTGTTCCGTCATCTTGTCACAACTTTTGCTCTTTTCCCTTCTTCTTGATCGAATTTGTGAAGTATGTGAAGAAAGAAGAGAGTAATCGAGTATGCTTCGGAACAAAGGATAAAGGAAAATTAAAAGATCTATTGGAAAGATAAGGGGGAGAAATGCTGAGTGTTCAGATTGACCTAAGAGTTCTTGAGGTGAGTCACGAGCGTTCATATTCATATTAGCAGTATTGGTCAGGGTTGCGGTAGAGTTTAGTAAAAAATAAGATAAGTTAACCGAGATAAAAGATAAATAATAAACCATTGAAAGCCAATAGTTCAAGGGGTAGACTAGATTCGAATATTGTTCTACAATTTAGTAAAATATAGAACATACATTTAGAAGAGGTGCAAAATAGGCTGATGGCAAAAAAAGGGTAAATTTCCAGGATAAGCCAAAGCCAAGGTTTTTAGATCAAATGAAACGGTAAGCTTGAAATTGAAGATCAATTGAAAGTCATGAATTTAGTTTGGGATTGGCTTTTGTCCTGGATTTTGTCCTGGATACCTGAGCTTGACCTGGGTCTAAGCTGACCCAAAAAATCTGTATTTGAAACATCTTTTATCCAATCTAAAGCTGAGCCAAATTTTCGGGATTCAATAGTGTGGAAAAACAAGTACCAAATGATTAACAATTGCAAGAATTTGCTGACAATGAGTATCGAATTCTATTACATTGCAGAGAATTGTGTGATTTCTCTAGAAAAGGTCATTTCTTTAAGAAAAACAATCATTTGAGGGGATGATATGGATTGATGAATGTGCTGTGTATCATCTCGAAATCAAAAGGCTTTTACCCTTTCTTTTCTTTTCACCAAAACATCATTAGTTTACAGCCGATTTGTGCGGATTTCGAAAGAAAATGAAAGAAAAGAGGAGAGGAACGGCTAAAAATCAACAAAAAGTGGGAAGATCGATAGGGATCGAGAGGGATTTCTTTAGACTATAGTAAACTATAATAAACTATAAACTATAATAAACTATAAACTATAAAAAACTATAAACTATAATAAACTGATTGCAAGACAAGAAAAGCTTCTATGCTTTTCAAAAGCTTTCAAAAGCGATAGCTCGGGTTGTCAATTCTGCTGTTGTTTGGGTTGTCGATTCTGTGAAACCGTACCTCTTCAGGAAAGACAATGAGAGTTAACTAGTTGTTGCAAAAATGGCACAAGTTTCCGGCAGGTTTGATAGGGAAATCAGGAAATCAGAAACAGATAAACTGGGTAAATGGGTGAGTGAAGAAAATGAAGACGGTGTTTGATCAAAGAAAAGGGAGGATAAAGGAGATCACATTACCCTCTTTCCCTTCACCTGTCCTCCTTTTTTCTCTCTTTTTCTTCTGACCCCATGGATCGCTTTTTTTTGCTGCTGGATCTCCCTCCTTTTGACAGGGTAATCGTCCAAAAAAACCCTCTGTTGGTAGCTTTGGTTTGACATAACGAAACCTTTAAATTATCTATAGATGATCTAGATCTTGAAGCTCTAGTGGATTCTTGACGTTATCTATGCTAGAGTTATCTGTGCTAGAGTTATCTGTTCTAGAGTTATCTGTGCTAGAGTTATCTATGCTAGAGTTATCTGTTCTAGAGTTATCTATGCTAGAGTTATCTGTGCTAGAGTTATCTGTTCTAGAGTTATCTGTGATAGAGTTATCTGTGCTACCCATATCTGTGCTGGAGTTATCTGTGCTACCCATATATTACATATATTATATCGTGTTGCTTTTTTTATCGGCCCTTTTTCGTGTTATTTGTATGAATTGATGTGTATTAATCTTAAATCTAGCGCACTTTATTTCAGGTCCTGAATAAAGTATCCAGCTATATATTTTAGCTATCCAGCTATATATATAACATCATTTTTGTGTAGATATTGGGACAATTAAAGGTTTAACAAATTTTAGGAATTTTAGGCCTTTTATCACAAAGTACCGACCTGGGCAGAAAACTGCTTAAACCTAAATTCTTATGCCAAAAAAATAAGCGGAGTTTGCTTTCATGAACGGGTAGATCATGAACATGAACTTTCAACTAGCCCTGATAGATCTGGCATTGATTTGCCTTTCAAATTAACACATTTTTATTGGGTTGGGGACTATGACTCGGCGCCAAAAATCAAAAAAATGTCTAAAACTTCTAGCAGACTTCGTCAAATAATATCCGTTTGATATCAGTAGAATGGTTAACTAATTCTCTACAAAATGACATTTAAAAGAAAATTCAAACAGCGCCTCCGCTCAAGAAAAAGCCATTTTTTCACAAAAACTACAAACTGTCATCTAGAAAAAACAATTGGTGGGATCTTCCTGCAAATTTGGCAACTTAAGTAATTGAATGTGCTCTATCTTTTTTATATAAACACCAAAGAAGGTTTATGTGAAAGAAACTGTTCAAATGATGAGTCGGGCTCTTTGCCATTTTGACTAGCTGTGTTTGGGAGTCCATAAACTCCACGAAAGAAAAGCTTTGTGGAATCTCTCAAAAGTCATTTTGTAGAGAAATAGTGGATCCTTTTGATGAAACCAAACGTATATTTAAAGAAGGCTTTATGTGTGCAAAAAGTCCCTTTAAAGTTTGGCGCCGAGTCATAGTCCCCAACCCAATACATAAAAAAGACTTAGTATTATGCTTTCTTTCTGAAATTACATTGATAAAAGAATATTTAGCATAGATTATTTTCATTTAAAATGAGGTATTGGACAGGTATCAGTCTACTGAAACTCAGCTGTAAACGGAGAAAATTGACGGTGGCTGAAGTGGAAAGACTGACCAAATTTTCTCAACACTTTTACGGCTATATAATTTGGGCAATACAACTCTTTGCCACCTTTTACAATGCACTCATACTTGTGCACATTTTGCAAAAGAAAACTGGAGTTTATCCTAAAACTGGAGTTTATTTTAACTATTTATTTCAAGAAAAGTCCCAAGAGAATCGATTTGGCTTTGGGTTTTGTATTGGGTTGATGGAAAAGTCCTTTCCGATTTTTTGGGAGAGTACCTTAAATTTGTCCAATTTTGACGTTTTATAGCTCATCCTAAAGCTGAATTCAAGACGGATCGATTGGTAAAACCGTTTTGAGATATCTCTTTTCTAAAAGTTTTTACAGCTATTTTAATAAATGGCGGCAGAGCCAAAAAATGGCTGTTTTCACGTTTCGTTACACGTTTCTTTCCGAAAAAAGTCCCGGTGGAAGTCCCAGCGACCCTCAGCATACCCCCCGCTTCGCGTCCTCGGTTTTCTTTTTTTTTTTGTGCAGCTCAGACTTTTCCATCAACCCAATATATGATAGCTTTTCACAATTGAAAAGACTCAAATTTCCGAGAAGAATCAAAAATTGTTTTTTTGAAAAACAAAAGTACGAATTTTGTAAGGCAAAAAGTTGCAAATCTAATAGGCAAAAAAGTTGAATTCAGCAATGCTTACAGGTTTTTCTTTTCCATACAATCCATACAATGAAAAAAGAAACAAAAAGCAAAGAAATGTGTTCAAATAAGAAAGAACAAAAGTCGGAAAAGCAACCATGTTTGTGAAGGGAAATGAAAAGAAAAGAAAGGAAAAGAAAAGAAATGAAATGAAATGAAATGCGATGGTAGAATTCGGTGAATACAGAAGCAGGGGCGTGTTTTTGACACATCTTTTCTTCTTGAAATGAATCATTTCAAGGCCTTTATTCAAACAAATAAACTAACAGATAAAATCTATTCAGTAAATCTATAATTGAAAGATTCAATTGGGCTCTAGAGTCT
This sequence comes from Mesorhabditis belari, assembly GCA_958450365.1. Classification (NCBI taxonomy): domain Eukaryota; kingdom Metazoa; phylum Nematoda; class Chromadorea; order Rhabditida; family Rhabditidae; genus Mesorhabditis; species Mesorhabditis belari. Next base: position 2,231,440 of record CAUEEP010000727.1, on the reverse strand, counting down.
GTCAATCAGCTTAGACAAGGCCAAAGCTCCGTCAGAGAGCCAGATCCAAGCCGGGCTTCTACTTTTTGCGAATTAAGATTATGTAAAGCTAGACCAGACAGGTTCAGATTAGACTCTAGAGTATCAAAGCAGAAGCCGGGTTCAGTCTTTCGGCAAGCTTGTTATCCAAGTCAGGTCAGAGAGGGTCAAGTCTGGCTGTAAAGCCAAAGACAAAGAGCTAACCTGGCTGTTAGCTTTGTCTGGAAAGATTGGCTTTGAAAAAACTCTGAGAAAGCAGATTAAACAAATATGATGACAAATAACAAATAAACAAATGATTAAACGATCAAACAAATGATATTTGTTTAATGATTAAACATCATTAAACAAATAGTACAATTGTCACAAAAAAAAGAACTCAACCAGGTCTATTTCCAAGATAACAATTTAACAATCAATTTCTTTGTTTTCTTCTTTGAATTAAATTGCTCACACGAGAAAAATGTGTTGAATTTGTAATGGGGAGGGGCAGATGGGGAAAGAGGAGGAGAGGTGTCACTTTTGACCGCATTTGCTGAGTCATTCAAAGAAAAACAGAAATAAGAAAATGATTTCGTCGTCTGCAAACATTAATAAGTCATAGAATAAAAAGATTTAACAATATTGAATTGTTAAAAAACGAATACAACTCTAGAAAGCTTTGAAAGAGAACTCGAGTTTTATCTAGGAGATCGATCTGTGTACATGGATACCACTTTGACAGCTATGCGCACCACGTTTTCTTGAGAATAAGTGAAGAAAGTCAGAATGAATTGCAATAGCTTTTATTAGACTAAACCTTGAAACTAAGATACTAGCTACTAGTAAGGTCAAAAAGTTAAAGCCTTTAATTGGCTAATAAGTTTTCGCTCACTATCCACAAAACTCTTGGAAACAGTTTTTGCCTCAATTTTGGCTCATTTTTTGCTACAAATCCCGCATTTTGTTAAACTATTGTAGTACTTAAACAGTAGAACTAACTATTGCAGTACTTAAACAGTAGTTAAACCAAGCTCCGAAGTAAGCGTCTTGTTTCTCAATTCTCATGATTATATGTTCTAATCAAATTCTATTTTTATAGAATCCGAAAGAGCGAAGTGTCATCTTTAAAAGCATATCAAAAATTAACATTAATATTAACTTTAGGCAAAGTTATAGCCCCTCAAACCGTTCAATTTCATTGACTTCATGACTTTCATGAACTATTCATTCAAAAGTTCCCTTTAACGGACAAAAACCAACAAAATTCTAATGAAAAAACTTTAAGTTCATAACTATTCTATGAGGATAAAGGAGAACTTGGTAAAATTATATCGAAATGGATGGTATTCGGTTGGATCGAAATAGATGGTATTCGAAAAATTATATCGAATTATATCGAAATGGATGGTATTCGGTTGTGAGGAGTATCCTCCCTTTCCCGATTATTCATTTGTTGAGAAGGCGACAACCTTTTTCTCGATTCCGAAACATTCCCCCCATTTCCCTCATTCTTTCCCGAAATAGCAAACATTGCGCATGCAAATCGAATGAGAGTTTTTCTGATGTGATGAAGAAAAAAAAAAGAAATGATGGACAAGAGGGAATTGAATAAAAATCGTGTTTCGATATTTTGTTTGAATAAAATTTGTGTCTAGATCAAGGGGAATATTGGGGGAGTTTTCCATTTGACATCCAGAAATGAGCTCAAAAAGAATGAGATTTTAAGTTGGGTGAAATTTGCTCTCAAGTCTCTGAAGTCTACCCAGATCAAGTCCATTCAGGTCTAGCATCGAAATAGGAAGTGTGGTTGTTTCTTTTCCCTTTCCATTTCCACTCCTCATTTACCCACAAACTATTGCATTTCAAATTTTTCCACTTCCTATTTCCAACAATGGTAAGACAAAAGAGGGAAAATCATGTAGTAGTACGTGAAATTCGAGGTCCCTTTTTGAGTGATGAACTTTGGAGAAGTCAAAGGGGAATATTGGTGAGTTTGAACGTAACTCATTTGAACTAAATGAACTGCTTTTCTCATCTTTCTTTGAATCGTGTACCTAACGTTTATCCTTATAAAGTTATTGTACAGTTATTGTACAGTTGTGTATCTACAAAATCCAATAAACCTCTAAATCTAAAGCTTGCTTGCATATTGTTCAAATTTTCAAAAAGGTAACCACTACTTTTTGATCTAATTGTAACTCGTAGCCTAAACTTAGAATAGTCGAATTTGGTTTTGATTTGCTTTACCAGATAAAGGCTTTACCAGATAAAGGCTTTACCAGATAAAGGCTTTACCAGATAAAGGCTTTACCAGATAAAGGCTTTACCAGATAAAGGCTTTACCAGATAAAGGCTTTACCAGATAAAGGCTTTACCATGCTTTACCAGATTACCAGAAACTAGATAACTTTAGGTCAAAAGAGTCAAATGAGCCATTAGAAAATTTGAAAGAGATCATTAGAGTCATTAGAAAATTATTTTATATTATTAAAGACTTTAGAAAATTGACAATTTAACATATTCACGACGATACGACTCATCAATTGACGATCATTTTTCGTGTCAACTCGTTTTTAAGCACTTTTGTTTATTTCTTATTTTTGTTTCGCAGAAAGTTCTCGATAACTTTGTACTAGTTTTCAAGAGAAGATTCAGCGCTATCGAATGATTATAATAACTTAGTTTATCTTTAAATCTTCACCAATTAACGGTTATCAATTAACAATTAACACCAATTAACGACTACGCGACTGTACGCCCATCTTTAATCGTTACTTGAAAACTCAGCACAGTTGTAATCAAAAAATGAAAAGAGCTAAGTTCAAGTCATTTGACTCAAGTCAATCAATTGTTGTTTCCAATCTTGTGTTCCAATCGGAAACCTCAAAGACAAGGCATAAGACTCAAGCCAATAAATTTACCAGTGTTTCTTGAAAACTCAGCGTTGTAATCAACAACCCAGCAACAAGTGAGCCATCAAATCATTTCATTAAAACATCAAATCATTTCATCTTAGCTACTTTCTATTTCTAAAAAACTCTTTGGTATATTTGTAATGAACTTATCGGAAACCTCAAAGGCAATATTTAGGCCAAGCAAATCAATCAGTTCTTTCCGGAAAACAATGAAAGAACAATCGTTCTTGCAAAGATAATAGAGAGTCAGCTGAGGAAAAAAAAGCCATGAGTACAAACGAAGAAAAAGGTCGACGGACCTTGAGAAAGGAAAAGAAAAGAATTTGGCTGTTTGTCAACAAGTGAACAGAGGGAAAAGAGGTGAAAGGTGTCGTGGATTGGCACCTCAAATGCGAGAGGGTAAACAGGAGGTTTCCCGACCCAAGAACCATCATCATCGGGCCCTGGATTGACACATAACTAGAATGTCTATCCAAAAGACATACTAAACAGTTTTCTAAAAAAACATCTAAACTAGAAAACTACCGTAATCAGCTAGTTCTCATCCGATTGGCAATTTTGGCATCATTAACTGACTGAGCCTTGTGAGGCTCCGAAAACCCAGAAAAATATTGGCTATGAGAAAAGTTATGACAGTTCTTTTGACCTAAAGTTATCTAGTTTTGAACTGTCATAACTTTTCCCATAGCCAATATTTTTCAAATCTGATTTTCAATTCAGAATCTACACAAAATTCTAAGCCTAATAATAGCAAATTTTATCTTTTTTATTCAAATAATTTATTTAAAAATTTAGAAACAAAAATGGCTTTAGAAAAAGATAAAAATAAAATAAAAATAAGACAAAAATAAAGTAGTATTTAACAAAATTACGTGTAGATTCTGAATCTGAAATGAGATTTGAAAAATATTGGCTTTGAGAAAAGTTATGGTAGCGCAAAGTGGCAATTTCTTGATTCCTCATCGAATGATAGCCAAAATTTGCCTGATTCAATGTAAACTGGAAACTTGGTTACAGTAGGTTTTAGAAAACAAAATTGAGCCATCTAATGGAAGTGGGTAAACAGACTTGCCAAAGAAGTGAGTGATTGCGGGACTGATTGACACATGTGACTCACATCAGCACCCCCCAATCCCAATCTCAATCTCAACCACGATCGATTTGATTCAAGTGGGGGGAAACCAATTGTCCGGTGACTCACTTTTTGGGCCATTTCTCCATTTCTCCATTTCCCCTTTTCCCTAACTAATCCCTAAAAATAAACTGACCCGCTCACCGAGTCTTTTTTGAGATTGAAAACTCTCAACGAGGCCATTTGATTTGTAACTTGAGACGGGAAAGTCAAATCAATGTGCAAAGGTCTAAACTTATCTAACTCTTATCTTTAAACCTATCTAGACTTATCTAAACGAAAAGTTCTAAGCTAGCTGGATTCACCTGGATTATCTTATAGCTATAAAGCTATAAGATAAGCCAGGTGGCTTGTACTGGATAAGCCAGGTGGCTTGTACTGGATAAACCAGGTGGCTTGTACTGGAATTCAGGAACATCCCTGACATCTAACAAGATAATTTATAGGAATTGTCTTAAAGAATTCGACAAAAGGCAAGCTTTAAAAATTTAAAAGTTTAAGAAACTAAAACAATAGAAATTGAGCAATTGATAGCAACTTTAAAATTCTTAAAATTATATCAATGAGATACTGTACAAAGGTATTTGCTAGGATGGTAATTCTTTAGAAAAATGAACTCAGGAATAAAAGTTGTTGAAGAACCTTTGTCTCGAATCTTTGTCTCGAATCTTTGTTCAACTTCAAATTTCTGGAATTGAAAAAGTCTTGGACAAGTCCATTAGAGTCAAAAATGACAGAAATAGAAATTATTAGTCAAAGAAGATGATGAGAATTACCCAAAGAAAAGGATGGAAAGTGACACCCAATGGTCCTCAAAAGGGAACAAAGAAAATACAAGTGAGATGGGTGAAATGGCAAAGGATAGCTTGAAAAAGGAGAAGAGAAAAGAAGAAAATATATGAGAAGAAAATATGGACTTCATCGGCACTCAAGTGGACGGGGGGAAGGGGAGGAGGGCGGAGGTGTGAAGTGACTCTCGGAGCTGGTCGAGACTGGAAGGGTGCACCACCCCCAACTCTTTCTATAACTCAAATTTTCGAGGAAGTCCTTCTTTCTCCTCCTCCTTTTCTCCTCAATTCTTGACTTTTCCGAAAAATGACTCTCTTACAAAGAGGTAGAGGTGGAAAAAGCTCTTTTTTTTTCTTTTCCCGTCCTATTGAACTAGATCAGTGAAAATGAGCTTTTCACCTTTATCCAATTTATTATCAATATCAATTCTCTATCCACTACGTAAAAGACTTTCACTTCATCCATTAGTCGTAATGATATTAGCAAACATTGAAGCATCTCACAAGGAACCTTTTCCAACTCTTGTTCTTGACAAAGAGAACGGCTCCGACTCTTGTTCAGACAAAGAGAACTAGCTGAAGATGAACAAGTCGCTAATCAAATCACGAGTTGAAAAATGACAAAGATTCCATTTGTGGCTTGTAAAATTGAAAATTGAAAAAGTTAGAAAGCAAAAAACCAAAAAAAATAAATGTATATGTTGTAGTAAAAGAGTTCGCCTTTGCAAAAAGTGTTAAAAGAAATTTGTTGAACCTGTTACTATAAACTTCTTGAACTTCTAACAATCATATTTCTTACATTTTAATGTTTTTAGAATTTCGAGTTTTTTTCTTCTAACACTTTTTAGTGTTCAATTTAAATCTTGATTTTATAATTTGTGTAATCGAGTTAAAATTATTATTTATTGTCGTGAATTGAAAAGTACACTACTGGACAATGAAATATCATATTTGAAAAAAGATCGTCACTTTCGCGCGTCTGTAACTCCCTTGTCTTTACCGTATTTCTAAATATTAGTATGATCATTGTGTAGCCCTTGAAAAGAGCTTTCAGAAAATGTATAACACTAATAGTTTAAACTCAAAGACAAGGGAGTTACAGACGCGTGAAAGTGACGATCGTTTTCAAATATGATATATTCAAATATTGAAAAGAGCTTTCAGAGCATGATTAAACAACAGCAACAACAGAACAAATTGGAAATCGCTGCGAAACAGTACGCCGATCGAGTCAGGGTGAGTGAGGGAAATGGCTTGGCTTGGCTTGGCTGGGCTTGCCTTTACTATTCTATTCAAGGCTTCTTCAGCTACAGTACTGGACAATGAAATATCATATTTGAAAAACAATCGTCACTTTCGCGCGTCTGTAACTCCCTTGTCTTTACCGTATTCCTAAATATTAATATTACCATTGTGTAGCCCTTGAAAAGAGTTTTCAGAAAATGTATAACACTAATAGTTTAAACTCAAAGACAAGGGAGTTACAGACGCGCGAAAGTGACGATCGTTTTTCAAATATCATATTTCATTGTCTAGTACTGTATTTGTAGGATTTATATTACTATAAAAGCTTTTAAGGACAAGTTTTACAACAAAAATTATCATTTTTAAAGCAAAAACTATAAAGAAACCTAGTCGGAGAAGCTTTTTGAATAAAATAAACAACTTTTTCTGCTTAAAAAGTGGACTTTCTGGCCAGGGAGGGGTGTTTGTTGGTTTTTTCCTCACTCAGAAGCGCTAAATGGAGCTACTTTTTCCCGTATGTGCCAGCTATTTCGTTTTTGTCTGTCTCTTCTTTTCGTAGTAAAAGATCAAAACGGGTTTCCCGTTTTGATCTCTCTTTTTCTTCTTTCCCCTTTTTTCCTGGCTATCTCAAAAGCTTTCTTCTTTGACAAGCCGGATTTACTCGGAGATTACCGAAGAGTGAATGGATTTGGCACTGCTGAGATTTGAGTTTTGTGGCAAAAAGTATCGTAATTGAAATCGAAATAGAAATGAGGTGGTGTTCTATTGGGTTGTCCAGTTATGAGTGCGCGTTTTTTACTATTTTGTAAATTTCTCAAGATACCGAAATCAAGAAAAAGATATATATGAGTATTATTCGAAAGCTGAAGATCTCCTCTACATTTTGATATAAAAAGTTTTTGAATTTGTCCAGCTTTTGGGCAAATTGACTGCACAGAAGAAGAGGTGGCCAAAAAATGGAAGGGTGCCTTTGGATCAAGTTTTGGCTCCGCTCAAATTGAGTTAACCGTTTGATGTTTGGCCAATAGATATATCAATACAACTTTTTTTTAAATATAACAATTTCAGAGCACCTTTACCTTTCTTTTCTTTTCTGGGCGGTTATTTTACACCATAAAACTTGAGGACTAGCTAAGCTGGAATGGGTTTTTCGAAAACGACCTCTCCCTTTGTGCAGTCAATTTGCCCAAAAGCTGAACAAATTCCAAAGGTTTTTATATCAAAATGTAGAGGAGATCTTCAGCTTTCGAATGATATATAACGCTCATATACATCTGTTCGATATCTTGAGAAATTTACAAAATAGTAAAAACGCGCATTCATAACTGGACAACCCAATATTTACGGTAGAGTTCTATTTACGGATAAAGTTAACTTTCATAACTAAAGAAACACTTTCAGATGATCAAAAGAAAATAGAGAATCGATAGTCCTGAAAAGCCTGAAGCTTTTTCAACAATTATAGAGCGATAGAGCAAGTAAATTTACTTACGGGAAATTAGAAGAAAATCAAAAGGAAAAGATGAAGAAGATAAAGAAGAAATTCTAGATATCTCTTCTGATTCACGAAGTTGGTGGGGAAGGGAACGCCGGGGCGGAAGGAGCGAAGAAAAAGAGAAGAAGAATCTGCCGATCAGATTCGCCAATCAAGCACAAATGCAGCAAAAGAGTGAAAAGGAAAAATAGAAAAAGAACAAAAAAAGACTGATTGCGTCCCTTCTCACTTTCATCGTCGAGAATTTGGGAGTGCTCAAGAAAGGTCTTTTTCTTTCCCTTTTTTCATCTTCAAGTGCATCTCCACACCATCACATTTCCTCCTCTTTATTCCCCTTTTCTTATTCTTCTACCAATTCTTGATGTTATATGATCTCAAGATATTCAAGAGTCCTCTAAAAAAACTACTCAAAAGAAACGTAATCGTTTAGCTTTTTACGAAGAGTGAATAGTATGCAATTTGGTGATAAAGCCTATGTTTTGTACCAAAATTCATTGCTATAAGACTAACCATAAGAAAACTTAAAATTCTCTTGCACTATATCGATTTTTTTTTATCAGTAAAGTGATTGTGATGATGTACAAGGTACAAGGTGATTTCCCTTCACATAAAACACATTTCTCGAGTTTTCTTGTAGAAATTTCTTGTAGATTTGTAAAAACGCAAAGGATTAATATCGAATCGTATCTTGAAATAACACTTGTTGTTTGTGTTCGGAAGATAAGAATTGTTTTAAATCATTTCCCACAGACTTTTTTTTATTTGTTAACTAAAGTGTGGACCTCCTGCCCTTATTTGTCCGCCATTTCTCCACATTGTTTCTCTTTAATCTTTTCGACCGAGCTTTTGTTTTGAAAAGGATTGCCCAAGACTTTGTCTGTAAATTGTTAATTGTTAAATTAACTTCTACAAACTGAAATGCCATATTTGAGACGAGTTGAATCAAGAGAAATTGTTAAACTGTTCAAATTGTATCATCAACATCAAGGAAACCCAACACAGAGCATTCTACCAATTGTTCTACCAGTTGTTCTACCAATTATTCTAGCAATTATTCTAGCAATTGTTCTAGCAATTGTTCTACGAATTGTTCTACCAATTGTTATACCAATTGTTCTACCAATTATTCTACCAATTATTCTACCAATTATTCTACTAATTATTCTACCAATTGTTCTACTAATTATTCTACCAATTCTACTAATGAAATTTCTAGTCCAACAAAAGTTCAAGTCCAACAAATCATAATTAAATGTTTAAAACCAACAAACTATAAGTGAATGTCGTAAATCTCATTTCTTTCAAGTGTCACATAACATTTTATCTAAATAAAATTTGTCCCTTTGACTTTGATCCGGATCGGACAACTTGCTCCTTTTTTGCGTCTCTTTCATCAGCTCAGCCTTTAGCTGCTCTTCGCTGAGATTCTGCCTAAACTCCTCGAAATCATATGATTTCCTTGTAGTCGGCCTCTGGACTTGAAATTTCAACTCTGACCATCAAGCTCAAGCTATCAAGTTGAAAACGTTGCTCTGTTCAGTTTGTTTGATCTGTTCATTTACAAAAAAAAAACTTTTTTTCTAATCGTTTATACGAACATTAAAGTACTCGCCAAATAATGCACACGCAAAGGGAAAAAAAGACTTAAAAAAGCTATTTACACCATAAAAAGTGTCTAATTGTAGCCAAAAAAAAGCAATCTCATGCAACACATAAGGATTTACTGTACATTGTCATATCTACAGTACACGTAACACAAGAAATTTGTGTGAAAATGGATTGAGGGGGTAAAAATGGGTAGAAAATCGGTAGAAAATCGATAGAAAATCGGTAGAAAATCGGGGTAATCGATTGGAGAATAGTGGTAGAAAATTGTTGTTTTGTTTTTATTCATTTTTCATTCTCATTATGAAGATTTGTCTCCTCATTTCCTCACTTCACTTCCCAACTTCTCCTTCAGGAACGGATCCATCTAGAAATTTAAAAAAAATACGTTATACTGTTGAGAAAACTTTTGTATAATAAGAGAAATCGGGAATTGTTGAGAAGAAGAGGGGAAAAGAAAAGATATTCAAGAGAAAATACCCTATTTCAGCGATTAGAAGGATTGCTTTCTTTTAGCCTTAGAAAAGAGGGGGGAAAGCTACCGTAATCCATTTCAACCATTAGAAATAGGCTATTCCTTTTGAGCAAAGCTTTTGGTGCGCTTTGGGACCAGATTGCAATCTAGTCGGCTTATTCACACAATGTATGAATAAAAGAAATAATAACAAAAAAAGCACTTTTGTTGCAACTATTTTAAGTTGATTAAGAGTTTTTCCTAGTGCCGATAAGCACCGTAATAGCCTTAAAAAACGGTATGTCTTTTTATCAAAAGAGTTTGCACGTGGTGGGACTTGAACCCATCGCAAAAACCAAGATGGCTTTGTAGTCGGGGACACTACCGTCTAGGCCACCGCTACTCTTTGGCCGGTCGTGTGTGGCGCGCTCTTATTGTCTAGGATTCCCCAATTTGGATTATTTCCTTGTGGGAAAAAGCTACCATAATCTAGGTTTCTTTTTGGATAAATCTTTATTTTAAGATACTTATCGCCCTTATATTTTAAAGTTTAAGCTACTTTAAGCTTAAGTTTAAGCTACTTTAAGGTTAAGTTTAAGCTACACCCCATAAGCCTAAATTAAAAAAAAACGGCTGGATTACGGTAGCGTACCCTCAAAGTACACCGTTTAGAAAACGTACGATAAAGATGATCTTCTAATGAAAATACGGTATTGTTAGATTAGGTATCTTACATTAGAAGCTTCTTAAGTGAGTCTCTCATATGTGCTATGAGGTCCACGTGGGTTACTAGTGCTCTGTTGTGCTGTGCCCACCTTGCCCGATTTCGCCGCTCTTTCCATCTCTTCAACCTCTTCCATTGGGGTTTGATCGCGCTAAAATTTTGGATGTCATTCCAGATTCAAATCATTGCCACAACTTTTAGGTTTTAGGCTTGAAATATAGTATGAAACAATTTGAATACTGTAGCTACCGTAAATACTGTAATAGTACCCCAGCCCCCATAATGACGGTGCGGAGTGTTGCGTAGTCTAGCTTTGAACGAGTTTTTCTCGACACTCGTTTATACTACAATGCGCGCTTAGGTATCAAAAAATAGCTGAAATTCAGGGCTATTTTTTGATACCAAAGACGCATTTTTTGAAAGTACGGGTGCTTTGCAAAAAATGAAATACTAAAAAACTTTTGCGACTACGCGACTGTACGAGGGGGATGGGGTACTATTACAGTATTTACGGTAGGTATTACGAGTAGACTATGGTTATCAAATCGATTATAAACTTAATTATTTATTGAATCTTTATTGAATCTTTGAGTTTGCTAGTTAATCAAGCTATCAAAGGTTCAAGTTAAGTCTAGTTACAAGTGATTATCCTTTTTTTTAATGAACAGTAATCATTGCTAGGGGCTTGCCCATGAAACTTGAAGTAGACTCGCCGTGGCTGAGACATCCTTTCGAAGAGCTTCCATCTCTTTATCCAAGTGCTCGGCCTTGATCTGGAAATTTGAGATCAATCATCAAGAAATCAACAAAAATACTATTCATTGCAGAAGAAATCAAATTGATTTCTTTGCTCTAATTTTCGAAATTTCGTTAGAACAAACTCTCATGTCATCAATATTGTGAATGTCGTCGAAGTACTTGTTCTCGGCCACCTCCATGTGAGCGGCGAACTGAAAGCGAGCTTTGGCATCGGAAATGGAATTAAGACTTAAATGTTTGATTGAGATCAATTGTTTATTGATATTGATTCGATTCGAACGGACAATATTAATTTCAAAACTAAATCCCTTACCTCTTCGGGATCGGGCTCTGGAAGTTGCCTCTTGCGTAATTCATCCCGAAGAATCTCCTCGAGAGATTTCTGTAGTTGACCGTCTTGCTTCATCTAAACATTTTCAAATCTTCAAAACCCATTTTTACCTAGTACCTGCATCATTCCGGTGTCATGAATGTGATCATAATATTTGTTGTCCTCGATGTCTTTTCGGGGGACAAACTGAAAAATTTGGCGGCTTTTTCAAAGATTTAAAGATGTTTATCCTTTACAAATCGAAGTGCTTAACATATTGACTTATCAGTGATCACTTTTCATTTACCTGTTCTGGATCCGGATCAGACAACTTGCTCCTTTTTTGCGTCTCTTTCATCAGCTCAGCCTGTAACTGCTCTTCGCTGAGATTGCGCATTTCTGCCTAAACTCCCCGAAGTGCCATTGTGGATTTTGAAAAAAGAGGAATATCGATTTCAACACAAAAACAGCATGCATGATGAGCATATTTGTAGAAATTTTTCAAGGAAAGGCCAACTCTTTAAGTTTAATTATTGAGCACGATTATTGAGCACGATTATTGACCATTTTTGAGCACGATAATAAATCCTGTTTAGTGCCTGGCTAACAGATTGGAGCTAGTCTAAAGGTTCCGATTCTAGAATTGCATACTGATTACGACTGTATCCAACATACGTCTAGTAGTTGAGTTACGGTAACTGATCTACGGTAGGCAGATACGGCAGTCAGATTACAGTAATCGGTAGTCAGTTATGTTAACCGTAACTAGACTAACCGTAACTAGACTAGAGTACGACTACTCTAGTCCAGTTACGGGTTACGGTAGTTCTCAAACGCTTTAGCGACTAACTCGAATTCGGAAAGCTCAAGGAAAGCTCAAGGAACTGTTCGGAATTCGAAAAGCTCAAGGAAAATGACGGAATTGACAAGTCTCGAAAAGCTTTCCCCCAAATATGTTCACCTCTACCTAATGCGATCCTTTTCTCAGACACCTGTATTTTCTCGGCGTCTCCCCGTTCGAAAGACAAATCGTAGTGAAAATGTTTGTTCTCTTCCATCATCACTGGCTCAACTTTTGCCGTTTTTTCACTCCTCTTCAATTTTTGCTGCGAATGCTGCAATGTTCAACGCGGTGTGGGTGAAATTTTGGGCACTTCGGGAGTAAAAAAAAAAGAAAACCTACATCTTTCGGTTGACGACTGAACTTCATCTCGTTGCGAAGCAAATCCGTCAATTGCTCGTCTGTCAAGTGCTCGGCTTTGGCCTAGAAAATTGGTAACTAATCATTTTGTTGCTAGAAAGAATACTGGAGTTTCAAGATCTAAAGAGTTTTAATAAAAATCGAATCAAACTAGTCCTCTTGATGTATTTTTTGCTCAAAAAAAAAGTAGCTGATCACAATAATTTTTTTTCTTTTTTATCTAGACAGCCTTGGTGTCATAAGAGAAATGAAGAATTCAGTGCATCAGAAAGTGTGCGTTTACACTCTATGGAAGTACAAAGTCCAGTTTTTACCCAATCCCAACTCAATCTTTCATCTCAAACCCACCTTAATGCGATCAATATCGTGAATGTCGTCAAATAACAAATTCGCTGCAATTTCATTGTTTGGGACAAACTGAAAATGTTTCTTTTCTTTCACTTTTTTACATTATTAGATATTTATCTAGGTTAAATCTAGTCAAGAACAGATCTACAACTCTTTTTACCTCTTCCGGATTCGTCTTCACCTCTTTGGCGCCGATTTTCATCTTCAACTCATCCACCTGGAAATTGGGTGAATAATAAAATCAATTTCATTTCCTTTAAACTATTAGGCTGATGCATAAGTCTTTTCGTTTTTTTCGTACTTCTGTTAAAAAGTAACAAATTCACTAATTAATCTATAGTTTACTCTATAAAAAAAGTGTTTTTTTGTTCAATTTGCATCTTTTTAAATGAATTTCGGTTCACTTTCAAGCAAATTCGAGAGTGAAAAACGCCTTTTTCGTAAAAATCTATAAAAAACTCTACGGAAAAATTGGCTGAATGAATTTCTCTGAAATTTTGGCGAAATATCAAACTTTTTTTTCTCTATCTTTTATCTATTGACACGAAGATAGGTTTTCTTTAGCTAAGGTGTCTAAACCGCATCATCGAGTTAGCCCTTTTTGACTACCCGACTTCATACTCTCAAGAAAATCCAGGCATTAAATATTTCTAAACCCGTTTCAATGTTATTTTGCAGAAAAATAATTGGTTTTTCTAATGAAATCAACCGTAGTTTAATTGGTGCATTTGTTGGCTTGAAACGGCAGACGAAAAGGAACGAAAAGACTTATGCATCAACCTAATATATCTTTTTAGATTAAAGAAGAGTTGACGATGGGCACACCGGAGAGAATCTCCAGTGTGCCCATCGTCAAATTCGTCAGCGTCAAATTCATCTAATCAGCATATAAAGCTTCGGTTTTGTCAATTGTAAATTAGCTTAGAGTAAATATTTCCTGACAAAAAAAAGAGAATCTAATTGAAATTGGATCAATGGAAATGCGTTTCAAAATAAAACTAAAGAAAAAAAAACGAACCTTCTACGCTGATCTTACTCTTGAAAGAGTGAAAGTTTGCTTTTTTGAATTTCGTTTATAGTTTTAAATTGGTTTCAAATTTTCGACTTTTTTTCTACATTTTCATCTAATCAGCATATAAATTTCAGTCAAAAATTCAAGAAATTACAATCAGTTACGAAAAAAAAACCCCCAAGACAAGACAAAACGAAACTTTCTTTGAACATTTCATCTCAATTTTCATTTTCATTTCTGCAAAGGAAATTATTCCTGAACTGTTCATAAATCGTGTTCCCTTTCCCCCATTTTGAACCCCTCCTCCCCGTGGTCGAAAATATTTACTCCATCCCTCGCGTTGTTTATTTCATCACCATTCAAAAAAAAAAAGATAAAAAGATCTCTATCCGTGACTTCCTTCATTTGTTCCCAAAAACACACAAGCTCTTGTTATTTGTTTGGCAAGAGATGAAGAGGGTGAAATTTCGGTTTTCGTTTGGTAATCAACTTTTGAGTGTGTCGGCCAAAATATGGATTTTTCTCGCTGAGCCGTAACACGAAAACAAGCAGAAAGGGTATAAACAGAAGAAAAAATAGGAATAGAAAGTGCAAAAGGAACAAAAAGTGCAGAAGAGTGCAAATCTTGACTAGGCTCCTCTGCCTTTTTTTTCCCTTTTTTTGTCTTTCCTCTCCTACTCGTAAACAAGTGTCGAGTTATTTTTGGGACAAAAAAAGCCATTTTTTTGTTTGAAAATCGATTCCGTAAAGTGCAATGGATGATTTTTTTTTTGAATTTGAACTTTCAGCTTAGCTTGTCTAGCCAGTGAAATTACCGCGAATTTTACAAACAAAATTTGAATTATGAGCCTAAATCGATTGCAACAGTTCAACTTTAGTGTGAAAGTAGCCATTTACATGGTTACTAATCTACTCTTGGATGCATTTAACTTCAAAAAAATCTAACAGTTTTAAGATATCCAGTATTGAAAAGCTCAACTGCATTGGGAACTCGAAAATGCCACTTTCAAAATTTCCACAAACACTCACCTTTTCCCCGACGGCCTCTTTGGCTTGTTGGACCTGAAAAATGGCAATAAGCTTCAATAGAAAGTGATGAAAATCGAAATTTGGTCTTAATTAAAACCGTTCCTTACGAGATTAGGCAAGAAAAAGTCGAACTTATGATCTAAATAAGTGTGCCAAGCCAAGAAAAAAAACTTTAATGGCGTTAAAATACTAATAAATCTTTGCAAATCGACTTCATTTACAAGAAAAATATTTGCTTCTATTGATTATACTATTGAAATGAATTCTAATGGCTGTCCAATCTCAAAAATCCCCTCCTTACCTTGTCCCCGATTTTCTCTTTCACAGCGCCGACTTTCTCGCCCAAAGTCTGAAAATCTTTAGATTAAAACTTTTCCAAATTTTTCACCGAGCCCTTCATCTCGTGAGCCGCCTCGGAGACCTTAAAATAAAAAAATAAATAAACTAAAATTCGAGTTAAATCCCACCTTGCTCTCAACCTTGTCCTTGAGATTCTCCGCCTTTTTGCTGATGTCCTAAAACTGCCTGATAATGCAAGAAAATTTCTACTTGGGGCTTTCACACAAAGGGTTTTGTTACAATAAGACACATGCTCAATGAACATTTACCACAATAAACACATGCTCAATTAGGATCTATTCATTTCTTCACTCACCGTCCCCTCGACAGCCTCTTTCATTTTGTGAGCCTGGATTAGAATTAGGTCAATGCAAAAACTTTTGATCAATTTTCAAAACGATCAATTTAACGTCAAATAGAAAGCGCGAAAAGCCGGATATTCTAGTATTTGTAGCTATTTTCATATTTTCTATCGCAATCCTTTTCTACTGTAATCAAAACTAACCGTCTCTTTGACGGCTTCTTTCGCATGGTAGACCTTGTCCCCGATTTTCTCCTTCAACTCATCGATGTTTCGGCCCATTCCCTGAAAATTTCTTTGTACACTTTTAGAGACTCAAGAATTTAACCGCTAATTGCTAATTCTTTCAAGAAACAGTGTCAATTTTCGACTACCGTATCTCTTCTAAAAGTCCAAACTTTGAAAAAATCCTGAATGGGGTGGAAATCGGAAGAAAATCATGGTTCTACTCGAAAAGAATACAGTAGTTGCATTGCATTTTATAGAAAATCTCGCAAAACTCACACTATCGGTGATATTCTCGGTCACATGTTTCGCCTAAATTTTATTGTTTTTATCTCGTTTCTCAAGTCAACTCACTCAACTCAAACTTTTTAACTCTAGACACACATGCACTACATTATCGGGTTAACAGAAAAACACAGTGTGAACCTTTTGTTTCATTGCTTCTTTGCGATGCGGCTAAAATTCGGGCAAACTGTTAACCCCTTTTTTCAACTCAATTACCATATTCTCAGTACTCATCTTCATCTGATTTTGTTCCGATTTTTCGCCCACTCCATAACTTGGATTGCTCTACAAGATAAGCTGCGGATAAATAGTCAGAAAAGCATTCAGAAAATATTTTGCCGAATCTCGTTGATTCGGAATATTTTTGATGACCCTAACTCTCTAAAGCGAAAACCGCACCTTATCATGATGGATGCAAGCGACGGAAGTCACACGAGTACAGTTTGCGACCAGATTCTAAATGGCTTTCATTTTGCGACCGAAACAATGTGAACATTACTATTCATACAGTACACAACAAGTAGTCCAATCTTTACCTTGCTAATTGCAACAGCTACGACACGACCTGCTGGGAGCATTTGTGCGTTTGTGTGAATAGGATTTCAAGAAAAAAGCTTTCAAATAAACTGTTTTCAAAATTGTTTGTGGCTTTGCCAATAACAAAATTCTTTCGAAAGTGTTTATATATGGGTGAGAGAGGGCGGGGACTCTCTCCCCCCCTCTTTTCGATTCTCCACAACACGAAAACAACTCAACAGACCAACCATGGAAAACAATGCCCTTGCCGACTGCTCAGCCAACTTCTTCTTTCAAAATTCGAGCAAACATCTTAATATTTATTATAATAAATTCAAATGAATGGTAACAAAACGAGATAAATTATAGAGATTTGAAAAAGGTTCTTAATTGGAACTAATGAGCATTCAACCAAAAAGTGACTTTTTGTTTAGGTTTTTGCGTTTCCTCTTGCGATTTAACGTTTCCAAGGGCCTGAGCCTGATCGACGTACCTGCCGCCGTTCTCATTCATAAACTTCACGAAGTGTGACATATTCCTAAAGCGTTTTAATAGTTTAAGAAAAAAAATCTTAAATCCTACATAAAAACGCTCGCTTTCTTCTCGTTAGTCCAATTCTTATCGTTTTCCATGACAAACGTGAGCTGCGTGGCGATGAAACGAAGAAGATGTTCTGACCCAAAGTAACTAAAACTTTTTTATAACCTTTAAGTTGAAAGAAAGAACCTCGACGGAAAAAAGAATTCGCTTTTGGTTACGGCTTGAAAGTAGCTAACGGCCTCGGCCTTCGAGAGGATCTCGTAACAATGCACGTCGAACATGTCCACGAGCATTTGTGCAGCTCCTGCCTAAAAAAAAGAAATTTCTAAAAGTACCCTTTACTAACCTTTTCCTGATCATCTTTTGCAAGGTAATGATATGTCCTGAGATACTAAACTTGTATTATTAGAGTAAATCAGCAAGCACAATACCTCACGCAGAGTCGCGTCAATCGTATGGTTGCGAAGAATTGGTGACCACATCACTTCTTGCATCTAAAGTAGTTGCATTATGTAATATTTTTTAAAGAAAATACCTGCAGAAAGATTTGCCTAGGCAACGAAACGTTATTTGTTATTGTAGTGGCTGGAGTGATATTGGTCAACGATTTGCTTCGTGGAATCTTCGTGTCATTTCGCTTCCCGATAACTTTGTTGATCACCTCCGTTTGCAAGCGTTTCTTTGCACTTCCTTTCCCAACTTCCGTTTGTGAGCGTGGCCTTGCCTTTCTTTTCACAGCTTCCGTTTGCAAGCGTGGCGTTGCACTTGCTTTCTCAACTTCCGTTTGTGAGCGTGGCCTTCCCTTTCTTTTCACAGCTTCTATGGCGTGGCGTGGCGTTGCTTTTTCTTGGGTTTTAGCTTTCTTTTTTGCAGCTATCTCTTGTTGTCGCTTAGCCCCTTCTTTTTGAGCCTCCTAAAAACAAAACACTAACATTGCTGAAATAGGGAAATTGTAAAAACTTACTTTGGCGTTCTTGAGCGCGGCAGCTGTGCATGGAATCCAGTTTGTCTCGCAAAAATTAAATGTTCGCTCTGTGTCACATCTTGCACTCCAACCCTAAAACAAAACATTGAAAGTTGTCTGGATAAACTGTGATAACTCATAAAAACTTACATGATAATGAATCCTCACACAGTCTCGATCTGTATCCACTGATGTGATTATAACTTCATACGATAGGTTAGTTGGGGGAAAGCGTTCTTAAAAAAAACTATAACATTAGAGTGTAGAAACAAAAATTGTTTACCCAAAAAACGATTTCCGACTTTGAGTTGCATTTTGTACGAGATGAAGATTTCTGAAAAAAAAACATTATTATAGTGATTGAAAAAAAAAGTAAGAAATCTTTTTGCTATTGTCAGGTAAAAAAAGACAAATCTCAAATTCTTAAAGTCAGATAGTGGAACCAATTTGAAAGATAAAACGGGTAGGTCAAATTACAGAAAATTGTCCATTTTTCCCTATGTATAATTCCGTTCGTTTGCTTCCAGAAGCTCTGATATGTCAAAATTTGAATTATACGCCCTAAAATTACCCAAAAAAACGGGGGTGGAACAAATGCGACCTTTTTTTGCTGGAAAAGCAAAGCGGAAAAGCGAAAGTTGCGGAAACTGCGGTTTCCAACTGCGGAAAAGCGTTAAGTTGCGTAGTTTTTGCCTTTTAGCCCAAATTTAACGTGTCAGCGAGGTCTGATTTGTCGAAATTCGGAATCTGCGCATACGATTCCCCTATATGGAAATATTTTCGAAGCTCTATGGCCTTGCCTAAGGCCTTTTCCAGCAAAAAAAAGGTGCGCAAAACAAAGGTCGCATTTGTCCCACCCCCAAAAAAACAACTCTTGGAATAGAAATTGTTTAATATTAGCTTTTTAGAGCTTTTTAAAACGCGAAAAAAGGTGCGCTAATGGGCCGGGTACGCAAAAAAAGATCCCATTTGTCCCACTCCCTAAAACTCTATCAGTTCTTCATTTAGTATGGTTGAGATATTCAGCTAAAGCATTGTTATACCGAATGCACATATTAATTGGTATTATTTTGTTAGATGCTTGATCTTTTATGATCTTTAGGGGGGTTGGGACAAATGCGACCTTTTTTTTGCGCACCTTTTTTACCGCACCTGGCCCATTAGCGCACCTTTTTTCGCGTTTTAAAAAGCTCTAAAAAGCTGATATTAACCAATTTCTATTCCAAATGTTGTTTTTCTAGGTAATTTGAGGGTGTCGAATTCAAATTTTGACATAACAGAGCGTGTGGAACCAATTTGAAAGACAAAACGGCTAGGCCAAATTACAGAAAATTGTTGATTTTTCTCTTTGTATAACTCCGTCCGTTCGCTTCCACAAGCTCTGATATGCCAAAATTTGAATTCGACACCCTAAAATTACCTAGAAAAACAACTTTTGGAATAGAAATTGGTTAATATTAGCTTTTAGAGCTTTTTTAAAACGCGAAAAAAGGTGCGCTAATGGGCTAAGTGCGGAAAAAAAGGTGCGCAAATGTCCGGGTGCGCAAAAAAAGGTCGCATTTGTCCCACTTCCATCTTTAGTGAAAATTCGGGGAGTGGGACAAATGCGACCTTTGTTCGCGCACTCGGCCAAAAGCGCACCTTTTTTTCGCTGAAAAAGGCCGTAGAGCTTCAAAAAGTCTCCATATAAGGGAATCTACACATACGATTCCGTTATATGGAGACTTTTTGAAGCTCTACGGCCTTTCTTAAAGCCTTTTCCAGCGAAAAAAAGGAGCATTTGTCGCACCCTCAAAATTCGCATTTTATGTAATCGAGGTGACTGACTTTTGATTTTATTTGAGCAGTCTACACTAGTGTAGTTACACTTTGCCTAGATTTGACATTTAAAGCGTGCCTTTTCTCAGTAATTAAATTTTACGCTTTTTTTTTGTTTTCTTTGTTTTGAAACGTTGTTTTCTATTTTTGATTTAGAAATCATCAAAGAAACGATGCTGAGAGTCGCCTCTCACTTCCTTCAACACAACGAGGCAAAATGTTTCTACACTCCAACATCTTTAAACAGGTGAGCTTTTGCTTTTTAAATCTTTAGAGACTAATTTCTCAAGATTTTTTTCCATTTTAGGTGTAATTAAATGGGAGAATTCGTGGTGCTCGATTCGGGAAAGAAGGTGGGAAAATTTTGCTGTTGATATGTTTTGTGTTAACATTGTCAGTCTTTGCATAGCTAACGTTAGTTTTAAAGCGAAAAAGGCTAGACTGCAGTTTACCTCCCCCCAGCCAATGACCAATGACCATCAAAAGTGGTTTTTCTGACTCAGTTTTTTTTGCGCTGATTACGAATATCTTCATCGCCGAATTCGAAGAAAAATTGTTAACTTTTTTGATTTTTTGCCTTGGTCCCCCAAGGAAATATTTTTCAAAGAATTAAAATTTTCTAAAAACGTTCGGAAACCCCTCTAACCCTTAGTAGCTTACGCCCCCCCTAAGGTTTAAACTTTATCTATTATTCTTAAACATTTTGGCCTAATTTCTTCTTTGTAACTAAAACATTGCTTTAGGAGCATCCTTATGATTGAGAAGACTTTGACGAAACAAATGGAAAAAGATCAAAAGAAGAAAGCAAAGCGACTGGTGGTGACGATGATGAGGCGAAGAAAAAAGAAAAGGAAAAGGATGATGTGGAAAAATTTTTATTATCCGTGTTATTCGAACGCTTTAGAAACAAGACTCGAAGAAGAAAGTGGCGGTCGCCTCGAAGAAAGCTGCCGTACTTGCCACTCGGGAATACGGAAAGGTGTGCTATCTTTTGTAAATAGCATATTTGTTTGTCTTTTTAGGATCAATCAAAGAAACGCAAGAAGTGAGTCAATAAAAATAAAAATCGATAAATTAATTTCTTTTTTAGGCGAATAAATGATTTGAGTTATTCTTTTTTCTGGTGTTTTATTAGGTTGAAGGCGCGTTTTAGATGTCAAAACTAGGCAATTTCCTGGTTACCTAGTGTAGACTGCCGAAATAAAAACAAATTCATTACGTAAAACGATTACATAAAACGCGAATTTTCACCAAAGATCATGAAAGATCATGCATCTAACAAAATAATACCAATTAATATGTGCATTTGGTATAACAATGCTGAATAACGCAACCGTACTAACCGGAGTGATCGAGTGTTACTATTTGCCGTTGCAACTTCAAAAGTGAAATCAAACGAGACACAAAAGCATACTGTACCGAGAGTTTGGTGTTTTATAATTAGAGGAAACTAAATGTACACTACGGTATTGCAAAACTGTAAAGATTCAAAATCTCAAAAGTCATGGTGGAGCAAAAAACTACGGGGCTCGTGAACTTTCGGACAATTCCTCTTCCTCAATCTAATAAAATGGCTAAAACGCCTAAAAAAAGAGTTTTCAGTCGGTTTTTAAAAATCTAAAATTACATTCTGGTAGAAAGTTTTCATTTAGAGATTTTAAAGGGTTTTCGGGACTTGAGTAGTGTTTGAAACTTTGTAGGGAAAAAGAAACTAACGTTTACTCGAACATTTGAAATCCCAAGAAAATTTCTAAACTGCACAAGAGCCAAATAAAATTAGCAAAATGATGAAACTGTTTAAGCGGATGTATTGCCGGATGAATCTCTCTCCTCACAACCTTTTGGCATCCCCAATCCAGCCGACAACGATGAGCTTGGCAAGGCAGCCACGCTGATCCGTGTTTGTTGCAATGTTGAATTCACGTGGAATGATTACAGTTGTTATAAAGTAAGCAAAGTAGACATAAACTTTTTGGTACTTATCGAGTATTGACGGTTATACCTAAGTGACCCAATTTGTGACTCAATTTAGTAGACACTTTAAAGCAGATAATGATAAGATGAAGTTTAGATTAGATACCTAATAAGATTTAGATAGCACGCGTGAATGCATAGGGAAACGTCCTCTTGTTAACTAGCTTTTGAGCGTTCCATTTTTACGAAATGCTTAAAATGTTTAGAAAATTTTAAAAATCGTTGACCACCTTATTTTTTTTAAAGCTATTAACTGGCTACACTTATTTGCTCAATTTTTCTATTTACCAGAAAGTTTTTTTTGCTTTTGATGTAAAATTCATAGTCGTTACCCAGAAGAAATTCATTTTCCGTTATCAAAGATTAATACTTTTAAGATATGCACAAAATTTATTCACACAAAATACAGGTAATTTTTTCGTTTCCTCGTTTTTCTTTTCTTTGTTTACCGCACACAGCAACCATTAGCATATGGCGCCGGGGAAAGACATGCGCCCACCGAGCAAGTCCACCCATTGCCCGGACCACATCGGGCAGCTATCGGGCAAAAAGTGCCTGGCTGTAAAGTTTTGAATTTTTAGAGTCGGCGACGTTTTAAGAATTTTATTTATTAAATTAAAGAAAAAAAGAAAGTAACCAAATTAGGTCTCAATTTTCTTCAGACTTTCAACCGAAAGGCTTAATTTCTGTTAAATCCTGCTTAGCTTCTCTTAAATCCTGCTTAATTTCTGTTTCTCTTTTCTGTTAAAGCTTAATTTTTTTTTTGCTTAATCGCAAACCCTAAATAGTTTATCTACTCAAGAAATATCAAATTTTACTTTGAAAACAAAGGAACTAAGAGTATGAAGAAATCGGGTGAAACTAAGAGTATGAAATGGTATTTTATATATGTAGACATTCAACAAAACAAAACAAACAACAATTTAGTCCTTTAAAAAGCACCAACTCTATAACAGCAGCCGCTTGGTCCACCAGGCGGTGTGTTGCATCGAAAGCCAACCGAACACCCTTTTCCCGGTCCACACGCGGCGTGTCCTGTTGGACAGACAAACGCCTCAGCAACCACGAAAATGCAGATGACAAAAGCAAACGTGAAGAAGAATTTCATTCTATAAACTTTATGATTTTTTTTCAAAGCCGAACGTGCATGATGTTTTTTTATGAAAAGGTGGCTAAACTTAACTTTATAATCCAAAATGAACAATTTACCTACCGTAAATACTGTAATAGTACCCCACCCCGATAATGACGGTGCGGAGTGTTGCGTAGTCTAGCTTTGAACGAGTTTTTCTCGACACTGGTTTATGCTAAAATACGCGCTTAGGTATCAAAAAATAGCTGAAATTCAGAGCTATTTTTTGATACCAAAGACGCATTTTTTTAAAGTACGGGAGCTTTGAAAAAAGTGAAATACTAAAAACCTTTTGCGACTACGCGACTGTACGAGGGGGGTGGGGTACTATTACAGTATTTACGGTAGGTTTCTATGAGCCAAAGTGCCTAAATCGCCTTTTTTGACCGTCTGACTTTGCGTCCCCATCAAAAACCAGAGACAAAACATTTTCATAAAATTGAAACACTTTTTTGTAGAAAAATAGTAGGCCTTTCTAATGAAGTAGACCGTAAATCAATCGGTGAATTAGTTATTTTTAAAATTAAGTACAAAAAAGACAGACAAAACTTTCCGGTCAAAGTGATATAAAATGTCTAGTTTTCCCTCTAAAACATAAAATGAAATTTAACCGAAGATGCCTACATGCTTTAAAGGTGAAACCAAGGTGAATTTATAAAAAAAAAACAGATAAAGTGATGAAAAGGGCTATTTTGAATGAGCATAGCATCTGAATCTGTTGCTTTATACTCTCAGAAAATGAGCACAATCGTTTTGTATGTAAACAAAAGCGATGTCATTTTATTAAAAGCCCAACCAATGAAACAATCACGACAACATATTTTGGTATGAAATTGTATGCGATTATGTGGGCTGAGTGATCAAACGTCGATTTCCACGTGAAATAGCCATCTCAGTTATCTATTGTTATGTTGTTTGTAGATGCCCAGAAACAGATCAGGTGACCTGTAGGGCCGGATCTCCTAAAAAAAAACTTTTCGGAAAATCGGATCGGAAACCCCCTATAGTTTTGATTTTATATTATCAAAAATAGTCCAAAAACACCAAAATCGATCCGGTTGAGCGTCTGGAATCAAAAATTAAAATTTTATATGGCACATCTGCCCATAGACTGGACCCAGCTTTTGGAACTCAAATGAAAAGCGTTCGTGATGTGATTTTCTGTGACGGAAGCTTTGTTTGTTATGTGTTTTAGACCCACTTGCTTTCCGACGATCTGCTCCACGAACTTGATGCCAACTAATGTTAAATTAAGTGGCTTTTATGATTTTCTATGGCGGAAGCTTTGCTTTTGTCACTTTTTAGTTGAAGAAAACGTTGAAATGTTGAAAAAATGCAAAAAGGATAAAATGAAATGAACAAGAATGAAAAAAAAAATGAAATTTCGCGCAAATTGGGGATACGGTAGTTTCACCACGTTTTAAAGCGCTAACCAAGGATTTTCTCGGAAAAAGGTCGCAAGTGCCACATCTTCATTTCGACTGGTCTTCTTCAAGTTCCGAGTCTCATTCCAAAGAAGTGCTAAAAACGCGTCTACCTAACACAAAATCCACAAGTACAGCGGAAACGACAGCCTCAAAGGCTTCACCAAACTTATACCGTATTTTCTCTAATAGTAGTGCACCGCACCGAGCCGAGTTTATACCTATTTGACGGTTTCCAAGCTTTTGCAGAAGCTCAACACTCAAATCCCCACAAGATCTCATCGTCAGCTATCAGGTTGGCAACTAAATAATGGCCCTTTTCAGTAAAAACAAAAAATTTATTAACAAGATGAACAAATATCAACATCAATCCAAAAGGTATTCTCCGTCATTCTTTATTACTTCTTTCCACTTTTGACGGAGCAACTGGATTCCTCTCTTGAAAAATTCTTCTGGTTGATCGTCAAAGAACTTCTGCACTGAAATTCGGACTTCGTCAAGGTCATTGAACTTTTTCTCGGCTAGAAAGTGTTGCATCGATCGAAAAAGATGGTAATCACTAGGCCCCATATCCGGGCTGTATGGCGCATGAGGAAGAACATTCCAGCCCAACTCCTCAATTTTCTCCATTGTAAGTTTTGCAGTGTGTGGTTTTGCGTTATCATGGAGAAAATGAATTGAAGAGGGTTCGAGTCCTTGAGAGCGAATTGCTTGATCTACACGATGTAGTTGAGACGAATAGAGTTCTGAATTAACCGTTTGCCGGCTTTTGAGAACCTCGAAATGCACCAACCCACGAGAACTCCACCACACACAGAGGAGAGTTTTCTTTAAGTGAATATCCGGCTTCGGAGTTGGTTTTGGGTCTTCGTTTGTGCTAAGCCACTGTCGTTTTCGCGTTCGATTATCATAAAAGATCCATTTTTCATCAGAAGTAACAATGGAATCCAAGAAGCTTCCCTTTTTCGCAAGTTTTAGTAGTATTCCAGCTGTGATAACACGAGTAGCCTTATTTTCTTCGCTCAATTCATGCGGAATCCACTTTCCACTGCGGTTACTTTTCCCCAATGCATGAAGTCGCTTTTCGATTGCAGTATGCGAAAAGCCCAATCGATCCCCTAGCTCGCGTGATGTTTGACTTGGATCCTCCTTTAAAGCTGCTTCCAAAATAT
This sequence comes from Mesorhabditis belari, assembly GCA_958450365.1. Lineage (NCBI taxonomy): Eukaryota > Metazoa > Nematoda > Chromadorea > Rhabditida > Rhabditidae > Mesorhabditis > Mesorhabditis belari. Next base: position 2,205,733 of record CAUEEP010000727.1, on the reverse strand, counting down.
CGTTCTGCAGAAGTTCGGGTCGTCCTTGGCGAGGCTCATCTTCAAGACTTTCATCCCCTTCCTTGAACCGTCGATACCATCTCTTACATTGTGTTTCGGAAAGAGCTTCATCACCAAAAACTCGCAATAAATCTCTGTGGGATTCGGCAGCTGTTTTGTCTTGTTTGTAGTCGTACCAGAGACAGACACGCATTCGATATTTGAGATCTTCCATTTCTAAACAAAATTATTTGAAAAGTATCAAATCAAGGAAAGTAAAAAACGTATAATAATGCACCATAAATTCAGTAATATTCAATTAACAACAAGCGAGGGTAGATTAAACGCAAAGATTAAAAGATTTTATCAAAAAAGGGCGAGGGCCATTATTTAGTTGCCAACCTAATACATTTTCCGACCACACATCGATAGGTTCTTATAAGCGCTTTTCGAGATTTCGAGTAATTTAGACGACGAGCAGGGTGCACTACTATTAGAGAAAATACGGTAAATATAAAGTTCTCACTTTTCAATACACAATGATAGTCCATTCTTCCAAAGAGCTGAATGCCCATGATCGCGTAAATGGCTGACTGGCTGACTGGCTAAGAGTCTTGTATCTTAGTCGAGAGGTCGAGGATTCAATCGCGCTAGATTAAAAGGTTCTCGTCTGTCCATTTTCTTTTTCTTTTCTTTTATGAGTTCAAGAATAAACATTTTTCAACGTTTAAAATAGTTCTCTTGTAGAGTATGATTTTAAGTTTCAATTCAGATATTTTAAAGACAAAAAAAACTTTGTATTAGTCTTTTTTGCAAACGATAGTACATTTTCTAATTGATCTGGTAGGCGTTCCATCTCTAATAGTATCTCCTCCACATCGACATTTTTGATCAAAATGTGGATAACCCGGACCATCACTTTCTTTATTCTCGAAAACTTTCAAAAAAACATTTCATGTTTCCACTTCTCATTTGACTGGTTTTTTAAAAAACTTTTTATGCATAGCAGCTTTTTAAAATTTTGTCAATTTTGTAATTGAACAAAAAAACACTTTTTTTATAGAGCAAACTATAGATTAATTGGTGAATTTGTTACTTTTTAACAGAAGTACGAAAAAAACGAAAAGACTTATGCATCAACCTATTATTAAAGGACAAATAATGCTCTTTTATATCTAGTATTAGGTTGATGCAAAAGTCTTTTTCATTTTTTTCGTACTTCCGTTAAAAAGTAACAAATGCACCAATTGAACAACGGTTTATTGCATTCGAAAGGCCAATTATTTTTCTGCAAAATGACATTAAAACGAGTTTAAAATGTCTTATGTCTAGATTTTTTTGAGAGCCTGAAGTCGGGTAGTCAAAAAAGGCGACGGCTCGATGATGCATTTTAGACGCTTTAGCTAAGGAAACCAATCTTGATGTTAATAAATAAAAGATAGAGCACAAAAAGTTCGATATTTTTTCAGATTTTCAGAGAAATTGATTCAGCCAATTTCTTTATAGAGGTTTTTATAGATTTTTATGAAAAACCCGTTTTCACTCTCGAATTTGCTTGAAAGTGAACCCAAATTGACTTAAAAAGATGGGAAATTCAACAATAAACACTTTTCATTTAGAGCAAACCATAGGTTAATTGATGACTTTGTTATTTTTCAAAAGAGGTACGAAAAAAATGAAAAAGACTTTTGCATCAACCTAATAGAATTTGTCGATTTCAAAAAGTGACTTATTAATCACGAGAATGAAATGAAAAGTCAATGAAAATAGTTTTTTTATTGCCAAAAGAATTTTCGGATGCAATAGAATTCTCTCGTGAAACTGAGAAAAGGACTTTTCTCTGATAAGCACTGAGAAGCAAGAGACTGATAAGCAGCTAGTCATGCTGAGGTGCGCAAATGTCCAGGTGCGCAAAAAAGGTCGCATTTGTCCCATCCCCGAGTTTTTCATAAAATTTGATCATTAAGAATAACAACTAATTTTTGAAAGTTATTTTAACAGTATTTTTTCAGCGTCAAAGCTGTGCTTCCAAATCAGAAATTGGCTTAATTTGTGCGGTTGAAAGCTTGAATACATATTTGCTGCAAGTCAAAAAGATATGTTTTTGTTTTTTTTTGTCACAAAAGTTTCAAAAGTGAATGCAAAAAGGGTCGAAAGTTCTATTTTAATTGCTGATAAGGAGTCTTGCTGAGAAAAGTCTTTTTTTTTCTCAGTTTTACGAGAGAATTCTATTGGATCCTAAAATTCTTTTGGTAAAAAAAAAAATTTTTATTGACTTTTCATTTTATTCTCGTGATTAATAAGTGACTTTTTGAAATCGACGAATTCTAGCTTATCATTGGGGGGTGGGACAAATGCGACCTTTTTTTGCGCACCTGGACATTTGCGCACCTTTTTTTTTGCTGGAAAAGGCCTTAGGAAAGGTCGTAGAGCTTCAAAAATGTTTTCATAGAAGGGAATCGTATGCGTAGATTCCGAATTTCGACAAATCAGACCTCGCTGACACGTCAAATTTGGGCTAAAAGGCAAAAACTACGCAACTTAACGCTTTTCCGCAGTTTTTGCCTTTTAGCCGAAATTTGACGTGTCAGCGAGGTCTGATTTGTCGAAATTCGGAATCTACGCATACGATTCCCTTGTATGGAAATATTTTCGAAGCTCTACGACCTTTCCTAAGGCCTTTTTCAGCGAAAAAAAGGTGCGCAAATGTCCAGGTGCGCAAAAAAAAAGGTCGCATTTGTCCCACCCCCTTATCATTGTGAACATTTTCATTTCATTCTCGTAATTAATAAGTCATTTGCTATATTGAATATTTGTAGGAAAGTGCCTTAATTTTACGAAAGAAAATGAAAGGAGATATTCAGCTCTATATTTTTTTATCTATTTTATCTCTTAGCTATATGTTTTACTTAATTTTAAGTTTCACTTACTCATTCAAATTTTAGCTTAAACTTAAACAATTTTTGGTGTGAACAATGGCCGTGCAACAATACTACAATATGGTTGTGGATAGCTTGGAAATTGATGACGTGAGTGCTTATCTTGCTTTTATAATAGATTAGTTAGTATTGAATTTTGAATCAAAAAACCTTTTCGAAGAAACAAAAAATAGTGGTAAAAGGAAGTTTTCGTCTAATTTTTCTCTTCTCTTCACCAAAATTTCTTTGAGTTCATTTTTCCGCAAATCTTTTGCCACGCAGCTTTTATTTTAGTTTCAATTTTCACCAAAAAACCATCCAAAATCGATGACAAAATTAGGTATTCCGGAATTGAATCTAGAACTTTTTAGCCTAGTTGTCCGAATTTTTTAAATTCGATTTGTTCAAATACAAAAGATAGGCACATTTTTACCACAAAAAAACTAAAAATCAATTGCAAAATTTGGTAATAATTCAGTTCAATTTTATTATTATATCGATCGATTGGTAATTTTTCTAAATCAAATAAGATTTACCCAAGCAAATGAATGAGAGAAGAATGATTTTCACGACAATCAAAACTGTGAACCCGATCGAACTCATCGAAGAAAAAGGAAAAAAGTTTTAAAAGAAGAGAAATTGAATGAGAAAACACAAGTTTTTACCAAATTTAAATAGGTTTTTTGCAAGAAAAATACGAATAAAAGAACTTTCTCACACAAAAATCGACTCCCACTACTCAGCAATTACCTAGAAAAAGCCCTTTGTAAATTGTATACGTTCCTAGGTATAAACGGATGTGGACTAGAATTTGGGAGGGCAAATACCAAATACTTGATGGTTGGACGCGTCCGGACCCGCTCATTCATAATCGGCTACGACATATAGATTGAACAATAATATAAACGTGCTTAATATATGTTCTTAAGCGTTTTTTGCAATTTTCTGCGCTTTTCAAAGAAATTTTATTGTCTTTTTTTGAGAATTTTTTGTTTTCTTGTTTTCCTATTGAATGCTTACTATTGTCCTACTAAAGTTAAAAACTACAGAAAACGCTTAAGAACATATATTAAGCATGCTTATATTATTTTTCAGGACGTCCGATTTAGATTGAATCTAAATCGGACGGAAATCTAAATCGGACACAACATATATAAATCACTCTAATTCGATTCTTTTTGGTCTAAAATATACGAAAAAGACATTTAATGTATAAAGAGACCAAAAATGTATATCCATGTATATCCATGGTTCTAACCCCTCGTATAAATGTAAAAAAACAATATTATATCATTTTGTAGTGAATTAAATTCTGCGTTGATTGGTATCAAATTTTTTTGAGTTTACCCTCGAAAATCCCTGAGATGATGATTTTTTTCTCAAGAAGTTTTTAGTCAAAATTTTTTCCAGAATCGATTTGAATTTTACTGTCATCACTTTTAAATTATAATTAAGACCCATATGCATCATTTTAAGCACTTTTGGAGAAAATTTTTTTGGAAAAAGTTGGATCTGTGAACTGTCAAAATTAGCATTACGAGATGCCGCTCTAATAGAGGATTTACGGTATTTTCTATTTTCAGAAGTTAAAAGAAACATTCACTGGCGTTGCTCGTCAATCACTGTTTGCTGGTGCAGGAACGGCTGTTGGAGGAGCAATTGGTGGAAAAAATGGCGCTTTTCTTGGCGCTCTTCTCGGCGGAGTCATCGGCTACTTTACCACTCCAGATTATAGTGTAAGTACGTTTTTGATTCTCTACATCGTCTTGTCTTTAACTAATTGTGTTCGAGTTTAAAAGTTTTAAGAATTTACAAGAAAATCTCGTAAAGTTGTCGACGATCGATTGAATTTTTAGGGTTTGGTCACCTACTATAAAAATCTCCCCGAAGCTCGAAAAGCCGAAATTGTTGAGAAGGTTATTTTTGAGATTTAGCTTTCCTTTAACAAAGTCTTATTCAGGTTCAATCACTTGTTGGATCAATTTCAGTAGAAGATTACAAAATATGGTTTGGTTTGATTGAGAACAAAGAAATGATGCTCAATATGCTCCTTCAGGTACGGGAATTTCTGTGATAAGTGTTAAAAGTTCAAGTTTTCAATGTTTATTTGTCATTTTATTAGCTTTATCAAAAATAACTTTTCGCAAAACTTGGTCAAAGAGGAGAATCCGATTGTTCTGGGTATTTTAAGCGTGAGAGCGATAGAAAACAAACATTTTATCTCCAATCATTCATATCCCAAACCCGTCTGAACAGGAAAAATTTCAATCGATTTGCATTTGGACCAGACTTGGATCGAAGTTAAAGACTTACGTTCAGACCAAGCTATCTACATTTATCAATAAGTAATACGGATCTACTGAAACTTAGGAAAAATTACTTTTTTAAAGCTCTGACAGAGAATTTCAGGTGAAGAGTTTATAGCTTGTGACAAGAAAACCAGTATCGTCTTTTAAAAAAAAAGAATAAATTCAAAAAAGAAATATTTCTAGGTGATGAACCAAACCCTGTCGATTACTGCCGCCTAGGCTTGGCATACTTGAAAGTTTTAAAAACATTGAAGAAAAATCTTCAGTTTTTTATTGTTTTACTTTGTCATTTTTGACCGTTTTTTGTTTTTATCATAAATATTTGTTAATTGCTTTTAGCGAGTGCACTAGAGAGCTAATTATTGATGGTTTATTTCTAAAAGTGTTTTATCGGTGAACTGACTGAAATAGATCGAAAATCATCTACAAGAAAATAGAAAATTGTCTCCAATTTGAAAGGTGATTATTTGAATGTAACGTTTTCTACTCATTTTCTTCTTCTTTTTACTGTCTGTTAGTGGCTCTTGAACTTCCGTAGCCTGCCACTGTAAAACGACAGTGGCACTGTCGTTTTACAGTGGCAGGCTGCGAAAGTTCAAGAGCCTAGTCGTCACAAATGGAACGGTCAACTCGTGATTTGAAGAGAATACCGTGTACAGCTAAGTTATGGAAGCTTTTGAACTGGCCAAACAAATTGAAAAGTGAGAAAATTTGAAAAGAAATAGAGTTGAGAAGAAATTTTGCGACAAAACAATCAAGAAATTTTGACTTTACTTTTGCTATTGAGCATTCATTACATAAAAAAGACAATTTGCTGAATGTTTTTGAATTGTGATGCATTCAATAGGAAAACAAAAAAAAAAACTCAAAAAAGACAATAAAATTTCTTTGAAAAGCGCAAAATTGCAAAAGTAACAACATATATTAACCCGTTTTTTATTGTTCGATCTGTCGGACGTCCGATATCGTAATGTAACAATAAAAGACCTTTGAAAAAGGAAAAAAAAAAAACATATATTGCGCGTTTTTATTATTGTTCAATCTATATGTCGTAGCCGATTATGAATGAGCGGGTCCGGACGCCGTCAACCATCAAGTATTTGGTATTTGCCCTCCCAAATTCTAGTCCACATCCGTTTATACCTAGGAACGTATACAATTTACAAAGGGCTTTTTCTAGGTAATTGCTGAGTAGTGGGAGTCGAAAACCAGAATCGAAGGCAACATCTTCACTTCACAATCAACTCAATCGTTTAATGCTTTTTACTAGTCGTTTGAGTTTTTCGAATTGAATTGGTTTGGTCCAGATTGTAGGTTTGCTTTGGTTTGGTTTGGTTTTTCTCTTTTAAGCGCTTGTTAAATGAGTTGTATAAGTCGAAGCGGAAAATTTTTGATAAATTGATCTAGCCTATCGGTCTAAATGGGCGAAATGTTTACCAGAAACCTTTTTTTTATAGTGAATCATTTATTCTGCGTTTCGTCGCAAGACCAAAAAATAAAAAAAAACTGCAAAAAGCATCTGCTTACGCCAAGGTTTCAACTCTAATCTATTTATCTAATTGATGACCAATTTTCGATTTCGAAAACATTCGATTTTTTTTCGTTGTAATTTATTTAAAGCATTCTCTGAGGTAATATTCGACTTTTTTTCGATCGATTGACGTCATCAATTGTCAGCTCCGCGCCAAACTGATATTTTAGTTACTATTGTTATCATTGAATGCTTTGTCTAATCTTATGCAAATGTGTTCTCCTCTGTGCTTATCCCTTTTATTGCCGAGAAGGGGCGGTCCTTAGGATTGCCTAGGAGGGCAAATGAGACTCTCATTAGGAGTCCCCCCTTCCCCTTACACTCATTTCTAATCTATTCATCTTATTGTATTACTGTAAATAAAGATACGTATCTTCCGGGTCTATGCAACTGCAGTGCAAGTACAGGTCGGTCATTTCACAGGGACTCCCCTCTAATACGTTGGAGGAGTTGAGTTGGGTTGTCGGTGTGTTGGAGATGGCGGGATATCAAAAGGGATCCACTCTCTTTAACTTAACCCAAATTCTAGTCCACATCCGTTTATACCTAGGAACGTATACAATTTACAAAGGGCTTTTTCTAGGTAATTGCTGAGTAGTGGGAGTCGATTTTTGTGTGAGAAAGTTCTTTTATTCGTATTTTTCTTGCAAAAAACCTATTTAAATTTGGTAAAAACTTGTGTTTTCTCATTCAATTTCTCTTCTTTTAAAACTTTTTCATTTTTCTTCGATGAGTTGGATCGGGTTCACAGTTTTGATTGTCGTGAAAATCATTCTTCTCTCATTCATTTGCTTGGGTAAATCTTATTTGATTTCGAAAAATTACCAATCACAAAGGCGGCAAAAACTATTCGAGGAAAATATTTAAAGTTTGTTTGTTTGTTCGTTTTTTTGTTTGTTTTTGTAAATTATTGTTTAAATCGCATAATAGAGCTTTCTTTTTATTAGATTCATTAATAAATATCGGAAATAAACGAAATGATTCGAGTTTTCAAACATGAACATTTACATAAAAATATCTGAGGTGATGAATGATGAACAGAACTGAAAAAATGCAAAGTTTTTCAATTTCAGCGTTGAAATCTTGAATAGTTCTTCAAAAAGGACAAAAATTAATAAAGAAAACCCCAAAGAATGTCCAAAAAACAAATGACAAAAACAAAAATTCAAACAAATTCTTTGCTGCAGCTTTCTTTGCTGCAGCTTTCTTTGCTGCAGCTTTCTTTGCTGCAGCTTTCTTTGCTGCAGCTTTCTTTGCTGCAGCTTTCTTTGCTGCAGCTTTCTTTGCTGCAGCTTTCTTTGCTGCAGCTTTCTTTGCTGCAGCTTTCTTTGCTGCAGCTTTCTTTGCTGCAGACCAGACTGAAAAATCAATCGGATTAAGATCCGATAGGCTTAGAGGCCACTCGTTGAATGAGATGAAAATCTCTTCTTTTTCTGCTCACGCTAATTCTGAACCATTCGAAACTTGTGAGGCGTCAAATAAATCGTGTGTAAACT